>JADRCH010000005.1:18767990-18780651 GCA_019843965.1 Rhynchomys soricoides | reverse complement strand
CCTGTGAGTGTGAAGCCCACAGCCTGGACTCCAAGGTGAGACCCTGTCTCAAAACAACAACAACAAAAATTGTGCTGACTTATCAAATTTGGGATAGTCATGTAATCTGATACCTCTTGCTTTTCATATTCATATTCTACACTGATGAGAGATTTTTAAAAACTAAAATTTAAATTTCCCAAAACATTTGGTACATATATACATCAGCACATATGCCCAGGGCGAAGTTATATACACCCAATTGTTGGTTAATAGGCTGACTTCTGATATTCTCACCTGTTGTTTTCTATGGCTCATTCTACCCAACTTAGTTCACTTTACCCCACTTCTGTCACTCCTGTTCATATGTATCGCCATATGGAAAAATAGATATACATAGGTAGATGATAAATAGAGGATCCATAGATCAATGGTGGATAGATAGGCAGAGGGATGATAGATTGATAGATAGGTAGATAGATACGTACATACATACATACATACATACATACTAGATAGATTGATTGATAGATACTTATTTTAGGGAATTGATTAATGCAATTGTGGGGACTAACAAATCCAAAGTCTAAGACAGCCTAGAAACTCAAATCAACTAATAGCTGATATGATTCACATTTACAAAGTAATTGCATAACAACAACTGGATTAATATCTGCCTAAAAACCTCAGTAGTGTCCACATTGAAATATGAAATTAAGACAGTCTTGAACACTCAGAACTAATGAAGCCCCTAGGAGCTTTCCTTCAGCTAATGCCACACAACACAAGATGACCCAGCTACCCAGCTACACCCAACCACCCCGGAATTATGTGATTTAATAAAATGGTTGCTGTTTTAAACCTTTAAAATAGGTTAGCTTGTTGGGGATAATGCAAGCCTCAACAGATTAAAAGGAATTGGACTCCTGAGCTGTGAGGAGATGATGTAGAGCTTCTAAGGAAACAGAAGCAAGATTGAAGTGCAGTCCTCTGTGAGGAAGCTACCCATAAGACTTAGCTCCAGTGACTTCATAGCCTGTTCATTGTCCTTCAGGCATCCACCAGGCATTTATTTATCAACCTCCCTCCTCTCAAACACAGCTGCATTCTGTTTGGGGATCCAAGAAATAGATCTCCTACACACCCTGAAAGTACATGACTTTGCCTACAAAACCAGCACCTCCCCAGATAGAGTAATTCATTCAAGAGAGGATGTGTGCTCTCTGGGAGTTAAGGGTGACAAAGATGTTCTTTCTGCCTCGCTGAGTGTCAGTGAGAAAGTTCTTGGCTCCTTCCAGGATCCTATGGCAGCCAGTGGGTGACCTTGATGGGATTCAAGCATTAATCCAATAGACTGAGACCAAGAACAGAAATGGATGGACCACTTCCTGTGCTACCGGGCTAATGGCTCCCTCAGAGTCATCCTCCGGTGAAGCTAACACTCTCTTGACGTTTAGTTCCATGAACTGTTAAATTTCCTTTAAAATCTATCTATTCAGGTTGGACTTTTAAGGCTTTGCATCTGATCGCCTCTATGTATCCATACCAAAAGGGGAGATCATTGCTAAGAAGTGTCTACATACAGGAAAATGAGGCCTTCAGCCTGACCAATGGCTGCTTCAGAGTGGGGAAAAGAGGTGGAGATATGTGAGAGTCACATGACATCACAGCTCTGGATTCCACATTGCCTGTTAGGAGGGTGACAGAAAACAGCACTGTAGCTGAGACAGGTTGACCAGCCATTGTGTATGAAAGACTGACCATCTCCAGTGCTTTACCTATATTGTTTAGTGAATTCTTACAAACCCCTCAGATGGTTACATGGTGAATGTGGAAGCTGAAGCTGAGAGAGGACCACTCCTTTGGCTAAAGTTGGGCTTCCTTCCCAGCTCCATCTGACTCCAGCAGCCCTTCCCATCCCTTTGCATCTCAAAAGCAGGCTCTCCAATCAGGCCCTTATCACCATGCTAGAGAACTAACAAAGGCACAGATAAGGAAGTGGCTACCAGAGAGCAGCTTGGAACACGGGAAACCTTTGGGTGAAGACAGAAAGGCTGGAGGGACAAAAGCCACTCTTAATATTACTCAGCAGCAAGCAGAGCTGCACAGAGCAAACACTGTGGCCATATGCTCTACTCAGAATCTCTGGAGTGCTGGAGCAGGGTCTGTTCTGATCTCCTTTCTAGCAGATAGAGGTGAAGCCATCGAGGTTAGATGACCATTTCTAACGCCACAGAGCAGGATGCAAGACATAAACTGGAACGAGAGCCTGTCTTGGCTCTCTCTCATTGGTCCACAGCAATTTTGTGTTGAGATTTTGGAAAACTGATGACAAGGTTTCCCTGTCTGTCCGCTACTTACTGAGCTGAGGCATTTCATCATGAAAGGTGCTATTTTTTACCTGTTAAAGATGAGGCAATGATAGCACCTGCCGTGTATAGAAATCAAGTAAATCAGCAGTGGGAACATGGTGAGTGATGATTTTTAGTACTGCTGAGCTACTCACACCTCCTGCCGTAGGATAATGACTCTCTACCCATCCAGCCCTATCTTGAGTGCCCACTGGGAGTCTTTTCCCCCCATGGTGGATTTCAGCAGAATCTCAGTTACAGTTTGTCAGTGATCTGCTCTAGATAAGACTCTCAATTACTTTGCCGAAAAGTAACAGAAGATAAAATGAAGGCCCCAATTTCCAATTTAATTTGTATAACCATTGGTCTTCTTTAGGCTTTCTTCATCTGTAAGAACAGCAGAAGAGAGGAATTTTCCATAACTTTTTCCACCCTCCCTCTCACTGTTGACATTTGCTACCAGAAAGGATCTGAAGCAGTCAGTGGTGACTTATGAATAGGGCTCAACCGGTGACATCTGCTTTTCAGAGTATTTGATATTACACGGTTGTCAAAGCACTCTAATGTTAGGATCTGGTGTCGGTCAAGAGTGGGGTGTGTCTGTATTTGCCTTGGTTCTGCTGGTGTGGGATCAAGAGGAGTAAAGGGAGGAAGCCTGGATCTTTTTCCATGTCCAGATTCTGCTCTCCCGGATGGAGGTAAACTTACCAGGGAGTAAAGGAAGAAGAAGGAACGCCAGATTCTTCTTAGGACTTTAGAGACAGCCTGGTTGGGCTAGAAACTGCTTTCATTTGAACCAAGAGGTAGGGGTAGAAGACGCATCCACTTAGAACCAAACTCTTTAATAAGGACAGAAAAGAGGGTGGAGTGGGTGGGGGTAAAAAACAACCACCACCAACAAAACTACAGAATAGGACGTAGTGACCTGTGAACAACCCCAGGATGCACCCACTCGATTTTGTGCTTAGCTGCTATCCTGCTGTGCCATGGGTGGGGACAGATTCAAAGCATCAAGATGACTACTGTTACTGCCTATTCTTGTTACACTCAGGACTGGGTTGGTACGCCTGCCCAAAAGGTTGAAGGAGAGGGCTGGTGGAGGCAACAGCCAATTTCACCAAGAGGTCCTTCAACTTAAGAGCAGCAACAGGGTTAGGGAGGGAGAAAGAGATCCTCAGGACTGGATGGCCAGGAAGAGTGGTTCCTGAGCTGGGAGTCCTCCATTAGCAACAGAAGGTTGAGCATAGGGGTGGGGCCTGCCAGGGGAAGCAGGATCACAGCAAGGGTCTTCTCAGGGTCTTAGGCATCACTGCAAAATTTCTTAGAGAACAAGGATTCCACATAGTCTTCACAGACACCAATCTTCACACAGGCTAGCCTCTGGCCTTTCCAATGTGTATGAAAGCACTAGTGTGAACTTGTGGAATATATATATTTCATCTGGCTTTGACAATCCATCTCCAAAAGGACCATATGCTCTCTGAGCTTTCAAAGATGACTCGTTGTTGACTGTAACTTGAAGACTTGAAGTAGAGGTGGAGAGATTGATAAGCATAAGTGGTATTAAATAAATCATTCTGAGAAAAATAAATCACCAGGAGAAGACAGACCATTGCGAGAGTGATGTGTATCCTGACTAGAAAGGCCACAGTGTGAGGGTAGAATGATTCTAGAGAGAAACCTAACCAACTTGCTTCAGCCAGGAGGTCGTGGGCAACATCTACAGTCATAAATCATGTTCAACGGTCAACAGACCCGTAATGAAAAACTGTCATTGTACCTCTGTGGTCCTCCCCCCAAATCCATTACATCTGTTCTAATAGTGAAAGGAAAAAAAAATCAGACAAATCCCATAGGGGTGTCCTCTTACCACTAACAAAGTCAGTTACCAGGGCTCCTTAAAACTGTCAAGGTCACTGAAACTGGAAAGCCTTCTGAACAATTAGAGCCATAGACAACGAGTAGAAATAACATGGGATTCTACAGGGACGCACAGGTGGAAGGGGCTTACAACTGCATTCCAGGCACTTAGGAGACAGATTCAGGAGGATCGCCAGGAGTTCAAAGCCAACCTGGGTAACAAAGTTTGTTCCAGGCTAGTCTAATCTACAGAATGAGACCCTATCTCAAACCAACCAGCCCACCTACCCACCAAATAAAAACAAACAACAAAACCCTAAGGAGATCTGAATAAATTATTGTCTACCTTCAGTTAGTATACCGATATTAATTTTTAAGTTATAACAAATATACATGACTAACGTACCTTAAGGATGACATTATGAATAAAGGAGTTTGAATAAGCTCTTTATTTTTCTTTAAATATCAAATTGTTGTTTTTTAAAAAAAACTTTTCCTATCCTTTGTAAGATCATATGGCCTATTAGCAGTGAAGCATTTCATACAAGCTTGCAAGCCCATGCTGAGAAGTATTTACTGGAAAAGGAGGGATTTTTTTTCACATGCTTAATTTTCCAGAATTGTAATATTCTCTGTAATGAAAAGACTGGACAGTGCTTTGTATCTGAATAATAAATTTATTCTGTGTTCCCATGGGTAGGTCACCTGCCAGGGCCAGAGCCATCTAGTAGCTTCAATGTGGACTCTGTATGGCATAAACTAAGAACTTTCCCGTACAAAGTGACTGTTCTTTTTCTACTACTGAGACTGAGTCTTTCTGTAACATTTATAAGCTGTGTAAAAAGGTTGAACGATTAACCTCTCTGAAACTCTATTTTTTTTCTTTTATTTAAAAGAAAGAAAGAAAAAAGAAAAAGAAAAGCAACAACCAAACTTTGAAAGGTTTCTAAGGAGGAAACGAATATAAACTCAGTGCCTGGCACCTAAAAGTTCTCCGGTAAACGATGTTTGATAATAAACACAGTTATCTTTCCCAATCAGGAGACGATAATCCCCTTCGGTCCACAGGAAACATGGCTCGCAGCTCTTTCCTCGGCACGTTTCCTAATTTAACTACACGAAGCATCTAGAAGGCACTCTGCCAGCAGCAGCCTCTGGTTTGTATCTAAGAGAGGCTTGGTCATTAAGCGAAGTCAGAGCATCACCGGCCAAGCAGAGAAAGGCCACGCCACAGGGTACATCTGTGCCCACTAATGCTCTCTGTTCTTGAAACAAAAATGCAATAATTAATACATAATAATACATTAATAACAATAACCCAGGACAGTTAGTTAGTGTCAGATCCCCACCCCAAGCTGGGGGGACCGGTGGGAGGGCTCTTTTCTCTTCTTGTTCCTCAGCACCTGTCACGGAGATGGGATGCAGGCTCTGCGGCCGCTTCCTCCTGCCCCCGCCGCCCGGCGGACCCTCGGCTCCCCGGCAACGCGCCCGCGGCCCACGCCGACTAGAAAGCGCCCATTGAGCGCCTGCAGCTGCCGGTGCGGCTTGCCCAAAAACTAAATAAAGCCCCGACTGCAGTTCCAACGAAGAAGACACTACTGTGTTCTTCCCAGCCCAGTCACGGCTATAAAACATTAAATGCAAACTGCTGATTGTTAACGCTGCATTTGTTTACACCCCGAATCTTGAATCACAATGGGGTGGCTCTCGGGCTGCCAGGGCCGGCCAGGGCCGGCTTTATCCTGAATGCTGCAGCCTGTTCCCTGACTGGCCTCGCAGAAGAGAAGTTAAGTAAATAGCATCGCCTTTGGCTTGCTTTTTTTTTTTTTTTTTTGATGATAGATGTCTGCTCGTGGAGACCTCAGTGGGATTTTGTTCCTGGTGAGATGCTGGGATCCTCTTACAGGGCTGCGGGGAAGAAGGATGGATGGGAAGTGCGGCCTCCTGGCTAAACTCGCTGATGGACAGCTACATTTACCCATCCCTAGCACCAATTATGGCCTTGTGCCTTTAAAATCCAGCAGCCACTCTCTCTATTCGTGAATCTGAACGATTTTCACCTAGAAATATTACAAGGGGGGGGGGGAGCCCTTTACACTCTGCCTTTCCAGGTGACAATCTGTAACACAGCTTTTCTTTTTAGCATTAAAGGTTTTTAGGTTTGACATCATGGTATCGTGTTATTGCTATTGTTTTCTGGTCAAAAAAAAAAAAAAAAAAATTCTGAAGTAATTGGGAAAATGTAGACCAAAGCATAATAAAGTTTGTGCTGTTAAATTAGGATGGGCTTATAGTTTTATGCAATTATTTATACATACACAGAAAAAGGAAAAAGTTAACTTTCCTCAGTGAAACGTCATTGTATCATGCTCTTCCAGTTTCTGACGACCAATCCCTATGCCATTCGTATTCTTAAAACAGTAATTCATAATCAGTATGGTTATGCTTCACGTTAGAAAAAAAAAAAAACCTTCAGAATAGAGTTTGCTTACACCAGGTTGGACTTAAAACCCAGAACGAGCTACTCATATCTGGCAACTTCAGAAAATTTATCTGCACTGGAAACATACCACTGTCTTCGGAATAATTGCCAAATCATAGCTGGTTTCAGCCAGCATTTGGAAAGTACAGGTACGGGGGTGAAATGACACCTTCTCACCTGCGGATGTAATCCAGAGGGAAATGAAACGGAGCACAGGGCACACTGTGCACATGTGAGACAACGCCGGAAGCCAGGGAGCTGGAGATGACTCAGTTCACACAGGCACATATTGACTGCTGGCATCTTGCATCAGCAACATAGTCCTTATTCCGTAGTGAAGAGCTTTCGAGTCAAAACGCAGAAGGATGCAGTGAAAATCACAAAAGGACATATCTCAGAAGGGACACTGACAAAGCAGTGTCAGCAGGAGGATTTGGTCATGATTGAGCACCTGTACCACATCAAGCTGGTACTGGCTGTGAAGGAAAAGGGAATCTTGGGGGATCCCCTGGGTAGAGGGGCTCACTGTCTAATGGGAAGATGGGATGTGCACAATTCATATGAGCACTGCACTGGGGCTGCATGAATGGAGGGAATTGAAAGCCTAATGAATAGAAGACCAGCAGACAAGACACACAATTCACAGGAAGAAGATCGGAAGGTCTCCCACCAGAGAGAACATTGAGGCAAAGGGAGAAGACTGAGACTTTGCCAACAGGGAGAGTTTCCACAGCTGGCTTAGAAACACAACTGTAGCTTAAAGGGTCCTTTCTTCATAGCCAAGTTGGGACCTAGCACTAACACTATTAGATGCAGACATGCCTTCCTTTTCTGTCATAGGGAAATTTCCAAAAGATTTGCCAAGGACGAACTTAGATATTTTCAACATGTTCCAAATAGGAGTGGATCCACCATGTAAAAGAACCATTACATGAATTTGTTATTTAAATAACATCTTTCTCTCTCTTTCTCACATGGATTTTACTTCCACCTGTACTTCAGGCAATCATAAGTGGTTCCTCATTCCTCCCATGAATTGATTTCAAATCCACAGGGATCTTGCACAAGGTTTGTGCTTACCCACTGGCGTATACACACACATATCCCTAGACATTTGCTCACTCACAGTGTGAATATTCCGTTCAGAAGGCAAAATGCAGACAAGTAACACAGGCAAATGTGGCTAGGGTGGATGCAAATTATTAAATTAATTTTTTGAAAAGCAAATTTATTTTTAATTAAGTTTGAAAGCTTACATAGTTGCAAAGATGGTTTGGTATTTAACTCTCAGATTCTTCATCCTAAAACCATTTGCTTCCTTTTCAAACCTACCCAGTGACTCCTAAGGTCAGGAATAAACATAATTATAGCTCTTCAAATAAAGAAGTCAGAACGAACAGCCAAGCCTAACTATGTTCACAAGGTAGGACCTTAAATTGTCTGCAGTGACTGGAACCTAGATCAGCAGATGGCAGTCTGTCCAGTCATGCGGCTGTCATTCTTAGTTTGTTTGTTTGTTGTTGTTGTTTATAGACAGGGTTTCACTGTGTAGCCCTAGCTGTCCTGGAATTCACTCTATAGACCAGGCTAGCCTGGAACTCAAAGATCCGCCTGATTCTGCCCCACCCCCACCCGGCTAAAGCTGTCATTCTAAGAAGGGGCTGGGTCAGGGTTCACCTCCACTTGAGTTAGAGCCCTTGAATCCTGATGACATTAAAGATATCTGTGTTAAGATTTAAAAAAAAAAATAACAGACAAAACGAATTTATGAACATATAACGGGACGATCGCATGGTACTACGGAGCACCAGGATAGGAGGCGGAGCATGCTCTTATCTTCAAGTAGTTTTCCTCTGATCCCCAGAACAGAATGTGTATCTGTGTGGTTAGAGTAAAAGATGACTCAGCGTGACTAAAGATGACTCAGCATGACTAAAGATGACTCAGCATGACTTTTGTTTTTTTTTTCTTTCTCAAACAGAAACAAATGCCCAGTCATCGGAAAGCATACCAATAATGTGAAACAGAAAAGTAACTGTAATTTAAGGGCTTCTTTCTTCATTATTAAGTTGAATTATTTTTTTCCTAATACTCCTATCTCATGTGTGCATTTCTCGTTTGAAGAAATTTAAATCATGTTTCAAAGTTACATTTTTAAAAGTACAGGAAGTTTTAGAACATAGCATAAATTCTATGTTTGGAAATTTTAGGACAGCTGAATGATTTCTATCAATATGTATCTGATCTATATTTATCAGTTCTGGAGTGGGCTATACTCATTAAAAATCTTGTGATAATGTGTTAGCATTGTATCTTTAATTCTTGGTTCTTTTAGGAATAATATTGATGAAAAATGCTATAGTCACTGTTAATACATAATTAATTACCCCCAACTCAGCAACTTAGGCCTGTGCTTTCATTTTGTTCCCAGCTATATGGTTGAGAATCTAAGACAGGCTCCGTAGGCAGGTCTCTCCCAGGACCTTTCCTACAGGTACAGTCAATGGTACCTGGGCTCCTGTCCCAGATGAGACATGTACTGGGAGCTGGGAGTCCCTATTGATGGCCTATTCATTGTTGACTCCTACACTAGCATAGTGTTGAAGAGTACCCAGACTTCCTGTGTGGTGGATGACCTTACCTGGATTATGCAGGAGAGCAAGGCAGGACTTTGACTCTCAGTTGCCCCTGACTTGAGTATCTCCATGTGGGAGGAGTAAAGGGGTCTTTGAAGGCATGTTTTCAAGCTGTGGTGGGTTTCCTTTTGCTGTGTCGTTTAAGAAGTACAATATGGTGCTTGGTTTCTTAAACTAGACTACGGATCTTCTTCAAGACCCCACACATTTGAGAGTTCATTTTATGCTTCTAGAACTTACACAGGGCTGCTGTGTAACAAGTGCTACAAAACAGAATCTAAGGCCAACCCCCCCCCCCCCCCCAAAAACCAAACACTAAACCAAAAAAGCAAACCGGTCAGGTTTATCATGTAGATAAAACCACCCTAGAGAGATAACCAAAGTACCTTAGGTTGTTGAGTCTAAGTAATCTTCTAATTCAGCTCTTCCCCTTTTCCCTTCAATGGCACAGTTGAGGTTAAACTATATAGCCAAGTAGCAAAGACAGGAGCATTGGTGCCCAAGGTCTAGTCATCATTCCTGGTCCATCCCAAAGCATTGTTTTATCAGTTACTGTTGGAGGGTTTGGCTTTATAGAAACTCAGAGGGACTCCAGTGGTTTAGATCATTCTTATACACAAGGATGAGGCAAGACTTCTGCTAATCTGCTGAGTGCAGCAGGAGCCTTTCCCTCCCTGACCTTTCTGTCTATTCTTGGAAGATAAAGAAAAGTCCCAGAGGTCTCATCAGGAGGCCTTGGGGCTCTGCATTGATCTCTTCAGTCTTGAAAAAAACCTAACTTTCTGGCCTTTTCTTCATATTTCTCAGTAAAATCTTGTAGTCTGTATGTCTGGGACCAAGCAGAGTCTGAAAGGCTTCCTGTGACTTCTACATAGTCTGTGAGGAAGTAGAGATGCCACAGAGCCTTCCTGGAACTTGATCATAGTGTTATACTGTGTTTTGGGCAGGGCTATGGCTTGGAACTGTGATGTAAGACATCATATCCTGGCCTTTTGGTATGAGATAAGCAGAGTGCCAGTCACCACCTTTGCATCACAGAGATGCAGGTTTGCAAAGAAGAATGGAATTATTAAAGAGCCTTCCCAGTGACTAACAGAAGGGTAGGAGTATTGCTTTCTGGGTTAATATTTGTCTAGCTTTCCTGAGCAGAAGGCGTTTACTTCTGCATGTACTATGGCTGTAATTAAGTGATTTACATTCACAACGCTCAGTATTTATCTAAAATATTCTAAGTCCTCATTAGAAGGGGAAAAATTCATTAACATTTGGCTTCCTGAGCTCATTAATGTGGTGCAACCCTCTCTAAGTGATTTTTACCACTAGGGTTCTCCAGAGAAATGGAACTAATAGTGTGTGTGTGTGTGTGTGTGTGTGTGTGTGTGTGTACAGATGCAAAGAGATTTGTTGCAAGGTATTGGCTAGTATCATTATGAGAAGCTGACAAAGCTCAATGGAGTGTCTGAGCAGCATACTAGAACCTCAGGAAAGCAAGGGTGACCACACTGGGTCTGAATGACTTGACTTCACCAGAAGCCAGCTGGAGTAGCTCTAGGCAAATGCGGGTAAGACCAGAGATTCAGGGTAACTGGTACAAGAAACAAGTCAAGGTAATGCTTCAGCTCTAGGCAGCCAGAGGGAAGGAACCATCTTTCCTGTAGTAGCCAGCCTCTTGTTCTAGGCTTCTGCGATCTGGTTGAGTCTCAATCATGTTAGAGAGTATTACCAAGTCTACTGATTCAAGTATTAATTTCATCCCCAAACACCCTCATACTCAAAATAATGTTTGACTAGATATCTGGGAAGTCTCTTGCACAGTTAGTTTTGATACAATTAGCCATCACACTTACTGTAATGGGTTCATACACGGTGGAGGACTAATCGTATAGAAATCTCAGATATATCTCCATGATTGTAACAGGAACGTCTCTCTGCTTACTCTGATCTAATGCTCATGTATAAAATATGTAATGTTCTTCCTGTTTGCTGTATTCCCACAGCATTTCGACTTAGGACCTGTAACTAAATGGGACAGCCCATGTATGTTTGATCTTTATTATCATCTTGAATGCATTTGGAATCATTAGGAGACACATTGGTGGTATGTCTGTGCGACAGTTCCGAGATATTTAACTGAGGAGGGAAGACCGACTCCAATTGTAGACTATGCCATCCCAGGGGCTGGGGGCCTAGACAACGCAGCACCCACTCTTCTGACTCATGCTGGGGCTGGCATTGCCCCATCATGATGACCACATTGTCCAGCTCAGTTCCTGTGTGATAGGGAATTTAGCTAAAGAAACAGAACAGTGGACCTCCTGGTCCACAGAGTCTCTGGGAAGTAAGAAAGCCAGAATCAAACACACCAATAAGAACAGAAGGGAGAGGCCCTTCCCTGCCAAGGAGTCCCTTCCTGTCCCAATTCAACCCCCAATACTCTAAGATTCTCTGCTCACAATTTTCATCCTAGACTCCTAGAAGAAGGAGAGGGGCCTATGGAGCCCAACTTTGTTGAATAGCATTAATAAATTTCATGACACCCTCTCCCCTTGAAAAGGAAAACAGATAAAACCCTTCATTTCTCTACTTCATGACTATGGATGGATACCTTTCTTTCATCTGTCTACTTCATGGCTGCAAATGGATAACTTTATCCCATTCCTGCCATCATTGATTTCCTGATCCCGATGGACTAGTGCACCCTATAACTGTGAGCCAGAAGATGCCTTTGCCAGGCATTTTGTCACAATGCTAAATAAGAAACTAATACACCTCCTTTATCCCTGTCTCTAGAAATATGTTCAGTGATAATGGGGATCTGGGGAGAAGATGTTCTCTTTATTGTGGGCACTCTGTGGCCATCTCAGGAAGAACATTTGCACAAGCTCTTATTTGTATGACAGAAGATGCCAGGCTTGCAGGGAGTGGGAGTGGGGGCCATGGAGTAGAGACAAAACAAGGCTTTATAGAGAGTCTCAGACTGAGGGATTTTGATGTCTGTAGTTGGAAAACAAATTGTGTGTCCAGTTAAGATCTTTCTAAACTTCAGGAATCAGAAACAGTCTTCACCTTGATCTGAATCATAAATCAGGGGTCCTTTTTCACCTGATGGTAGGAAATTTGGCTTGCTCTGTGGAGGCCAATTATTGTAATAATTATATTACAATATAATTTTATATTGTTATATATAATCTGTTATATATATGCTGTTATATATCATCTAATATGTACATGGTGAGGTGGGTAGTGTTATTGTAATCCATATAATCTAATGCATATACTATGAGGTGGGGACTGTTACTGTAACCCCCATAGTCTAATGCACACACTGTGAGGTGGGGGTTATAACTGTAATC
>JADRCH010000005.1:18600740-18760012 GCA_019843965.1 Rhynchomys soricoides | reverse complement strand
ACCAACCAACCAACCAACCAACCACCAACCAACCACCAACCAACCAACCAACCAACCACCAACCAACCAACCAACCACCAACCAACCACCAACCAACCACCAACCAACCACCAACCAACCACCAACCAACCAACCAACCAACCAACCACCAACCAACCAACCAACCAACCACCAACCAACCAACCAACCAACCAGTCAATAACTGTTAAAAATAGTGGAAAAAACTGCCCTCATATACCCCTCTTCCCCACCCCTACCAAATAAATAAATAAATAAATAAATAAATAAATAAATAAATAAATAAAATAATTGTAAAAGATAGAGGAAAAAATTGCCCTCATATGTATGTGTACATTTGCAAGTTGACAGAGGGGCGGTCTCTATTACTCCAAAGCACAAATTACAGCAAAATCAATGCCCTTCCTGAAAACAGCCAAACAGCCAAACTGCATCAATCTTGAGTGTGGTGAGCCATACAGGGGTGTTTCGGTAGTGCCACCGAAACAGTTGTACCATTGTGCTTCCCTCTCTGATAGCAGCCATCAAATTAGGTCGGATCTGGAAGTGTCTCTAAGTCGGAGAGTGCTTGCCTCGCTTGGGAGTCTGAACTTGCTGTCCAGAGCTGCAAACAACAAAAAGCCCGGATGGACCTGAGTCACCCTATATAATGTAGTACCCAGAACTTTGTCTGCAGCAGACTGGCTGGAGCTCAAAGCTTCCCGCCTGTATTTTTCTGTAAAATGAATTAATATATGTAAAGCATTCCCCTGTTCAGGAACTTCTACTTGAGAGATCAGATACAATCAAAGTGCATGCCTCAAACTTAACGCTTAATGATCATGTTACAATACTTTTTTAACTCTATGACACAAGGCCTTAACAGCCTTTGTCAAAAGTACCCTCATAGAAAGCCAAGATGCTCCTGAATCCTGTCCAAGGAGAATGAGGGAGAAGAACCCAAAACCTCAGTGAAGTTCTCTCTGCCATAGTGCTGACTGACCAGCTGGGAAGAGCACTCACTTCATACTTTTACTGTCAGCCTTTCAGCATGATACAGTGCTTCTATCATTAACGAGAAGGATGTGGGCATGCAGTTTAAATGGGAACTAATCTGGGTTGTGGGCTAGAACTGGGAACAAGGATATATGCAAATATCCAAAGTCACATGCATGTTTAGGAACAATGACTGTGCATTCTCTTTTCCTTTCAAACTCTTTAGCTAAAGAAAAGGGAAGGAACCCGCAGTTTCTTTGCCCAGAGTTCTGTGGTGCAGGATTTTGTAGCATTCCAGGTCTGGATAAGTTTTACCTTGGGTTGCATCATCAGCTCTATTGCTCCTCATGTTTTTCTTGTGGCATGACGCCTGAATTTTGTACACAATTATTAATCTTTTACAAGGGCATTGTTGACTTTTCTTGTAATCATTTATTTGAGTCATAAAGTTCTTCTCGGTAAGTTGATGGTACCTGCTATATTCACCAAGTATTGCCAGGCACCAAACTGATCCAGAATGGTACCCTAAGGCCAGAGTCCATACAGCCAGGTTTGGGGCTAGAATGTACTTCAGCTCTTATCGTGGTTCTGGCATGAACAGCTCTATGACTTGGAGCAGCAAATACCTTTAGAGCAGAGAGACAGTTGACAAACTTTTTTAGAGCTCAGCTTCCTCATTAGAAACACCAAAATAAAGCTAGCAGCACATGACACCTGCTCATTATACAAAGATGGGGGGAAACTGTCTGAAGGTCTCTTAGATCGCTCCCAAAGCCCCTCCCCAGTGTGTGCAGGTAGTAGGTTAGTTAGTTATTGAAAGAAATGATTTTCCTCCCCTCCTCCCCTCTCCAGATATAGGGCCACCTAGCTAGCAGATGCTGATTGCATTACTCTCGATCTCCGTGTCTTTTCGAGGGGGAATTACTGGTAGTTGCGACCTTCGGGGGTCCAACATTATAGTCTTCGACAAAAGTGCCTAGATATGGCAGGTTACGAATGCAGAATTGGGAGCAAACTGGGCAACAGGTGGTGTGGTCTCAAGTGGGGAGCAAAGGTTCTGTTCTTTCTTGTACATCCCTGGGACCAGGGCCCAAGGATGTAATCTCCCTGTTACGTCCTTTTGAAAATGAAACTCGTCATACATTTTCTGCCTGTGATCTAGGGCCAATGGATCAAGTCAAATGACTTTTGTAAAAGCCTCTTTAGGAACTAAACATTTAAATCAGATGTGAAAGCCATCCTAATAGAGATCCCTGCAGACAGAAAGACAGTATCACTTCCAACACTGCAGTAAAGAGATCAACATCTCAAGAAACATGCTACATGTCTGTTAGTGACATCTTTGAAACACTTCATTTATGACGGCTGGGAGAAAGCGCTCATTAGCATCATGATGTTTACCCAATGAGGACTTCGAGTGACAAAAAAATTCCAGTGCTGCTGGAGAAATTATGCTGTCAAACCAGCCTCACCTAACCAGAACACACACATCGTGGTGGAACCAGAGAAAAGTCTATGTGATCGGAGATAGATGAAAGAGGGTGATGGTCATGTGCTTCCTGCATCCTGCATGAGCACTCTGCATGAGCACTCCGGACTAGGTTGTGTCAGCGGTCACAACAGTTCTGGGACCCATCCAATGGAGGGGACAAAGACTGGGGTTTCTTTTAGCAAATTCTCTAAGCAGTGACATTGTCCAACACAGTTTCTTTGATAAAGGGTTCATTATCTATCTGTGTGACTTTGCTCTTGGTTTTTATGCTGGCAGTGCCAATGAGAGCGTATTTAAGCAAATCCTTTTACCCTGACAGCTGTAGCAGCACCCTGACAATGTGTGCCAGTGCTCCAGGCTTGGGTGTGGAATATAATCAACCCTGGGCTAAATTTCCAATTAGCTGAATCACCGAGGAACGTAAGTTATTAGCTTACTCTTCATCATGTTCGCCCTCCCTGTTTCTTCCTAATGCAAGCTCATTTTCAGATTAAAAAGAGAGAATGCCTTGGAGTTGCTTCTGGAATTCAGCTGGCATGCTTCCTGTGATCTCAGACTGTTGCTTGGGTCAAAATAAGGCCACTCTAGAACACTGGTGGTGGTGGTGGGGAAATGACCTCAAAGAAAAGAAATCAATATAGTAATTGATACATAAATGAATCATCCTGGGAAACTGTCTGTGAATAGTAGTGGGGAAAATCTTATATCATCAAGTCTGAAATAAGTAAGTTTTATTCTCTAAGAGGTAGAACTGAAATCCAATGCTAAGTCAAGAAGCTCCAAAATCTAGGAAAATTGTACTTTTTGGGGAAAAGGTTTTAGTTAAGTGTGGTAACTGTGTGCCAAGAGAGGAAACAGGGACATGTTCCTCATCAGACAATCCACAGAATATAAATCCACATTCCACCAGGCACTTGGGAGATTCCAACAGGGTTCTTTTATAGTCAGGAGGAAATATACTACGAGAGTCTCTACCATCATTTACCCATTAACAGCCACCTCTCAATCCAGTCCTGTCGGGGCATACCTTTAATTCCGCTCCTCTGGAGTCTGAGGCAGGAGGGCAGCCAGTTTCAGGCCACCCTGGGCTACAGAGTGAGGCCCATTTTGAAACAGCAGCTGTAGAAACAGCATCCTTTACTGAATCATTCTGCTTCTCAGTTGCCTTAGAATCAGGAAGGGATTAAAGTACACAAAGGGGTTTTCAGGTTTCTGTGCAGGCTGTGTACTGGACCAGAGAGTCAGATCAAGGAGAACATCAGTAATGACATGTACTTTGTAGATTTGAATATTTATTACAGCAACTTTTTGGAAGACATTAGAAAACTCCCATTATTTTAAACAAAAGCAATTAAACCATTGCAACTTCTGGCTGAAGGTAGAATGCTTTGGGGAAGATATCCCTTTCTCTTATATTTTTACCATGATATACTTGGCATAACAGACTGCACATATTTGAAGGGTAAAATTTAGTGAATTTTAGCAAATAAAATTTGTATGTGTGTATATCCTAATATTTTAGAAATCATTTCCAAGCCTTTCCAAAACGTTGAGAAATTCAATTGCTTTAGCTGTTAAATGTAAGTTGATCCATTTCAAGTTCATTTTTATGTGGTAAAAGGTAAGATTAAGGCTCTTTTCCTTGTACATACTTTCTCACAGGTCCCATGCCCAGTGATGGGTTATTCCATGTACAGATTAGTAGTGTGTTGTCCCCACTGATCTGCCCTCAAGTCTGCTCTGGTTTATCAGCCTCCCAGATGTGCTGCCTGAACAGCACTTATGTTGTAACAATTTAACGGCCACAGACATAATAATCCGGCAGCAAGTCTTAAGTCCCACCCTTCAGACCCCTCTCCCTTACTGAGTGCACACAAGGTACCAAGTAATCTACCATTTGATAAAACTATAAAAACAAGAAAACATACCTGGTTTTCAAGAAAATGCATAAAATTTGCTTGTTTTATATTTACTTGGCCAATCTTATATCTTCAAAGTCTACCTTATTGAAGATAGTTTTAAGAGAAGATATTGGGCAAACTTTAATTGAAATGCCCACTGAATACTTGCTTCTGTCTTATACCTATGGAGTCAGTCGCAAAGCAGGACAGCACTTGCCTATGAAGCCCCTGGATTCTATTACCACTATCTTATGTGTACCCATGCATGCATGGGCCTCTAGAGTATGCGCCATCATCAGAGATCTGAAAGCAGGTAGTGATGTACCAATTCACTCTCTAAATACAGTGGGGAGGTTCTCTCTTTCAGAATTCACACACAATAGTTTGTACAAGCTCATTACAACTAGATGAGAACCATAGGAATCACAGCTTTTTCAATTCTTACTCTGATATTAAGCATCCTGGTCAATAATTTTTCCCCCCAGAGTTCTGTATAATATGTATTTAACCTAGATGCCCACAATAGTTGAAGAGATTGAGGTAAGTAAAACACAGCTTGGATTCACCCCAAGTACTTCTCAACTATTAGGAGAAAAAGGGAAAAGAAAAGCAATGGGCACAAGACTACATGATCCTCAGCAGTCAACAGCTCTGAGGCATCAAGTGCCTACAGTGTTCCTGAAGAGCAGAAGATGTCGGATACTCACTCGTCATATCAGCACTGGGATAACCTGAACACCCTCAGTCTAACTTACGTATTTTAAGTTCACAAAGATGACCATCATACCCTTGGCCTAACCCAGGTTAAAAAAAAAAAACAAAATGAAAACTCTCTGATTTAGGAAATTTCCTATAATATATATAAAGGAATACAATATAATGGAATCCTATAGACTTCCAGCTTCTTTCTGAAAGCCAGAAGGTATGGAAAACCCAGCCTCCCGTCTAGGTGGCAACCATCATTAGTCTCCAGCGGCAGCCGCTCTTCATGAGATCAGATGTCTCAACCCCTGTCAACATTGCTGAAGATATTTTTTCTACTTGGATTCTCCAAGGCAGTAGTTTTTAAAAGCTGGATTCACTCTGGTGTCATGTGAAGAGACGTAGAAATGATTGATGCTCATGGCTCACCTCTAGACATTTTATAGAATCCATCTGGGGGATACAGAGCAGATCTGGGATTTTGCTAAACTCTCCAGGCAATATTGTTCTATGATTAAGATTGAGGGCCACTTAGATACATCATTTAACCTGTATATGCATCACTTAACCTGTATATGTATATGGCAGTCTTGTCCAATTGCAGCTTGCTATCCAGGCGGTCTAGGATAGGACCTGGTATTCTGTATTTGTAATGAGTTCTTAAGTCTGCCTGTGCGGCTGGTCTGTGGGTCCAGGATGCTGGCACTCATTTGGTTTGTGTTTGAAACCCTAAAATACACACTTAGGTTCCACTTAGCCCAGTGGAAGCAAATTCTAACATCAGTTACTACAGATGGCTAATGGATGCATCCCACTTGTTTTTCGTTGTTGAGGATAGTGTCTTAGTTTGTTTTAGTGACTCAAACTCTCTCCCCGAAATGCAGATCCTTGATGGACTCTGATTTCCACACCATCTTTGCTGCTATGCAATATAAGCGATAACAGAAAACACTCTTTTATCCCTGTTGGGAATGTCACGTCTTCTGACATTCTTAGGCAGTAACCAAAGCCAACAGTTTGACAAGTACTGGTTGGGTTGTGTGGGCTGTTTGTTTGTCACTTTGACACAAGGTAGAGTCTTCTGGGAAGAGGGCTTCTCAATTGACAAAAGTTTTTATTATATTGGCCAGTAGGCAATGTATTTACATGTTTATATATTTATTTATGAATGAATGATTGATGTGGAAGGGTGCAGCCCACTGTGGGTGATGTCACCCCTGGGAAGGTGATCTCGCACTGTACAAAAAAGAAGGCTGAGGGATCTATGCAGTGTAAGTGCGAGCGATTCCTCCTTGACCTCTGCTTCAGGTCCTACCTCGTCTTTCCTTCATGCTGGACTGTAGGCTGTAAAAGGAAGTAAGCCCTTCCCTTTCCTCCTAAGGTTGCTTCTGGTGATTGTCTTTCTCCCATCAATAGAAAGCAAACAAGAACACTGTGTCTATATGACATACGAGCATGTTATTGGGGTGTATTCCAGTGTGTCCCAGAAGGCCCAGGGCAATCATTCTTAGCCCCAGCATGCAACAAACGGCTTGGACAGTTTCCTAAAATAGCTTTATTTCTTCCCTACTCCAATCTGACATTTTTTGGTTATATTTCCAGCAAATTCCAAGGAGATGCTCATAGTACTGACTATCTGGGGGTTTTGTAGTAATGAAAGGAAGACTCATGACACAGGGGCCCCTTTACCTTATTATATCAGCTTTTGGCTTTAATACAGTTACATTTGTGTCTTTAGATAAGATTTTACTCAAGAAAAGGTTACTAAAAAACACAAGTTTAAGGCTAAGAACTTGTCATGCAAGCACAAGTACCTAAGTTCCGATCCCTAGCACTCAAGTAAATGCTGAGTGGGCATAGGGGCTTGACTGTAAATTCCAATGTACAGGAGGCAGTGGCAGAAACAGAGGCAGAAAATCTTTGGTGCAAACTGGCTAGCTGTACCATCTGATGGGGTGCTTCAGATTCAAGTGAGAGACCCTGCCTCAATCCATAAGGTGGAGAGCGAGGACGACTCCATTTTTAAGTATACATATGTTCTCATGCATACACATGTGAATATGTAAACATGTGAACACAGGCATATACACACATGCATACACACGTGAATGTGTATAGATAAGCCCTCAGACACACATGCATGCATACACATGTAAATATGTATACCTATGCACACAGGCACACACTCCAAGTATGAATATCATATTTTTTGTTATTGCTTTTAATTCATAAATTCTATTAGAAATGGAAATAAAATACTATAGCAGTGATGTGTGGGAAGGTATCAATTTAATACAAATGAAACAGGTTATTTGGTGCTGTATATGGAAAAATTATTTTCCTTTTATGTGACCCTCTTTGGACATAAGCTGCGTGTTCTGTTCAGTTATAATGAAAAAAAAAAAAGCCAAAGAAAGTATAAGTGCATAATCAATTGTTGAAGGCTTTTCTATAAGAGAAAATGCAATTGGGAATTAGATGCTGTTTTACAGCTGAACAGAATCCTGTGTTGGAGCCTCTTTCCAAGACTCCAGTGAGCACAAAGGGAGGAGAGAGCTAGAAACGTTTGTATTTTCAGCTTCTTCACAGAAGAGGAAAAACTAAGGAAAACATTTCCGAATGTTTTATTACTTGAGTTGTCTTAGTTTGGATTAGATCCAAGGACTTCTACCACAGGAAACACACCATTGCCATCTACCAGGAGCTTCTTCGTGTCACAGACTACAAAGAATGTACCCTGGTATCTTGGCTTCTAACTGCCATGATTAAATACTCTGACTGAAGCAACTTACAGGAGAAAGTTGTTTAACTCACACTTTAGAGTAGTCTATCGTTGTGGGTAAGTCAAGGCCATAGGAACTTGAATTAGCTGGTCACCTTATGTCCTCAATCAGAAAAGAGCAACCAATAATGCACGCATAGCCCCCATTTTGCTTTCTCCATTCACACCGTACAGAATTTCCTGCTCAGGGTTGTGATTCTACTCATAAATAAGATGGATCTCCCTACACAAATTAACATAATCAGTATTTAGAGAGATTCTATAAAGACTAGGTTGGCTTGGACTTGAGACTATGGCCTCAGCTTCCAAGTGCTAGGATTACAGGTGTTTGTTACCACATCCTGAATGGTAGGTGAATTCTTCAATGTGCTGTGGGTAGTAGCCTGCTTTTGTTAATACGTTCCAGGAGTAACAGAATCATTAGTACCTGAATAGTGCACTGAGATATCTGTTCTGTTAGAATGGGAGTCACCTTTAAATGTGATTGCATTTGCTAAATATAAACTGTGAATTTCATTTTTTTCTCTCTCTGCTTTCAAAACTCACACTAATATACTACCAAATTTAGAATTTGACAATAGACTAAGTATTTGGTTAAGAAAAAGTATTGTTGCCAGAACAGTGGAGAATAGCTGCGAAAGGGAACTTTTGGGCAAGAAGGTTGGGTGGCTACAGGTTCCTGAATTACAAAATAAGCCATATTTTGGGAGCAAGTTTTTAAAAGTCCATGAGTTCTGGAACGGTTTTATGAGGACAAAACACAGGCTGACATCTTTTCTTATCATGGGAAGGTTGAGCCAATATCACTTTTTTCTTGAGCAGCTTCTGTAGTGGTTTCTACCCCAAGGACCTACATTTTTCTACTTAAGAAACCATAGACTTCATTTGAGCGTTTCCAGCCTATCAGAAGCATTAGAAGGCGGTGGACTGGCTGAATGACCTACATAGGCTCTGCCTTGCAATGACTGCCAGAGATCATCCGGTGTGCGCCCTCCTCACAGAACTCCTTTTCTTCTAGGTCCCGCCTAGGATCCTGGAGGCAGCAGTGCCAGGCTTTTGCAGGCGGCTGCAGCCTGTGGGCACTCGTTGCTCCAGCTCACCCTTTCACCCCTCCTTCACCCCGGGAGTGCCACGCCGGGTGGCGCGGTTTTTCTGACCACTAGGGAAGCTGAGCAGGCGAGGCCAGGAATTACAGGGCCTCCCCACGTTGGCGAGCCCTCGCATCTGCATCCTCCTGAACCCAGCCACTGTGCTGAAGCTCTAGTGGAGGCAGGGTCTCGCAGGCAGCAAGCCGGGCTCCAGGGAGGCCTGAAATTATTTCCCACCTCCCCCCGATCCCCATTTGAACTCCCTGCTTTGGGCCTGGGATACGCCCCGCAGCTGAGCCAGTCCCAAGCACGCAGAGTTAGAGCGCTCCGTAGCGGAGGGCGCGCGCCGTCCAGTCGCCCGGGGCATCCCCGTGCCGGGGGCGGAGGCGAGGGCAGCAGGGGGGCGGGGTAGGGTCGGCAGCACGGAGAAGGCGCCTGGACCCTGGTAGCCCGCCTGGAGACTGGCAGAGGCGGAGGGCGCGGCAAGGGGTCTGGGGGCGTGGTCTCGGGCGCTGATTGGTGCTTATCTGGGGGCGGGGCGCAGGGGCGGGCCCGGGGTGGGGCTGGCGCCTGGCGCTGGAGCTGCGGGCTCAGGGCGAGGAGTAGCGAGCAGCTGGACCCGAGTTGGAGGAAGCAGCGGTAGCGGCAGCGGCGAGGACGGCTGTGCAGCTAAGGAACCGGGACAGCGAAGCCCCGGCAGGTCGCAGCTGGATCGCAGGAGCCTGGGAGTTGTAAGCTTGAGAGGCCTCTGAAGCCCAGGCCGGGCAGAGGAAGGAAGCGAGCGGATCCGGAGGTAGGCGGCGGCAGCGGGTCCCGGTGTGCCCGGGAGGGGGAAGCGGTGCGAACGCGCACGGCCGCTGCTCTTCCTGTCACCGGCAGCCACTTCTGCTGCCGAGCCACTCAAGGGGAAGCGAGCAGGCTGCCAACCCCTAGTCGCCAGCATCTCCTGGCCGCTGGGAAGCCTTCTCGGGCTAGTGACCAGCCTGTGTAGTTGCAGCCACCTCTTGCTCTCATTTCCTCCGTGCTACCCCGGGCCGGCTCTGCTAGTCCCCGGGCGCGTTCGGTGTCGGAGTTGCCAGCGGCCACTGACTCCCCTCCTCCTCCGTCACCTCACGCTTCCGAGGGTCCCCGGTCGCCCTGCAGCTTTCTGAAGCCGGGAGCGCGCGAGGAGAGCTCCTGGATCGCTGCCTTTGCGTTAGCTCGGCGTATCCTCCAGGCCCGGCAGCCGTAGCCGGGGTCTCCGACCGGGCTGGGCCACCGTGGTCCCCAGAGCTCGCCCCCAGCCCCCGCCCTCCGAAGTTTGCCTCCCTCCTCTTCCGGGGTGGGGGAAGTGCGCCTCAGGGCGGTCGGTGGCTGGGGTTCTAGCTCGGCGTCTGGCGCCCGCCGGACTTGGGCAGGTTGCTGGAGGCATAATGAGTGGGATCCTGGCACCGCCCGGAAATCCAGCTTTTCCTAACGTGGGGAGACCCTGGAGGGACCTGCCCAGCATAAGCTGCCGGCCAGGGAGAACCGGCCCGCGTGCAAGCAGGAGCTAAAATATCTGGGGGAATTGTTTGCAAGCCACTTCCTTCCCAAAGGCAGAAACTACCCGGCAGATCACGAGACAAAGAGAATAGAAACGCTCTGGCCAGGCACGCATGTACAGAAATGCATTTTGGTAACCAGCTTTCGCGCACAATAACGCAAGGGTGTGAGCGGAGTGGCTGTGACATGTTGAATGTTATGTGCCCGCACTGGATTCAGGGGAATTCTGCTCCCGGCGCTAGTAATACCGGAAAGGTCTCACTTCCACCGTAAATCCTTGAAGGAGCAGGCTATATTGCTGTACTGGTGTGAATTTATGCTTTATTTCGGGTTTCATGATTTTAGGACTTAATCCCCCCCCCCTTTCTTTTCCTGTCTTTTTCCTCTTTGTCAGACAGTGTGAAATAGGAAAGGATGAAGCAGTTCCGGGTTTTGAGTGTAGCGTGAGATTGTCATTTCAGTGAGATCGAGTTTCAAGTTTTAGGTGGTAGGGTTACTCACAAAGTTGATTGACCTAGGCTCCTTGTGCAAACCTAGCTTAGTATTTCATTAGCTTGTGTTCCGTGCTGAGCACTTGAAAGATGGTGATTGAGCTAAGAAAACTTGTAGTAGGCAGATGAGTTTATTTCTACCACAGATAGCAGAGTAGTAGATTTCTAACGTAGATAACGTTAGGACTTCAGGGCCTTCTGCACAGGTGAGACGTCCATGCATCGTTTGTCACTGAGCGGGGAACCAGCACCCTAAGAGCCCCCCACCCCCGTTTTTTTTTTGACAGTTGCACCCAAGCAGATCATTTTCTTAAACACATGAGTTGCTTACACTTTGGAAAACATGTGTTTTTGCTTATTACAAAGAAAATGATCCTGGTTTTTCTTGCACCTCCTGTGGTTCAAAGGCAGGTTTAAATGGGAGACGCTCCTTGCTTTGCAGAGAGGTTCTGTGCAGCACCACTGCTGGCTGCCTTCCTCTAAGTGCCTGTTGCAGGCCGCGCTACTTTTTCTTAGCAGTCTGTCAGTTTTTATGATTTGAAGAAAGTTGGATGGAGCTGATACTGGCTCTCAGGCTGCTGTGGGAGTTTGCTTTTAACTTTCATCTTGCACGGGGACCTGTTCCTAGTTGCATAACAGAACTCTGCCATGTGCCCAGTGTTATCTGCTGTTTTATTTGCATTTTTATGATAGCATTCTGCTTTTTTCACATCTGGGATTCGCTGTGGTCATGTAAAAAAAGTATTTCACTGCCCACTGACTCGGTTTATTGTTCTCTTTAGCGTGTGTGTGTGTGTGTGTGTGTGTGTGTCTTTGGTACATTTCTAGTATACTAGTATAAAGTTAGTTTGGGAAAACTGAGCAGTTGAACACATTACAGAAATATGTATTTGGGCTGCTGATGGTGGGTGGTGTGCATGTGTCTTTTGGGAATGTTAATTACACCTACCCTCCGTGCAATCCCAGCCCCCCCCCTTTACTTTTATTAAGTACATATTAACTGTATACGACAGTGGGTTTGGGGATATTTCTATACGTGCATGACCATATCTTGTTCATACTCATTTCCTCATTGACCTTTTCTTGTCTGTCTCCCCTCAAGCTTATCTCTCAAAAGGCTTTGAATCCTAAGTCAAGTTTATTTAACTTACACAGACTTTACCCTCAAAAGGATTGGCTATTCCTTTAAACCTTTCCTGAGAACATCATGGACCTTTAAGTTTGTTGCATTGATTGATTTCCTCTCTGCCCGTCTTTCTCCTAAGTAGTTCAGTAAAGTGTTGTAAACGGCATTCACTGGAAGAAAATTATCCACATACTTGTGAAAAGAGGAGCAATTCTGGTCCAGCTTTTATTGTTGTTTGCATTTTTGACTTGCAAAATGTGTTTTATTGGATAAAGAGATAGTGAATGAGTCAACTGGGAAAAAATGGTTTTATGGTCAGGTAGTCTATACAAGCTGAGCTAATGCTTGCATGTGAGCTTTTACTTGTAATCTACCAGGAATAAGGTGTACACATGCAGAAGGAATTAGCTCCTATCAGTCTGTTAGGCATATTAGACAGGTCAAGCACAAAGCCCCTTGCATGATGTAGGGCTTTGCTAGCTAAGGCAGGGAATGAAGCCTTCTGGTGAAGCTCTGAACACCAGAAAGTCACCTGTCGGTCGAAGGGATTATTAGTTGAGTGCGTGAGTATGTATCAGTTTGGAGGCAGTGTCTCATGTAGTCCACCTTGGCCTTGAACTCCAAATGCAGCAGAACTTGACTTTGCTCTCTTCAGCTGTTCACCTCTACCTCCCAGGCCCTGGGATTACAAGCTTGTGCCACCAAACAAAACTGTCAGGTTTTTTTTTAAGACAGTGTAAATTGTATCTTTTTTATTCTTAAACATCGGTTGTGATGAACTTTTAAAGCATTCATATTATTTCTTGCAATTTTTAAAGCCTCATTTGACTCCTCTTTAATGGAATTTTTTTTGGTCATGATTTTGCCAATACTCTTATTGAAATCACTTGCCTAAAGTACTGCCAATTAAGGCCATTTTTTGTACATTAAGCCAAATGAACTGAAAGATAGAGTGTGTGAAAGCTTATAGCTTTTCTGTTTGCCTCATGCTAGTGTTCCCCCCCCCCCCCCCCATCCCTTATTTTCTGGAGAAATGTGCAATGACTATAGTACACGCTTACTGAAGAAAAAAAAAAAAGACCATAAAAACGTCATTTTCGTTCTGCCACTGTTGTGTACCTTAACAACAAATATATATACTCCCATAAGCACCTGTAGTCAAAATAGTTCTCAGGTTAATGATCACCTGGGGGAGAACTTAAGTCATAGGAGCCCGGTCAAAGGGTCAGGAGGCTCCGCCAGCGGGCGAGGTGTCTGGCCAGCGGTTCAGCCTTTGCCCCTTGCCTTCCTTCTGGAATGCCTCTGTGGTCCTGACAACTGGGCTTCTCCCAGGAGGACCCAGCTGCCTTCATTCTCTGGGGGTGTTGCATGACTGAGTTCAGTTTTTCTTTGAGAGCAGCTGAGGGAGCAGCCATGAAACCCAACTAGACAGCAGCATTGTGACTCTCACCTTGTGCCCTGCCACCAGACACACTTCTGTTCCCCCTCCCACACAACACTCCCTGACCTCCCCTGAGCCACCTTCCACCTTGGGTCTGGAGAGAGAATTACTTGGGCTAAGTCCACAGGCAGGCTCTATCTGACTCTATTTACAGCAAGAGTTTTATTTTAGGTAGCTTCAGGCTTCTTTTAGAACTGCTTGCAGCATTGAAAGGCAGTACAAGAGAAAATTCCTGGCACCTGTCTGTTTCTGTTTTAAATCTGCATTGTGCAAAGGGCACATTCAATGCTGATATTGCTGGCAGTCCTATTGTTACCAAGAGCAGAACAAGAATGCCATAACTGCAGTTGACTGTCATCTTCTTTTAACTTTGTTTTCTCATCTGCAAATTGGGGCTGAGAATTATGCTAGAGCAGTTGTAAGGGGTTCACGTCAAATTCCAAGAACTGTGCCGGGCACATGGCGAGCACTAAGTCAGGGTGCTACGTGCTTTTGTGAGTGTAATTGCCTTTAATCCTCATAATGACCTAGTAAGATATAGGTCTGCTTCCATAGGCCTCACATGAGGGACGTTTTAGCGACTTGACTTGCTCATAGTTACATATGTAGGCATGGAGCCGGGCAATCGCTGTTAGCTGCAGCTCATAATTCACCCTTCCTGCTATGAATTTAAAGGACTATGTTGCTTTCTCACAAGAAGAAGCACTTTAGGGCATCTCCCTCGGTTCACACTTCCATGGCTCCCTTTCAATCCCTCTCTACAGTAGTCATGTAGGGAACCAGGCACACTGACCTCATAGCCTCTTCTGGGTGGTGGGGATCTCCTCCTTAGCTAATAAATATCATGGCTGTAAGTCCTAGCTCTCTCTCCATCATGACCCTCAGTCTAGTAGGGCTGCTGGAGGTGAGCTGGGTTAGCTCTCTCCACTCCTCTTCTTGGTGTGCTCAGGGACACCCAGTGTTGTAACTGCTTTGCAGTCCTGCCTCTTAACTGTCATCTAGGTGTGTACTCACTACCCTCATAGGGTTTGCAGGCAAGAATTACAACCTCCACACCCTACTTACCCACATTGGCTATCCGGCCTGAAGTGTGGCAGCAGGCCACACATTCTGCTTAGCTTGTTGGTTTGGAAATGAATTGAGGTATTAGATGCTTGTGACATTGGGCCCATCTTTTCCATCCTTTAACTGAGGTTATTTGGTGTCTCTACCACTCTATATACAAACACATGGTGTTGACTGGGATCAGTTTAATAGTTCATAACTTCCAGGATTTTGAAAGGTAGACAGATTTTCGAGTAATGATTCTTGTTTTACAAAAGAATATAAGTTGAGGTGGGGCTTTTGTGTGAGACTCTGAGCTAGCACATTGACCGGGGAAGGATTACACATAGTGTAGGCTGGACACCCAGAGTCCTGCCACCCACTGTCATACCACTAATTACATCACAGATGGCAGTGCACGAGTAGATAAATATCATCTTTATTTTTTTTTAAATGCAGTTTGAAGATGACCATTATTTCTGCTTCCCAATCAAGTTTTCCAAACCCTGTCCTTTGTAAAAGGTGAATAGAGTAAGTCAGAAAAAATGGGAGGGCCTTTCAGAGAGTTCGTTTGGCCCTTTGCCATTGTGCCTGCAGGTTAGAAGGTTAAAAACAGAAAGAACCTATTTCCAATGCGCATTTAGCGGTCATGGATTTCTATTTGTCAAGCATCAGAAACATTTTTATTTGAGTAAATGAGAATTTCTCAGTATGTTAACCAGAGAAAGAAAACTTAACTTTCAGTGAGTGGGCCTATAGACAACTATGAAAAAGGTTAAAAACCGGAGCAAAATAATTCCTCTTAAGGAAATTGTGGACGGTTGCATATGATCTTGTATTGAAATAAGTTTTGTAGTTTCTTCACAGAATTCCATTATGTTCTTTTTTGGGGAAGGTATATCATACTCTATTAGCTTAGGGCTTATATCATAAAATTGCCCGGGTTATCTGAAAGTATAGTGTGTTGGTGATGACGGTAGCCAATGACCTCTACTCTGTGAATCTGGGTGGAAGTAGTTCACTGGGGCAGGTGTCTGTAGCTAAAGAGAATAGGAGGCATAACTTAATGAAAGGGGAAACAGCTGTCAAAACTCTGACCTGACTTCAGGAGGGTCACACGGGCACTGCCACATGCTTCAGGCTGCTGGGTGTTGTGTAGTCCTGGGGACAATTTGAGGAAGAGCTTGCCAGTTCTCTAGATGTGACAGTCCTCGTGACTCTGGATAGATGCTTCACCTATCTCCCCAGAGAGGAGCTAAGTTGTTAGGAATTGTGCAGTGGGGGGCCCAGGAGAGTAACACAGGCAGAGAAGCCAAGAGAGATACAGGTGGCAGGAGCTAAGTTTGTAGGACACAGAAGGGCAGGATTCCAGAAGTGATTTGCTCAGGTTCCTTTTATTCACTAATTTATGGACTTCTTAGGCAAGGTTGCATTTTCATGGAGTGCTTTGGGGAGGCATATTTGCATGGTTTAGGTGCTGGGTCCTGCAGTTGGCAGGCATGCTGCCTGGTTATTGTGGCTTCTTTTTGTGGAGGTGTGTGGGAGCCAGACCTACTCACCCGTGTGACTGCTGTGAAGGCAGATCCACAAAGTTCTCATGGGGGACCAGCAAGAGTAGGCAGGCAGGACACTGCATTGTTGGTATTGCTGCTGTGGGTAAGCTGCTCCTTAGACAGTTAAGCTCAAGGAGTCCAGAAGTAAGTTCTGGTGGTGGTAAAAGTGGCTGGAACTGAGTTTAGATTCTACCTCTGGTGCTGAGTGTAGTCATGCCGGAGATACTTGGCTTTGTCCTCCTGTCAAGTGAGAATATCTGTAGTGCCCTGGTTATCTTGGGTTGCTGGAGACACAGCTCCCAGTAAAGTGTCACGTGACAGCTGTGTTAACAGCCTCATTTAAATGGGTATGGCAAGCCAGAGAAAGTGTGCAGGGTGCAGTCAGAGGGGAGGGCCTGCCTCCTCTGCCCAGCCAAGGTCTCCCTGAGCCTTGTCACCACATGATCAAGTCCCTACCCAAATAAATGACTTGTCTATGCTCTCTCAATTTTTACTGCACTTCTCTGACACTGAGTCATTGCTCACCTTGACTGCTAACCTTAACTGTCTACACTGATCTTCCTGACCATGTTTGGGGCATCCCAGAAGACTGCAGGCATGCTCTCCTTGCAATCCCTGAGTCATAGGAGATCTGGGCTTTCTTTATCTTTATGAGGCTAAGACCCAGAGTCCTGCAGAGGTCTTAAGATTCTTCTGATAGTAGCAGAGGCAGAGCATTTGCCGAAGTCTCAAGGTTTTCTAGGGTGGGGATTGCTTTCTCTTGAATCCAGACTCAGCTATCAGACTTCTCCCAAGTTTCACCCCCTGTGCAGACTTAGCCCCAGGGAACACTCAATAGGATCTCAGGTTTAGAAAGCCCTTAAAAGTCTGTGTAGCCTGTGAGGAACATTCCTGTCTATATTGTTGTGCTGTGTGCCTGGGTTTGTTACTTGGTTGCTGGGGGCTGGAGGCATTGCACTTCCTGTTCTACTGAGAATCCCACCAAACTGGTCCTCTGGGTGGTTGAGATTGAGGAAGTGCTAGGCACCAGCTGGCAGAAAGATATCTACCCAGGCTACTGATTTAGGACTTTCCCCTCCCCAAAAGACACACACTGCCAGGAAAAGCTAACAGAAATTTCAGGGCAGATTTGAAGGAATTAAATTATTCTTAGGCATATTGCCTGGTTTCCAAGCATTTAGGGATATGTAAATTTTCATGTTCTTTGGAGTTCTGTGTCTCTTTTGTACAGAGCACATTAGTACAAAAAAAAAAAAAAAGAGATTTGCTAGTTCTACATTTTTGTGTGAATTTATGCAATGAATACTTAATTTGATTCTGGATCTTTCAAAGGAGAGGCCTTCTTCAAACACAATAATGCTTATTTTTCTCATATGCTCCACTGGCTGCATTAATTTTTTTCCTCTGATGCCTGAAATGCAAAGTAGCGTACTATCCCAGGTTAATATTCTTGCTGCACAAAGATTCCCAGTGTTTGTTTTTCCTTCCTTTGAATATGCAGCCCTCTTTAGAGTGGTATTGTAGAATCATAAGAGGCTTTAGCCATGTGAAGTTGAATACTTTACACTTCTGAATGCCAACATAACAATTAATCCGTGATTAGATTTTGCTTCTTAAGATGCCTACCCTGAAGAGTCCTGGAATACTCAGCCTCTCAAGTGTTGCACTCTGTAGACTTAGAAAAGTCCCCTTGACTCGGCACCCTGAGATCGTGTGTCTGTTTTTTGATTTGCTTTACCATACAGTTGGTTAACTGAAACCTTTAGCTTGAATTTAGTCTCTGCAGTAAAGGTAACTTTGAGAAATAAAGTGGAATTCACTGTGGATCTCTACTGCACGCTGTCCTGTTAGCCATCCATGATGACTCCAAGTCCTCTTAACTTTGGCTCACTAGTTGCTCTGCCCTCAGTTTGCTTTGGCAATAAAAGAAAATAGTTTTCATGACCCTGGCCTCCACCAAACCTGCTTTACATAGTATTTCTGTAGCTGTAAGCGTGGCTACTTCATTTTGTTTCTTAACTCGAGAGAGAAATGAAGTCTAGTTCCCATCCTCCTTACTGGCCTGCAAGTCTGGGATCTCAGAAGGACACTGAGGGTTCCTGGATGAGCAGAGGCCTTAATTCAGTTTCCCATCTATGGGGTTTCTGTGAGGCTCTGACCTGGGGATCCCTGGTGGGTGCCTGATCTTGCTTAGTCCTATTTACTTTGTATCTAAGCCTTGATTTTCCTTCTCAGACTGACTGAACGGTAATGTTTTTGTATGTGTAGGCTGTACCTCCCCCTCTGTTTCTGTCTCTGTGTGTGTGTGTGTGTGTGTGTGTGTGTGTATAATTCTAATCCCACTGTAATCAGTGTGTGTGTGTGTGTGTGTGTGTGTGTGTGTAATTCTAATCCCACTGTAATCAGTCCAACTTTATTTGCAGCTAATTACAAAACCTCTGGTATACATACCCCTGATTTCAGCCAGAGTTTTTGGCTTGGCTCTAGCACCCCTGCAGTGGATGCTTTACCTCCCAAGTGCCCAGCAGGCCTTTGACTAAGATATTGGTACGGAATCCTCAGCAACACAGGATCAAGCACTTGTTGCGCTTGCTCCTCCAGAGAGCATTTTTTCACCGCCCACACCTTCTCCCTTCATCCTGTATTACTTCGGTATGTGCCTTTCTGGACCTCCTCCTGCCTCTCTAGTCTCTGTCCTCCATTTTCTCCATGTGCCCATTCCCCCCTGGGCATTGAGGTCAGACTGGGATTCCTCGTACAGTTTCTCTACAGCGCCCAATGCCGTGCTCACTTACACTTGGAGACTTACATTTCCTATTGGTGTACATTTCAGGTGACCCTCTTGTCTTCCCACCCCAGGTTCACTGTTCCCTCGTTGTCTTCTGATGGATGAGACTGCCTGTGCTTCTTTCTATAATATGACATTTGCTTGGTCTCGTCTGTACCCAGGATCATGCCACACATTCTGTTCTGTCTGCAGATTCCTGCAATTTGATGTGGTCTCTCTTTCTCTCTCTCTCTCTCTCTCTCTCACTCACTCACTCACTCGAACCCTGTGGGAATTCATGTCAGCATCTATTATGGCATCTACCTAGTGTTTTGGTTCCTGATGTACTAGTCTTATCTCCGGAACATTGCTACATGCTAGCAATTTTAACCCTGTCCCGCCCAGTGTTCTTAGAAGGCAGGGACTGTCTTACTAACTGTGGTTTTGTATACTGTGTCAAGCAGTAGCACACCAGCCTGTGTATGTCATCTGCCAAATTGATTAAGTACTTGTTGAATGGGGGTAGAAATTCAAATCCACCCAGATGGCCAAGTGTGACGTTCATTCATAAGCCTTGTTTTTGCTTTGCTAGGTGAAGCTGAGAGTGGATTGTGGCAGTAAAATCAGACGACAGATGGACAGTGTGACAAGAACGTCAGAGAGGATTGGGCCTCGCTGCGAGAGTCAGCCTGGAGTAAAGGTGTTGACAAGTTGCTGAGAAGGACACGTGGGAGGACGGTGGCGCGCAGAGGAAGAGCCCTGTCTTCAGTCACACCATTGATGGAGGACAGATGGACAGCCGGATGGCCAGTCACCTCTCTTAAACCTTTGGATAGTGGTCCTTTGTGCTCTGCTGGACACCTGTTGGGGATTTTAGCCCACTCTCTGAACTCACTTTCCCTCAAAACGTAAACTCAGACTGCAGTGTGCAAGCCGGCTTCTCTGTGGCAGGGCACCAGAGCTGCAGACATGAGTGCAGAGGGGTACCAGTACAGAGCACTGTATGATTACAAGAAGGAGCGAGAAGAAGACATCGACCTACACTTGGGGGACATACTGACTGTGAATAAAGGCTCCTTGGTGGCTCTTGGATTCAGTGATGGCCAGGAAGCCCGGCCTGAAGATATTGGTTGGTTAAATGGGTACAATGAGACCACGGGGGAGAGGGGAGACTTTCCAGGAACTTACGTTGAATACATTGGAAGGAAAAGAATTTCCCCCCCCACTCCCAAGCCGAGGCCCCCTCGACCTCTTCCTGTAGCACCTGGTTCTTCAAAACCTGAAGCCGACCCTGAGCAACAAGGTCAGTATGGTGGGTGGCCAGTTACTTTTGATTTGTTTTCCTTTTTTATCTTTTAATTGGTAAGATCTTAGTCATATTTGAGCTAGGATGCCTAAGTTTTGGGCTGAAGTCATCTTGGCAAGTTGACCTGAACTGGTGTATAGTGTATCAAAGCTTGGTCCGTCATTTCACGCCTAGAAGTTTGCTTTCGTTTGTATAAAGCGGGAGATGGTGTCTGAGAGGCAGTTTTGTGAGTATCATTAAGCTCTCTTACTGCAGTGGCCATTGAATTAACACAGACGGACAATTCTTATAATCGTTCTTGCTTTGGGAAAGCCAAGGGTACGTACGTCTAATATAAGCATATGTAATGTCTATGTGGTTTGTATGGAAAACTGTAGAGCCTTAAAGTGACCACAGAACTCAGCAGAGAAGGAACCATTGTTTTTCTAACCCAGACTCAGCCTCTGGGTTTCCTCTCTAGGCTGGAAGTTAGATAAAAGGCAAGGGTTTGTGTTCCCACACGGGCAGTGCAGTACCATTGTGGCAGCAATGCCTGTAGTCTGCCTGGCCTTCCCGAGAAGAAGCTCGGGTTCACTGGGTACTTCTCTTAAATGGAAACCACCTCCATTCAGAATCCTCATGCTGGAGATGGCCCACGCTTGGGCTTGGGCCCAGCTGTTTCTTGCTAGATTTCTTCTATGCAGTTTCTTACTGCGGAGAGCTTTATGTTCACCTTTGGTGTTGTCTGCTCTGTCGGCCACTGTTTCTCACTAGTAAATCTCGGGCTGCACAGGAGGTTTCTGGAAGGGATTCTGATAACATAATGTCAGACTTTCCCAGATGAAGGAGCGACCAAGAATAAAGAGGCAGACTTCAAGGGTGAGAGCTGCCTTTTAGCACTAGGCAACAGGGCTGAGAACATAGTGTCTGAGTCACAGAACAGACCTACGATACCCCCAAAGGGGGTACTTGGAAGACTTTATTCTATATTCAATCATAACAAATAAAGTAGTTTTAAAAACTATACAAAGATAAAAAGCATTTTTTGCATGCAAATCAAAAAGCTTTGAATGTGTGCGTGTGTTCTGGGCACATACCCTAAGTTCTGTGTTTCTTCCATATTATGGTTTAGCAGACTGAAGATAAACAAGTCATTTGTTTTTCTCCATCCAAAAATATGTTTTCTGACCTGAATTCTCTCTCTGTTGTTGTTATTTTGAAAGATTTACTTATTTTTATTTTATGGTTATGTGTGTGTGCCTGACTGTGTATATGTGCACCATAGGCATGCAGGTGCCCATAAATGTCAATAGGGGGCGTCAGATCCCTGGAACTGGAATTACATGAGGTTGTGAGTTACCATGTGGGTGCTGGGTACTGCACATGGGTCTTCTGGAAGAGCAGCCAGTGCTGTAAATTGTAGAACTCTCTGTTCCTCCAAGCTGCTGCAGCTACTGCTGCTGCTGCTGCTGCTTTCCTTCTCCTTCTCCTTCTTTGTTAAACTTAGAAACAGTTAAATAGGTTCATTTAAGAAGAAAAATGACTTCATTGCACCCAAAATATAAAGGGTTGCAGAACTCTTAAAAAAAAAATAGCTCAGTTAAATTAGAGATGATTCATAAGGTGGGGTGGAGGGTGCCAGGTCATAATTACTGACAAAAAAGACTTTGTGAAATAGCTTCTAAGCAAAATTGCATGTGATAGCTGCCATCCGGTGTAAGTTTATTCAGCTGTCATACCCAGTCAAGGGACAGGACTAATAGGCACAGGACTTTCTTTTTTGTAAGGAGCTGCATGTTTATTGTGCTTGCTTTCTTTCTCTTTTCAGCAGTGAGGTTTTTTAACAGCCTTTTCATTCTTTCTGATACATGGGAAAAGGGGGAAAAAAATTCAGTAGGAGTCAAGAAGAGACCCGTGATATTGTATGTGGAGATACTGGAAAGAGAGGGTCCTGAATGTAAATAGAGATTTGAAATACCCGAAAGGTTGGGAAAGCAGTGGAGGGAGGGGTCACGAGGAGGGCATTGTACTCATTAGATAGTTTAGCCTCACATTATCATTTAAATATGTTTCCTGGCGAGTCAGGTCAGCAGATCCCACACAGGTAGTACAGAGGCAGATTTCTTTTGCTTGAGTAAATATTCATTTCCAAAGCTTTTGTAGTGGAAAATCATGTGGTGGCCAGAAAAGGGAGTTCTTTCCTCTCTTCTCCTAGGTGATAATTTCTTCACTCTTGTCTTTTTCCTTTGGACTCCCTCCATCGAATGTGCATTCTTCTGAGTTTTTTGGTTTTCTTCTTCTCATCCCTAAAGCTACTCTTTAAGGCGTTCTCTCTTCTGGGTACCTGGACCCCAGACACCCTATGATGGACAGTGATGTAGGCAGAGGAACCTTGGCCCACTGTGCAGGCTAACCTTGTTTCTTTTATCCTGTTGATTCTCCTTAACCCCAAGCATCCCTGTTTTCTTCCTATGTTTGACAGGCAGTTTTAACCTCCTGGGCTCATGTCATCCTCCCTCTTCTGCCTCCCAAGTACCTGTGACTACAGTTGGGTACCATAGCTCCTGGAGACCGCTCTGTATTTCAAAGGAAAGTGTTATTCAACTCTGGCCCAAAGTAGACTCTTCTGGGGTTCTTATGCAATAGAATCTACCTTTTCTTTCTTTGTACTGCATGCATTTCGAAAGAAGACTATGAAGTTTAGTTATGGGGTTGAAGAAACTAGCATTTGAACGAGAACAAAGCAGGCTCTGTTAATGTAGCTAAGCCAGTGAGTGTCAAGTACATAATAAATGTCAAACACCAAAACGCAATGCAACCTATGTGAACATCTGATGAAGCAACTCCTCCTTGCATGCTGTTGACTAGAGCACCCTAGCCTGTGCATTGAATAATTTCTTGAATGATCTTGGACTGGGGGCATCATATTTATTCAGTAAATACAGATGGGGGGGGAGGTCCCCTTTTGTGCTAGAAAGCAAAACAGAAGATGAAGACATTTTTCTTTTTCTTTTCTTCCCTCTCAGCTGTGTTCTGTTCTCTCAGCTCCAACAATTCCTCCCTAGGTCCCTGTGTTCATGATCCCCCTCTTCCTTTCCCCGAAGCTGGTTCATGGTGAGCTGAACTAGAGGAGGGGTCTAGATTCCCTGTGAGCGCAATGCTATAGTGTCTTGTCAACTGAGTAAAGGCCTGTGCTCCTCCAGTTACAGTGCATGTGGCTGAAATAAGCCACTTGCTCTGTGGGTCACCTGTGGCGCGCGGCTCAGCCTGCTTCTGGCCACCATGTCTTATTGCTCTTAGCTTCATTCACCTGTGAGACACCCTGTGGCTTTGCCCTTCAATGTTGCTTGCTGAGCCTCCCGAATGCTTATCTTCTGCCACAGCCCTTGGGACAGACCGTTCTGCTGCTGGGAAAATGGGTGAAGCTGATAGGGAGTAGAAGGTGTGTCCTATCAGCAGGTGACCTGGGGTACAGATTTTATGCTATTTGTAGTGGCCTTCTTCCCTCCTTACCCCCTTTTATGGCTTTCTCTTTGCACGAGGGCCACAATGTTCAAAGGGGAGCTTCCTGTTTTATTTCACGTTCTTGTAATCTTGTGTCTTATTTGAGCATCTTTGGAGACAGCTTTTTCTTTGTTCTGTTGGACTGTGCAAGGTGCGTCTTCCACACTGAGACTTACATCCGTGATCTGGCGCCTCTGCCCTAGCTGTTGGGTACAGACATTCTGTTCTACACACAACCTTCCTTTGTTGGGGGTCTCCCATTTCCTCTCCTGTACAAGGAAATGAGCCACTGTAAGCAAGGATTTAGGGGTGAGGAAGACAAATACATTCTTCTTGTGCAGAAGATGTCTGTGGGGCTGCTTTTAGCAGCTTGAACGCAAACTCAGCGATCCTCCATTTAAAGTTCAGCTTTAGCTGGCTGTTTAATCTCGTGAGCTTCTGACCAAGAGAGTGTGTGTAAATCAGTAAAATCTGCCAACCTGAGGGGCCACTTGGGCACCCAAGTTTACATAAACCTCAGGCATGCCTCATGCACCCATGACCCTGAGGACGCCTGACAGCTGGTCCTAGCTGGTTTTACATAAAAAACAAAACGCAGACATTGGCTCAACCTGTTTTACATTTTGATCAAAATCCCTTCTAAGCACAAGAAGAAAAGAGCCTGCGTTCTATGTTTGTTTTCATGGTCTCCTCAGACATGTTATCTTTACATTTTTTCACACTCTAGCTTTTGAGTGTCCCTTCATGCTTGTTACTCCTTGTCTAGAAAGCGAAGCTGCAATAAATCACATAAATCGGCTGTACCACACCGAGGTCACAGAAGCTAGAGAGAGACCTGATCCCAAATTACACACCTTGGTGGGGTGCTGTGGTCTCAATGCATGACTCTCTGCAGGAGACAATAGACAGAGAGGGATTCCCATTTGTGGGAATTATGTTTGACAATATGCCTTTTCTTACCGTTCTTCACTCCCCTCCTCCTTTCAAGGGAAGCATTGCCAGGAAGCTGGAGGACTGTCTCAGGCATCTGACTTTGGGTGGTGTTCACCTGTTCTGCAGTCTGTAACCATGGCGCTTGCTCGGTGGAGAAAGCAGGACCCTTGGTGGGAAGGCTCTCTGCTTCTAGATAACCAGGAAAAACTTGAATGTTTGCCTTCCGTGTTTTCCTAGGAAACAAAATATATTTCTGAAAGATGATTAGTATAATTAATTCATCACAATCGTTGGTGTAGTTGTTTTAATGGTCATGGTGATAGTACTGTACTGAGATTCAAACCCAGGGTCTCGTGCATGTGAGACAAGTACTATGCCCCTAGCCCATATATATTGTAGCTCTTTTTTTTGTTTGGGGTTTGAGATACAATTTTGCCATGTAATGGGCTGGCCTGGAACTCACTAAATAGACCAGGCTCGCTTTGAAGGTACAGGGATCTGTCTTCCTCTGCCATTGGAGTGCCAGGATTAAAAGCATCACTATGCCTGCGTATAAATGTGATTCTTAATTTTGATAAAAGGAGATGACTCTAACCACTTCTTTTGTGATCACAGAATGCATTACTTTTAAATTATTACATATTGCGATATAGCCCTCTCTCCCACATATAAACAATGTTCTCATCACTGAATTCTTGATTTATTAAATTATTTTTCTTGTTAGTTTAAAATGTAATCATTCTCCCCCCAGAACTGTTTGCAAGGAAGGAAAGGAATCCTGGAGAACAATTTGCATATCCATACTTATTTGTAAAAGGAAATCCAGAAGAAGAGAAAGGAGTTTTCTTCCTCTCCAGATGCAACTAGTTAGGAACTGACTGGCAGAGCCCTCTGCCAGCTGAGTCAAGACTGCCCTGGGCATTCCCAGCCTGGAGCGGAGACACACCTCCTCCGCCTGGGTATTACTCACAGGAAAAGACTAGAGCTTCTTTACAGAATTGATGGCTGATGCCCGCAGCTTGGGTTCCTTGTTTTTCTTTATTTTCTGGATTTATTTCTATCTTTTTATTACAGATAAAGTTCTGTGTGTAAGTGCCAGTGACCTTGAATTTCCCTGCGGGTGGGTCCTGGGAACTGAACTCTGGTCCTCTGAAAGAGCAGTACATGCTCTTAATCATTGGGTCATTTCTCTAGCTCCACGTTTTATTTTTCCCTTAAGTGAAATGCAGTAACCCCTGGCTGGCGCTTGGCTACCGGGGTCAAGGGAGATCTGAAAATATTACTGTACAACTAGGCATTTGAGTGAGAGAGAGGCAGTGACCATTATTTCCATGATTTTATTTTACTACAGTATAGTTTGATTATTGTAGTTTGTTTTGTTTATACACTGCTCCTATCACAGATGCGCATATATAGGAAGAAAATGGCATATAGAGAGAATGAGTACTATTTGTGTATTTAGGTGCCTAGTAAGAGTCTTAGAACTACTGTATTCCTGTATATTTTATGTTCAGTTTTTGGGTATAGCATTGGGGGGGAGGGGGTTGGTGTGTGTGTGTGTGTATGTGTGTGTGTGTGTGTGTGAAGGGTCACAGGCCTTACCTGTTCAGTCTGAGTGAAATCTTCCCACCTACCTTCAAATGAGTTATGTAAGCCAAAGACTCAGTTTTTTTTCACTAATAATGAATTAATGTTGTTTTCCTAAGTTTTCTTTGTCATAAAGATAAAACTCCAAGGACTCTAACTTTTAGTTTAGTTGTCCTGAGAGTCTTTCATAAGCTTGATGTATAGTCTGGTTTCTAAATGGATGTACGTATGCATCTTTGTCCAAAAGGGATTAGTAAACATGTCTTCAGAACATTCAGACTTGAGAAAATAAACATTAGACAATTTGAAAGTCAACAACACATGGTGCTTTACATCTGCTAAGTTGTATCCCAAAAGGAGAAAATTTTGTACCTGTGGCAAATTTGCATGCCAAGTGTGTCACATCATTTGCATATTCATATTTTAGTTCGTACCGAACAAACAGAAAGTAAATGTTAGCTGTGCAGCTGGCTGTTGTTTATAGGTATATGTATATTTTTTGTTGCTGACAGATTGTCATAGGAAAAGATGTAAAATTGCTAGAAGTCAGAGATGGGGTGGGGGTGGGGGTGGGGTCACTTGGTGTGATAGCTGGACATAGGAATAGCACTGCTTCATAGGCCTTACTGAATGTTTTCACGTCTTAGTTTAATTTATAGCATTTAAGATCAAAGCAATTTTCAGGCTTTTAATAAAACAAATCTAAATAGAGACCAACAAGATGAAGTAAAAATTGCTTTTATTCCAGTAACTAGGATCCAATTGCCCTCAATTTAACAAAATAGTATTAAAATACTTTATAAAGTTTTATAAATACCTTATAAGGGTTTTTTTCCCTTCTTTTTCAGTTTTGTTTTGTTTTTGGCTTTTTGAGACAAAGTTTTGTAAACCTGGCTGTCCTGGAACTCAGTTTGTCAACTTGGAACTTACTTTGTTGACTAGGCTAGACTTGAACTCAGAGATCTGCCTGCCTCTGCCACCAGAGTGCTGGGATTAAAGGAGTGAGCTACCACTTATAAAGTATTTCTGTTTATCATTCGTTATAAAATATCCTTGCTTATCTTTATTCTACTACTGTGGCAGTATAAAATAAACATTGTTAAGGAACAGTCTTGTAACTAAAAGTCAAATACAATGTACATTGTTAAAATGCAACTTTGTATTGCATTGTATAAGACAAACAAGTGGCAGAACCTACTTTCTCCCCGAGGCTTTGTGCCACCGCATAGCCTGGGCATCATTTTAAGGCATACTTTCTCATCCCTATTTCTTGCTTAGAGATAGATCTTGGCAATCTCCTTGTATTCATCCATCTTACCTGTTCTCCGCTACTGGCATGCGTTACGCAAGGCTTGGATCTTTCTGTCCTGTCACAGTTCGATGCATATTGAAGTTAGTGTAGAAGACTATCTGTAATTTGTTGATCAACTCTGATATCCAGGACAGGAAGGAATATCGACCTGCTTGAAATATCAATTCTTTCCGATATGCTATTTATCCCTCCTTAGATATTCCATAACCATTTTAATACCAGTGCACACTAGTTGTAAAACGAACAGTTCAATATTGGCTCTGTTTTTGTTTCAGCCTCTAATTTCTACTGCTAAAAACTGTTGGAGAACTAACCCCCCTACCCCCAAAGAATAAGTTCTTTCCCCACTAATAGCCCAGCAGCACTACCCTGAACTCCTGGATGTGGAGAAAAGAGGCTATGTGAAGGACTGACTTAGGATAACTGGGAAGAGATGCTCACACAAGCTCTGCACAAGATCTGCTCGGAAGCTTCTCAGGCGATTATAGGAATTATTGTTAATGAAGTGTCCAGTTGGTACTTTTTTGCCAATCTGTATGATAACCAATCTTAGACATATTTCACCACGGTATAACGATTGCTGTACATTTATTGGTGGGCAGTTGGCAGTTGCTGACCTCCGCATTGGCTCAGGGTTCATGTGCTCTGGTATGGGGACAAGGAAAATGGTGTCTATGGAATGCTGTCTCATCAAGTGCATCCTCTGGATTTCTCCTTGTCCTTAGGGATCTCAGGAATATTTGAATTATAGTCTCCAGGATCAGTAAATGTTGATAGCCATTGTACTGGCTGGTTTTGTGTGTCAACTTGACACAAGCTGAAGTTATCACAGAGAAAGGAGTTTCAGTTGAGAAAATGCCTCCATGAGATCCATCGGTAAGGCATCTTCTCAATTAGTGATCAAGGGGGGATTTAGAAGGCCCCTTGTGGGTGGTACCATCTGTAGGCTGGTAGTCTTGGGTTCTATAAGAAAGCAGGAAGCCAGTAAGCAGCATTCCTCCATGGCCTCTGCATCAGCTCCTGCTCTTTGACTCCCTTGAGTTCCAGTCCTGACTTCCTTTGGTGATGAACAGCAGCCTGGAAGTGTAAGCTCAATAAACCCTTTCCTCCCCAACTTGCATCTTGGTCATGATGTTTGTGCAGAAATAGAAACCCTGACTAAGACAGTCATAATGTGAAGTCAGACTTCACATGTGTCCTGAAGCCAGTTCCTATCTTTTATGGTCATTATCTTGGTTGAGCTTTCTGCTCAACAGGAAAACACCTTATACTGGTCCCAGCAAAAAGAAGCTGTCTTACTTGTTTTAATAAAATGCAATTTTCAAAATTATTTAAAGGTACAGAGAAGGTACTATTTTGTGATAGTATGTTTTATCACGAGATGTGAACTTTTAAACCACTGTGACTGCATTCAATGCTGTTGGCTTTAATTTTACCACATGCGTATTTCTTTTGTTGTCTGGTGCTGGGACTTGAACTGAGAGCCTTGTGGATGCTAAGCAGACACTCCAACACTGTGTTCCACTCCACCCTTTGATGTATATTTTAATGAAACTTAAGAGCATTGCTTCTTCATAAGTAATTTATTTGAACTTTTTCTATCTCTTGCTCATTTTTATCCTAATTAGAGCCACATAGTTAGGTATTTGTGTCACTGTTAAACGATAGGTATGATTATTTATAATTTTTAAATATAACATTTAAAAACTTTATGCATTCATATATTATGTATAAATTTAAAGCATTCTCTACCAGTAACAAGCTTTACTAGGTTATTTTAAAGGTAGCCTTCGAAAGGAATATTTTTGAGAGAAACATATTTAAAGAGCCCAGAACACTGATTTTATATAATTTCAAGGAATGAGGTGGAACAAATTATGTTTAGAATAACTGATTACTGTCCTATACTTTCTCATACATGGTTTTACTGAAAATCTTTTAGTTGTAAGTTGAACCTTAAAATTCTGCAAACATAAGTATCTGCCAGCCTCCTGCTGGGCATTTTATAGCCATTTCTCATCAGCTGCCCCTCATCCTTTCAAAGGTAGGTTCTTAGAACCATTTTGATATACAGTATAAGTTAGTCTCTGACTCCATAGCCAAGGGACCTTTGCTGAGTGGAGAGCCACGTCCGGCATGGTGGCAGCCACAGCATGGCTCTTGACTTGCTGTCCCCTCTGAAGTTATGGGCATCTGCAGTCTTCATATGTATCTGTTTTATTTGCTAAGTTGCATTAGTCATTCCATTCACCCAGCTGCAGAGAACTTACCTTCATATTATATGTGACTCCTTTCTGATCAAAGGGGTTGACTTACAAAGAGAAGGATGGCACTTCAAAAGGAAGACCATGTTTTGGGTATATGCCTGTGTATGCCCCACCCTCCACCCCCCACCCCCAACCGAGGACATATGTACCCCAGTCCAATAGTTCACAAGTTATATAGTCTTATAAACATACCCTGTACCCCCCACCTCTGTTGTTTTTGAAGACACTAAATACTGCTTCACATGCTTCTGAGTTTCAGTTTTTCATATTTCAGGCTCATAGCCTTTCCATTAGAATGAAGCAGAGGCTGGGCCTGCCCCGCTTCAAAGCCAAAATCCTGAGGATATCCAGTCCAAGAGCTGTGTGTTTTGGCGGGTGAAGACCGGCCGCTTGGACTTTGTACCTACAAGAACTCTCATGTTGACTCAAATGAATCCGGAGCCTTGTTCCCTGAATTATGTCAAGGTTAGCAGTAAATGCTGCATTAGAGGACTGAGTAAATTACTGAATTCCTGTGAAAGTCAAACTCTATTTCTCAGCAGAGTCAGCCACTGCCAAATTTGTAATGTACACATTGTGTTCTGTTCCCTGACCTCCAGGGACAAGAGGGTGGATGGAGGGCTTGTGTGTAAGGCACAGGTGAATTTTATTTCTAGGGACTTACCATGACCATGTGACACTACTGGTAAAGTCTCTGAAGCACTGGGTGCCAGGAAGACTTCTTGAATACTTTGATTTTCACTTCTTTTCCTCCTTCAATTGAAAAAAAACAAAAACAAAAACCAACTCATTCTTCATGATACCAGGAGTCAGATCTAATTGGAAAACCTGCCTGGTGTGAACTCAGTGGACACAGTTTTAAAAACACAACAGAGTAAAGGTTTGACCTCTTAAAAGTAGCCAGGTCTCTGTTTCGTCACTAGGGGTGTTTCTCTTCCTCTTCTTTACCTCTCCAGCCCTACCTTTCTTCAGTGGGAGGTAATAAATCAGAAAATAACCAAGCCACATGAGACTGCTCAAACCTGTAATCCCAGCACTCAGGAGACAAGGCTCAAGGATTCCAAGTTCAAGGCCAACCTAGGTTACCTGATGTGATCTTGCCTGAGAAACAAAGAAGCAAACAAATAAATTCTTTGTTTTAAGCTGGGAAGGATGGCACAGTGGGGTCATGTCTGTAAAGAAGCAGAGTGCTAGAGGTGTCTGAAAGATACTAGCTGAGTGAAATTTCATGCATTCTAGGCTATTGGTCATTCAGGGCCTCAGATAGGCAAACTAACATCAGGAAAGGATTTTTTTTCCCCCTTTCAGATTGGCAAAACTACATTGAAAGGAGAACCAGTTTGGGCATTGCCTGGGAACTGTTGGTTTCAGTCTATCATCTGACTTTAGACTTGAACTCATGACCTAAGCCAGTGGAGAGGATGGTCAAACTGCATGTCTGTGAGAGATCTTATTCATTGGTAAACAGGAAAATCCTCCCAAGCCTACAGAAAACTTGTTTTGTACATCCAGTGGGTTGAAAGGCAAGAGAGACTTCTAGAAGTGAGCGTTTCAAGCTTGCCTGCTCAGAGTGGACAGAAAGCAGCTGGGTGATTCTGAGCTGAAGAGATGAGGATGGGGTAAGATGAATGGGGATGTACTAGATGTAGCCAGCAAAAAGAATGGTCAGTGTTAAGAGTAAGATCTGTACTGAGCGGGATACAAGAGGAAACAGTTTGTAGAATCCAGAGAAAAAGGCTGAATGGAAATGGGGGAGGGGGAGATATTAAGAGGTGTGTCGAGAACTTCAAGTGTCTGTGAACAGGAATTCAAGTAACATATAGTGACATGGCTGGGACAGCTTCAGGACTGTGCGCAGATCTGAACCCGTTCTCCACTGTTCCCACATGATGTCGCTGTAAAGCCACCTCTAGATATGTTTTAGAAAAAAATTTAGATGATAGGAATAATATTAGTGTTCTTTGCCAAAATACATAAGAGGTGTTTGTTACCAAGCAACAGAATCACCCTCCATCTCTAGCAGTCAGTGTCGGAAGCTGTTGAGTTTCAACCCAGTTTTGAGAAGAAATGGTGGAGACCAGGGTGATGAACTGCCTCCTTATACTTTATGTTGGCTGCGTTTACACAGGCACCACAACACAGTAGACCTGTCACGTCACTTGGGGGTGGGGCTCAAAAAGTTCCATTTTCATTCTTAAGTTCACAACTAGAGCATATGTTAAAAGTAATTTTGATTAATTTAATCATTAGACATATACAAGGTGCATCTTCCAAATTCCTAGAACTACCATGATATAACAAAAGTATATTAAAATGGATGGAAAATGCTTATTCTGCATATATATATTATATGTAATATATATTATAGATGTAAATATGTAGAAATATATACTATATATATATAGAAATATATGCCTCTATAAATGTATAGAACATTATTGGAATATGAAGTTTAGTAACTTTTGTAAATATATATATGCATCTATGTGTACACACATAAACCTAAAGCTAGCTTTACACCCACCTTTGCATGTTGTACATGTCTCAGGTTCTCTGCTAACACCTCTTTGTGTGTTAGCTACTTACTTTTCATGATAACTCTGTGATGGTGACTTTATCCATACACCCATTGTAAAGCCAAAGTATAGTTAAATATCCTAGTTACACAGCTAGTAGGAAGGTTGAGATTTGACCTCACAGTGCTCTCAAGCAGATATAGCATGCTAACAAGAGCCGGTAGATAATCATGTTATACCTTGTGATTTACCCACTCCTGTTCAGCCAGGGTGTGTCCTGGAGCCAAAGACAGATGACCTGACACCCCCCCCCCCTTTCCATTGACCTATGGTCTGCCAAGACAAAAGGAGCTAAATAAAATGGATGTTTCCTGTCTCAGGAAATAGACTCAAGAAAAACTTATGTATGAAGCAGACATGAGTGTCATTTTTCCTTATATCCAAAGAGCGCTAGGTCAGCAGGCTAGGAAGAGGTGGTTGATTTTAAAGAAAGTTTATCCCCTCTGCATGTTGGAGCCTATTGTTGTGACTGTTGTTTTTAGCATGTGTGTGTGTGTGTGTGTGTGTGTGTGTTAGAGAGGGAGGGAGGGAGGAGGGAGAGAGAGATTGATTGATTTGGAGGCCAGAGACAAGGTCAGGTGACATCCTAGGAAAGCCATCTATCTCATCTATCTTCACTGAGACATGGTCTCTCAGTGGCCCAGAAACATAACGTTTAGGCTAGGCTGGTTGATCAGTAAGTCCCACGGATCTTCCTCTCTCTGCCTCCCTAGGACTGGGATTACAGGTGTGAGCCATTGAGACCAGCATTTTTATGTGGATTCTGGGGATCAATCTCAAGTCTTTATCCTTAAAAGGACAGCACTTTAGTGACTGAGCCTTTCCCCCTCAGCCCCCTGTGCATCTTATGAGATTGATGAAAATATTAACTGTTAAATTAGCCTCTACTTGACTTACGGTTCTCAATGTTATATACCACATATATAAAACATATAAACTTGTGTTTCTATACAAATTATTACATACTTCTACATAATATATATGGACTTATATTTACATAAATAGATCTGATAGTAAAGCATATAAGGTCATAGGAAAAGCTTTGCTGGGTTAATTATTCAAATCTGCCTTTCTAATGGAACTGCTTGCTGGTTCAAGCAGGCTGTAACTTGCTTCTTCACCAGCCTTCATGTTAGGAGTTTTATGGACAGTTACATTGTAACTGTCACTTGTGGTCTAATCTTCCCCTTAAGGGAAACTTGAGAAACAACGTCAGCTTTTTCCTGAGTAGAGGAAGTTTAAACATATTGGCGCAGAGACTTCAAAATTGTTTAGCTTAAACTGCCATTATTGACAGACCACATCTTTCCAGACCCTCTGCGGCTGGAGTCAGCTAGCTTTGGCTCTCATGAAGGAAGAGTTGCACCGAGTGCAACAAATGTTTACTCTTCCTTTGCCAGATCTGGGGTCTGCTCAGCAGATCTGAGACCTGGTTGCTGATCACAGCTTGGTCAAATAAATGGCCTGTTGTCAGTCTGTAGGCTTTAGTTGTTTAATTGCTTTTGGCCAATTTCAACTTAATTATAAAACCTAGATAATACTTGTGGGTAAATTTTTGTTGTTGTTTTCGAGACAGGATTTCTCTGGGTAGCCTTGGCTGTCCTGGAACTCACTCTGTAGAGCAGGCTGGCTTCAAACTCAGAGATCCTCCTGCCCCTGACTCTGCCTCCAGAGTGTTGGGATTAAAGGTGTGCACCACCACTATCTAGCTACCACATATACTATATGTTATATTACATAGTACATATTATATATAAATGTATAGTGTGTGTGTGTGTGTGTGTGTGTGTATGTATTTTGGGTTGGGAATTTTTTTTACTGGTCAAACAATCTTTCCCCTCTCCCTTCCTGCCCCCCTTTTCACACTTCTCACCTGGCTCTTTCCTTCCCTCTCTTTCTTCTATCATCCTGTGCTTGAAGAGTCCACTGTGAGAGGCTGGCTTCTTTCACATACCTCACAAGAGGATGAGTCGGTTTCACAACCATCTTTCACGATGTAGAACCAATGTCCCGCCTCACCTCTCAGGCAGCCCTGCTTATCCATTTTCTAGCACACGCTGAGGCTCTGGCTTCTCCTCAGATGATATCATTGCCCCTGGATTCAGTAGTTCCTTGAGGGACCATCTTTTATCCACATTGGATACTGTGTTTAGTTCACATGTGGAAGTGTTGTGAATCTTACATCCTACCACTTACAATTAGTACTTTTTCGAGTTCACTCTCACATTTCATGTGTAATTTCCTAAGAGAAGAGAGGAGGGCTAGTTGATAGTGGTTGTGAACTCTTGACATGTGGTTCTCACAGCAGACTTGCTTCTGAATGTGTGCTTCTCCGCACCCCACACAACCTTCTTAGAGCAAGGCGGAAGGACAGGGACCTCTAGCCAGCTATCCTCCTGCATTAAGAGATAGCAGTGTCTAAACTGTAGACTTAATAAATACAGTTTTGAATTTCTCTAATTTTTGCCTACCACTGCTTTTAATCTCAAAGTAACTTACAAATACCACAGATACCTGGATAGTCACGTGCCAGACTGATGGATGCCGTTTTGTGCCAGAATCATGTACTTGAAGCATGTATTACACCAGAGACCCGCAGGAGATAATTTGTATACTCACTTCTTTTGAAATTTTAATTAACTTTTTATTCTATAGGGTTACACAAGGCTATTTTCATACATATATCCAATGTACATGGGACAAATGTCCCAGCCTCCCTCACTAGCTCCTCAGATACTTCTTTTTATGAGACCCATCCATTTCTTTTAAGGTTTCTTTGTGAGATTTTGCAGGTTAAGGCAGTGACCTGTTTTATTTAGCAAAGGTGCTATTAGTTCATTATTAGTTTTGGAAATTGGATTTAAAATCCTTAATAAGCCACCTCAGTCTAAAAGAACATTTGTGCTTTATCTGACCGGTTAGGGAAAAGTTCAGTCTTAAACAAACAAACAAACAAACAAACAAAAAACAGTTCCAAGCTCTTGGGTCAGGGTGAGAATGTTTTTCACGTGACTTTAAGTTGGGTCTTTCTCAGAGAACATAGTGGTCAGACTTGGGTTCACATCTTGGGCATAAATTGCGAAGGCAAAATTTGTACGTGTCCAGTGGTTCCAGAAGGCACGGAGATGGACGGATGCAGTGTCTGTCTTTGAAGTCCCATTTCCAGAGGACACCAGGGCAAGCAAAGAATGCTCTGAAGCATCCCAGTGCTTTCCCACGCTGGGCCCACAAGACTGAGATGCCATAGCTCCAGGACACATTGTCCCATCCTTTTTAGGAATCAGGTATCCCCAGCACTGGGATCAGGCTCACCGTCATGCCTGTGAGGTAGGAAGTGCACTGAGCCCAGGCTTGCCCACAAAGCCAAGCGAGAGCTGAGCATTTCCCACTGTGGAAAGTCCTTCCTGAGTTTATCACCCTTGGACTCAGCCCTCAGTGTCTGGGTCAGTTGCATGTCTATCCAGGGAAAGCCCGTGGTTTGGCAGAGAAAACTGGATCTAAGTGGGAATAAAATTTGCTGACCCCTGCTCAGGGGGGTCACATTTTTCGTTTATATTTCACATGAGTCATCGTAAATTACATGCTTATAGAGAAAGAAGCCTTCCTCCTCCTCCCTCTCCAGACACCGCATAATGGAAAATGCAAGTTTTGTACAAAAAGGCTGCTTTTTCCTCTACCTCCTCCTCTTCTTTCTCCTTCTCTTCTTCTTCCTCCTTTTTTTTTTTTTTTTTTTTTTTTGTAAACTAAACAAAATATCAGTCTCTGATGAGACTTGCTTCCTGCCAGAATTCCCACTGGTCTACTGTCACAGTTTCCACAAAGGGCCAAGACGAAGGAGGGAGACCCATTTGGAACCCTGTGCTTCTGTATTATGGGAAAGCCTCATTTCTGCCTCAGGATGGGGAGGACTGTTACGTTCTAAACCTAAATGACAGGCACATGAAACCTACTAGACTCTTAACTGCTGAAGGAGAGTGTTGGTTAAGGCAAGATTGGTTCTGCTGCTGTGAGCAGACATATAAAACTTGGCAAGGTTTTGTTGTTCATATCCTGTTTAAGAAAAAAAAAAAATCATCCCGTCCTATGAACTCCCAGAAGATGAGAAGATTTTCCTCAGAGAAAATTCAGCTCTGGGAAGAGTCCCCCATAGAGGTCATAACCTACAAAATTCTTGAAGGGAAGTTTCAGTGAGAAGAAGGCAGGCAAGGTTAGGAAGCCCTAAGTGCTGCAGTGGGTGACTGGTGTGTGAGCCCTTGCTCTCTGGAGCTCCAGCCTTCATGGGACAGGTAACACATCTGCAGAAATCTCAGGGACATAAAAAACAAAGAGCAGCATGAAGTTGAAGTACGTGTAGTGGGGGCAAGGGAAAGGGAGGGTTGGTGGAGTGGGCTTGATCAATGTGTATGCCTGTATAACTATCAAATCAAATATTCAAAAATAGATTCTGTTTCCAACGTAGGGCAGGAATAGCCCAGCCCAGAAGGAGTTTGCACCAGCAGTTGTATCATTCCCAAATGATTGCTGGAGAAAATAAGTGTAAGCCACTGGCAACAGGTCATGGAAGAGACAGTTCAGCGTGCCGTCTACCAAAAACTTCCCTCACAGCAAGCCTAGCCCCGGCCTTAGCCTTCCACAGAAAGCAGCTATTGAATTGATTTCGGTGACTTAGGATCAGATGTCGGTCATCTTTGGTGCCCAGAGTGGACAATCATGTGGACCCAAGTAACAAAGGACTGCTTACTTGAAAATATATAAAATGTTTCCTTAGCTGGGCAGAGGTGGGGCACGCCCTTAATCCCAGCACTTGGGAGCAGAGGCAGGTGAATCTCTGAGTTTGAGGCCAGCCTGGTCTACAGAGTGAGTTCCAGGACAGCCAGGGCTACACAGAGAAAGAAACCGTGTCTCAACCTCCCTTGGCCCCCAAATAAAATGGTTTCTTAGGCTTCATGGATAACTCAAATTTTCTTTCTCTACCCATGGTTACTTCCTGCTCCTCTGGAATCAAGCATCTTACAGTGAAAAGATTAAACAGCTGTAGTTTAAGGCATTAATTTGGAGCTTTCTGTGACTACATTCATTATATTCTCTGTTGGGATTAAGTTCCTGTGGATTTGACAGAGAGACATAAAAGTGACAATATGTGCTTATCAAGGGAAAATATAAATTCTGCTAGCCGAAATCCTGAGTGGTGTTTTTAGTTTTCTGTTTATATTAAAACCTTTTAAAATTGAAATGATTTAACTTGGTTTTCTTTTTCTGGTTACCTAGAAGAAGAAAAAAATCAGAAGCATGAAGCAATTGAGTGTATTTACGTGGAGACAGGCCTGAGTGTTGGAACATTTTTTTTTTTCTTCTTTCAGTGGGATTTAGCAGCAAGTATGTGTCGAAAGTCTCTTACCTAAATGGGTCATAATTAAAGACGTTGGGGCTTATTTATTTTAATTAGAAATATTAAGCTCAACTCAGTGGGCTTCATGGAAAATTTTTTTTTCTAATTGCATATTTTATTTTACGTCAAGTAATAAATTAAATTTTTGTGGGTACAAAAAAGACTTTTAGCTCTAGCCACAATCATAACTCATGCTGAATCTATTAATGTTGTGTTGATTAGCTAACTAACCGCTTTTGGATACGTAAACTGGTGAGACCTATTGTTGATGGTTTTTAGTTTTCCAGTTATAGTGACAAAGCCATCTATGTGCTCTGCAGAAATGTACTTGTCTGAATTGTTCAGATCAATGCAACATACCAGACCTAGAGGTCAAGAGCGGTGCTTAAATTGTGTTTTCTTTAAAATTCTGTCAGATACTATTGCATCGTCTCTCCCATGGGTTTTATAGAGTTTCTGAGAAGTCCAAAGAGGCAACTTTCTCAGCCTCTTACACAGAGGGGCAGAGTGGAAGAGTGAACTCACTCACAGTTCATGTTGGGATTAACCCAGGCATCCAAGTCCCTCACTTCAGGTTGACTCTCAGACTTAGCTGTTGTCTGTAGGATAAAAGACCACATCTTAGCATCCTCTGTGCATAGCACAGAACAAACCTCTTTACCCATCCTGTTTTCTAGCCGAAGAGAATCTGTAGAATAAAACCATTTAGATTACTCGATGGTTGGCCAATTCTGATTGTCTTTGACAGTTCTTTATTATAGTAAAAATGAACACATTCAGCAGTAGTACCAGTTTTCTGGGACATCTGGGAGTTTGTACAAATATACTTTAGAGAAGAAAAAGTCAAACTGTTTGGGTTTTGCATCATTTAATACATGTGGGTCCTTGAGGTCGAGTAGAAAGCACATGGGATAAAGGATGGTTTCTGCTGTTGCAGGGCCACCAGGGCGGCCGTTGCACTTTGGTTCCATGTCCCTTTCTGTTGTTGGTCTCACTTACATGGTGAACTTGTGAATAAGCCAGGCATTAAGAGCTTCCAGTGGCATCCTTGGCCAAGAGTCTACCTTAGTCACTGTGAATTATTTGCCGCGTGACCTAAAGATGGTAACGTACATAACCTTGGCTTTCTCATCTGTAAAATTGGATCGCTGGCCAGGGATGAGCTGTGAGGGAGCTCTCTCCATTACCCCCTCAAGTCCCAGAGGACCCAAGGATTTAAAACTTATTATTTGATGATAACACTCAAAACAGAAAGGACACATTGAACACAAACACACATACAAAATGCGTCTCAGACTTAAGTGATATGTTTGAAGTCTACAAAAATGAAAGGAATTGAAATCGCCTGGCCACAGGAAGTAAAGGCCAGGGGCCAATTTAAACAGCTGAAAACCGCACGCAGCAGTAGTTCATGGGAGATAGCAAACGCTTCATTGCTCTCTTTGTGGGTGTTCGAGGAAGAAATGACGTTGAGTGACAGGAGAATTACCATGGTTAGGCCAGCTGCCTCTTCCAAAAACGCTCTCTCACCTGAGAGTTCCCCTCCTTGTCAGTGGAAGGTAGACAGAACCAGCTGTGTTCTGTGGCAAACTGTGTTTTCTCCACAGCTGTGTGCATGCTTTCCCAGACACAGGCACCTTGGAATAGTTTAGTTTCTTAACACAGAGTTTTTATTTAACATTGAACATAGTCTTGTTGCTCGAGTGATGCTTTCTGGGAGACTCTACTGTAAGTTTTCCTTCACCTGTTTCACTAGTAGCTAGTTTCTTTGTTTTGTTTTCCAAGACTACTCTTTTTATATAGTCCTAGGAGACTAATACTTTACACACACACACACATATCCCAAGCTGACCTTTAAACTCATGACAATCCTCCTGCCTCAGCTTCTTTAGTGCTAGGATTATAGGTGTATGCAGTCAGGCCCCACTATTTGTGCCACTTAAGTGTAAACCAATCCAGGGATTGTGGATCTGCTATACAGAGTTTTGTAGACTTCATGCTTTTTCTTCAGAGGGCGTAGTACTGCCAAAATCATGCCCAGAACTGCAGTTCTCTTCTGCTTTGTCCGTTTAGTGTATTTCTTTTTGAGGAAAACCTTCGTTTTTCGGAACTCCATTTTCCTTTACAAAGTCAGAAATTGTAATAGCAAAATAACTTAAAAATATTTTGTTTTCTCATCCACTAATTCATTATGAAATAGCTCATTGGTTTAAAAAAAAAAAACCAAAAACAAAACTGTGCTGCGCCTTGGTGGGAGGGGGAAAAGCCTGCCTGCTCTGAGTCCGATTCTCTCACCCAATAGAGGCTGCCATCTATTGGTCAAAGAGAGAAATAAAAGGAGAGTAAAAGCTTGGCCCTCACTCCAGGTGGTGCCTAGTCACAGGGAGGCTCTTTTGGTAGAGCTCTTGGCTAAAATGTATGTGTGATTCATTAGGGACCTAAAACCCAGGGTTTTGATTGGTCATAGCTGGTGTCTGTAAGTCATGATAGGTATTTAGGAGCAGTGGTTACACAGCTCTGTTAAATGCGTATTTCCTGAGACCACCAGAATTCCATCTTAGTGAACTATTAAATGGAGTTTTAATTAGACAAATTGATGGCTGATTTTGTAACTCTGTGGTTGGTTCGGGCTTTGTTTCAGTCCAGCCTTTGGAATCTGCTACTTCCTGCCCAGCTGACATGAGACAGGCTCTGAAGAATGGGCAACTGGTGACTCTTGGTGCTGGGATCTGGTTAAGTTGGCCATGTACACTATTTAGAGGTTTAAGTAGTGGCATCTCTCAGAGTTGTATAATGTTATAAGGTGCATTTGACAAAAAAGGGGCGGGGGGCTAGGGTGTTTCTTGGAAAATTCTTAAGCGATTGTAAGCAGGAGAGAGAGTTCCTCTGCTATTGTCTACTGACTAGGACAGCTTGAACTTAGAAAGCAGCAGTCTAACAATTTCTATTATTAATAACATCATTTTAAATCACCTTTCTCATCCCTATTATCTAAAAATATCTTTAAAATTCTGAAAGCTAAATTGTATATAGTGTTTTACTTGAACACCCTCCTCTATGGTGTGTGTGTGTGTGTGTGTGTGTACACATGTGTGTGTGTGTGTGTGAGTATGTGTGTGTAGTATCCTAACAAACTATAAATAAGGCTGGCATTCTAACCTTGTGACTTTATTTCTTCCTCACATGCCTGCTGATATTTGGAATCTGAAGCTTTTTAAAATGCTGTGTACTAACTACCCAAATAATCATCTGATGCCCTGGATTTGGGTATTCGACGTTCAGTTAATGAATTCATGCGCCTTTCACTGTGAACTAAGCACAATGACAGCTAAAGAAAGAGGCGGTGCAAGAGAAACCAGGAAACCCATATGTTATTTGCTTCCATTTTTACACAGTACACCTATATATGTGTGAAACAAATAATATATAAACTGTTACAAAGCGACATATTGATGAATTGAAATGAGCAGAGCATGGTACGAGCAAGAAGCTGGCAGGAGAGTGGTTGCTGTGGGGCTGGGAGGGAGCAAGAGGTTTTGAAGGAAGTGAGATGTGTGTATATTTTCTGCTACTGGTCAGTGTTAGGCTCACCCCGAGTGGCTTAATATGATTTGAAAAGAGGGGACAGAGGAGAAAGGGCACGGACATCTCCTGTGGGCAAGCTGAAATGCATTGTTGGGGTCAGGCTGTGTAATTTCCTTCTGGAAAGGCCTGCCCATTTACCAGTAATGATACCTTTCTTTCTCGTCTATTTTTGTCCCTTCCTTTAGGAAAAGAAATATATGCTTACTCGTTATTTAAAATTCAAAGTCATTTTCCTGTTCTGGTTGCTTTTGTTCCTCGCATTTAAGAAGAATTGAGTTAGGTCCGCGTGAAGTGTTCGGTCCTCCTTTTAAGTCTCCGTTTTCCTATTATCTGGTATGTCTTCCCCCCTCTCATCTATCAGATCTGTATCATGGTGCCCCTCTTTGGCCTTTCTCTTTGGGATTCCTAAATGCAGATATACTGGGCTTTAAAATCCTACCTGGACAGATTATCCACTCTGGCACAAAGTGGCCCTGCCATAAAATCCAGAATTGGAGCATCCACTATTGATCTCTTTAAATTCAGTTTCACTTTTAAATAATACTGGACTGGGTTATTGGACATCATCATAACTAAACTGCTTCTCTAGATGACATAGGTTAATCCAGCAAGCCTTTCTAGGAATTCCGTTGCAACTGGTACCCGGTACTACTGGACGACCATTATAAATGATTTAACTTCCTATAAAGCTACATTTTAATAGGTGTTTATAGGCATCACTTACCAAGTATTTCAAGGGCTCTTTGAATGAAAACTGCCAGGGAAGGGAGGGGTAACGCTAGCGTTTTTCTCACTGTTATAAACATTCCCACATTAAACAGAGTTGATGGACTATTGGTGAAGGACAAATACTTGAAATGACAAGGCTCCATTTCCTACCATTGACCTTCAGTCCTTCCCACGATAACTGGAGAGAAATCTCTGGGCACTCTTCTTCACAGTCTTGTGTGTTAGGTGCTCATTCTGTGCCGGCCCTGGTCCTGGCCTGAACGCCTTGATCAAAGTTCCTAACTTAATGGAGGGAAGAATGCATGTCATCCCGCCAGGCAAGTAGCGTCCTTTGGGATTGGAGCTGGGTTAGAGGCACCTGTGTTTGAGGATGCTATGCCTTCCTTAGTCTCCCACTTAATCCTGCCAGTAGCTGACTTTTCTTTCTGGGGCTAGAGAGCTGGGGTTTGATTCCCCTAGCTGGTTGAGACAGGAAGCAGCGAGGTATCCCGTGGGATCTACACCTCAGTCATAGGCTCCATGGGATAGGGTAGTGGAGACCTATCCATTGCTCTCTTGACATTGCTGCCCCCTCCTTCTGCCTCTTATGTTTGGCCAGCTTTGTCTGCTGCTTGCCTGTGATGAAGGTGGCAGGGCAGATGACTTGACTAATTTCTCTTAGTAGCATACCAGTATATAAAATGGAAACTTCCCTAAGTGTGTTGGATTTCTATATCCATTTGCTAAAATTTATGTGACTCATAATGTCATTGGTATGCCCATTTGCAGTCATCAGGACAATCATTAAAAGTGACTTTGGTGTCCTAGTCTGGAACCCTAACCTTCAGATACATAACATGTCTAGGGGAAACACATGTTTTAGATCTTAAACATACAATGACCTTACAAATGAGCTTGGGAAATAGTATCCACATGTAGGCTGGAGACTTCCTGTGGCGACAGCCAGCCTGTGAGGAGAGCCTGCTTTGGGAATATGACTGTGTTCCTTTCTTTGAGTCCTGTTCCTAAGAGCAGCACCCAGAAGGGTGAATGAGCTGCCCCAGAATCTTAAGATTCTTTATGAGATTTCAAAATTGAGTTTATGAACATGACTCTCTTGAAAGGAACTGACTTTGTGCCCTCCCAAGACTGTGCAACAGACTACATTAATCCTGTGCTTTGTTCATGGCTCCCAAGGGAAAAGGGAAGGTCAGTATTAAAGGCTCCCCTTCAGAACCATCGGCCTCTGCTGGGTCCCTGCTCCTGCTGTTGTAGAGGTTCTTTAGTTCGTGTTGTTTGTTTTTGAAGATTATAATTACATGGCTTTTCTCTTCCCTCCCTCCTTCTGTGTTCCCCTTTGATCTTTTTCAAATTCATGTCTTCTTTTTCTTTAATTGCAGTTACATATGTGCCTCTGTGTGTGTGTGTGCGCGCGCACACACACACACACGAGAGAGAGAGAGAGAGAGAGAGAGAGAGAGAGAGAGACTGACTGTATAATGTTACTTATAGGGATGATCATTTTGTATTGGATAACCAATTTGTGTGCTCTTCCCTGGGGAAGCCTGTTTGTTGCACACTCAGCATTCCTTGGTTGCCTGTAGTTTTGTTTTTTGTTTTTCTTTATCATTGAGGCTTTGTGAGCTTCCCCTTTTACATAAGACAGTGTCTCCTACATATGTCAGAAGCCACAGCCATGAAGTTTTGGATTTGAGATCTTCCAGCCTGTGCCTCCTGAGTGCTGAGATTGCAGCTCTGTCACCAAGCCCCCTTGTTATCTCTGCTGCCAACTGTATTCTGTAAGGTAGATAATACAGTGATTGTGCTGACAAGCATTGCCTTTGTTAGTACAGAAGTAAAAATTCTAGTGTGGGATTCCCAGTACTTGGAAGACAGAAGTCGAGGAAGGATTTTAAGGCCAACCTGCTTTATATAATGAGTTTAGGGCTAACCTGGACTATAAGATAGTTTCTAAAGTTGGGTATGATGGTGCAAATTTGTAGGCTTAGCACTCATGAAGCCAAAGCAAGGAAGATAGTCAAGACTTCAAGGATCACCTGGGATACAAATGGAGACCTTGCTTCAAAAGAAAGGAAGGAAGGAAAGAGAGAGAAGAAAAGAAAAGAAAAAAAAACTAGAATAGATTTTTGAAATAGAATGTTATAGTATATGAGTGACATTGTACTTTGGATAAAAATTTACAAAACACTTCTGACAATCGCATGCTGTACCCAAGGCCACTCAAGTTCTCTGCTCAGATGGTAGAAGCACCATTTTGAAAATCCATTGGTTTTCCAGGGTATATTAGATAGTCATATTTTTTTTCTACTGAATAATCCCTTATGGACCATGGTCCTTTAAGTTATCACTTGCTAGGCTGTACTGAGAACTCTGAGCCAGACTTAGTGGTGCACTGTAATCCCAACTGTTTGGGAGATTGAGGCAGGAGAATTGCAAATTTAAGACCTGCCTGAGCTACTGAGCAAGTTTGAGACCCAGTCTGAAAATAAATAAAGAAGTAAAGAAGTGGTAACTGACATTAGCTTAGTGGTTATCTTAGGGTTTCTATTGCTATGCTAAAACCCCATGACCAAAAGCAACTTGGGGATGAAAGAATTTATTCCAAAAACAGTAGGGCAAGAACTTAAGGCAGAAACCTGGGGGCAGGAGCTGATGCACAGGCAGCAGAGGAGTGCTGATTACTGGCTTGCTCTTTATGTCCTGTTCACCCTGCTTTCTGTTAGCACCCAGGACCACCAGCCCAAGGGAGGTACTGCTCACCATGAACTAGGTCCTCCCTTAGCAAGCATCAATCAAAAAATGCACCACAGGCCTGCCCACAGGCCAATCTGAGGTCCCTTCTTTCAAAACTGACTAATCGCAATGAAACTAGCCAGCACAGTGGTGGAATGCTTGCCTAACATGCAGGAAGCTCTGGGTTTAATCCTGGTACCACAGAAAACCAGAAAAAAATGGAGGCTCTGGATACTTGTAAGCCATTCTTGGGTCAAATTGCCTGTGGGTGGGGGCAGCTTTGAGTTCCTGTGGATGAATCAGCTACTAACTCCTGACACTGGACCCGGCCACAGAGGGTAGGAAACGGTTTTGTGCACTATTACAGCTTCTGCTCTTTCTTTCAGATTTTCCAGACTATTCATTCTTTCTCATTTTTAGACTTTGCGTGGTTTAAAAGTCTTTCTAGATGTACAGAAAAAGGCACACAGTTGACTATGTCCCGAAAGGGGGAAAGAGAAACTTGGAGTTCCAGGCTGGGAGTCTCTGGAGCTGTGACCCTGGTTTGGGTGTTTGTGGGGCCTTGGCTGTGGTGGAGAGTGACCCACCTGGATGTATTCTGCTGGCATCTGGTGGTCCAGGGTGGGTAGCAGAACCTCGGTTTTCTCAGCAGCAGTGAGAAAGATTTCAATGCTTAGTATATTAAGGTGTCTATCTGCCAAGTATTAGAGCAGTTGACCTCCTGTGACCTCTGAAGGAGCAGTGCTGGTTAGAAACCCTGCAAGATGAGAAAGTTTGCCTCTGTGTCCCTTCTCTGCTGCTAAGTCAAGGGCTGTATTCTAGACCCTCAGGGTCATACCTCTCCTAACTGAGGATCAGCCGAATTACAGGCTCAATTTCAGGCTGAGTTGAGCTTGCATCTGATGACAGCAAGGGCCTCCATGTGTCTTTCATTATCCTGTTGCCCTGGGAGATGCTGTTTAAGTTGGCAAATGTCCTTACTGAAAGCAAAGCTTGTCACTAGTGAGATTACTAATTCCTCTTCCCCTACCCCTCCACATCCCCCCCCCCCAAAGGATCAAATGCCAAGGAAAGGAGGGAAATGCATAGCTTTGAAAAATGTGGCGAAGCCATCGAGTCTACCCGGAAAGGTAGGGGTAAGATGTGGCTTCAGTTTACTGGGTTCAGGATGACAATATCTCAGTAACAAAATTCAGAGGTGTGTGTGTGTGTGTGTGTGTGTGTGTGTGTGTGTCTGCTTGCATTCAGATGTGTGTGTGCTGCCTGCTTGCATTCAGATGTGTGTATGTGTGTGTATGTCTGCCTGTTTGCATTCAGATGTGTGTGTATGTGTGTGTGCTGCCTGCTTGCATTCAGATGTGTGTGTATGTGTGTATGCTACCTGCTTGCATCATGTGTGTGTATGTACGTGTGTGCCTGCCTGCTTGCATTCAGAATTTCAAACTCCTAGAAATTGTTTAGGAGCTCTAGTTTGTTTTGGTCTTCAGTTCTATACTTTGATAGTAAATTTCAAGAAACTTACTGAAAAATCAGACTGAGATTTGTGATGTCTAGGTCAGAGGTACCCAATCTTTCTTTGTAGAGAAGAACCTTTTTTTTAAAACTTCCTCTGGGGCCTTGGGGCCAGGCCTATTGGAGAAAAGACCCAAGTACCTCATGCTCACTGAGCAGCTCTCACTGCCATCCAGTGGTGGTTGGCACCCAGCGGCAGTTGGCCACACAGCACAGGAGCTGACAACTAGACCCACTCTTTCTCCCAAGGCTGTTTTGTTTACCTCTGATGCTCAATTTTCTATTTTTTTCCAATATGGTACCTGCACTATTTCCTGCCTCCCCAAGTGGTAGAGATTGAACCCAGAACCTACTCATGCTTGATTAACACTCAGCCACTGAGAGAGAGCTTCTCAGCCCCTACATGTGGTATTTGACAAGAAAATATGACTCGGGCTTAAGGAATTCAGAGTAACTGTAAATCTATTTACCTTGTCCCATCTTCTGTAACAGTAGTTCTTGCTATCTGGCTTCCCACCCTATTCCCCCAACTAGGCATAAAGTGTGTATTTTCTCCTTGAATGTTTCTGTTGGTTTGGCTTAAGGATTAATGCTCAGTGGTGTGTCTGCTCACCACACTTACTTTAAAGCTAGCATCCCATCTCCCTTTGAACTTGTACTTTGAGCTGTGGTTGACCAATATCCTAGCATGGTTCATGACACTTCGCCTGCATTTCAATAAAGGGTTATGTGTCCCATAGGATCCAAGCTGGGCTCAGAGAAGGAGCCAACTAGCAAATGGAATTATTTTGCCTTGTGAAAAGTCCCAGCCTTTTAAAACTGGGCTCTGAGAAATTGGGGAAAAAAAAAAAAAAAGCAAATATTCTTGGGAAGAAACAGGGTTTGTGAGTACTTGGCTAAAAAGTTTAGGAAAGGAAAGACCATTTCCTCTGGCCTCAGGAGCACATTCAATGTGAAATATGACTGTTTTTAAAAGAGCCCTGTTTAAATTTATTTTTGGGGTTATTTATTTGCCTTGAAAAATAAATGGATCCAGTGCTTATAAAAAATGTTCAGAATCCTATTTAAAATAAAGTGATATTTTGCTAAGTTAGGCAAGGTGCTCCCAGCATGTGCTATTAATTAAAAGCAGCTGGGGCTTTTAGACGTGTTTGCAAGTACGCACCATGAGCAGAGCTGTTGGAACCTGGTGCACATGCTTGGCTTGCCTTACTGGGGTTCTTTATGGTAACTGGAACACATGCATCTTGCCTACCTCAGTGGATTCATAGTCTCTCAACACTTGACCAAGCAGGTGGGGCATTTCCTCGGCAGGAAGAGTGGCGGAAACAGAACCATCTAAGCCCACCTGTGGCCATTCTAGGAAAGTGGCATTCCGTAACCCCATGGATCACAGCATTAGGTTTCACACTTTTATAAACTTTGTTTTGATTTTTATTGTGTGTGGGGTGTATCTATGCATATGTGTTTCATGTGTAAGCACATATTCATACAGGTCTGTGTGTGTTGAGGCCAGAAGTCAGTGCCAAGTGTCTTTTTTGGTCACTTTCTCCATACATACATACATACATACATACATACATACATATTATACATATTATACATATTATAAATATTAGTATATACACACATATATATACATACACACTAATATTTATAATATGTAATATAATATTTATATAATATATATCTACATGTAATATAGATAATAATGTACAATATATTAATATATAAAATATAAATATATATAAAGTGTTTGCCTGCATGTATTTATATGTACTATATGCATTCCTGGTGTCTGTGGAAGCCAGAAGAGGGTGTTTGATCCCCAAGAACTGGAGTTACAGGTAGTTCTTAGATGCCATGTGTGTGCTGGGAACTGTACTCCGTTCTCTGAAAGAGCAGTCCGTGCTGTCAGCCACTGGCCACTCTCCAGTCCCACTACTCTTTTTTTGGGGGGGTGACAGAAACTCTCTTTAGCTGGAGCTCACTGATGTGGCCACCCTAGCTGGCCAATTAACTCCTAGGATCCATCTGCCTCTGTCTTACAGGTACCACCAGGATTACGGACAGGTCCTTCCAGGCTTTTAAATGTGGGTGTTGGGGATCCTGTTGCTTGTGTAGCAGATATTTCATTGATGAAACCATCTTCTCAATCATGTTTTCAAGATCTCAAGAGATGCTTAAATGTTGGCCATCAGTATGGTCTGTAAATAGGAATGTGTACATTTGAAAGAGATATAAATTAGTAACACTCAATGTCAGAGTAAACTTCTGGAGACTTCTGTGAGGTCTCTAGTCACCTGGTGCAGTTACCCAAATAAGCTTAGCTAGGAGAGATCACCAAGAAAGCAGAAATCCCCTATGTAAACTGGGTAGGTGTTTCGTTGTTCTGTGTGGCTGCTTCCTCTTCTGCCTTCTTCTCCTATCGGTTAGAAGAGAAAATTGAAAGTTTACTGAAAAGAATTTTAAGTCATGGATCTTGGATTGGAAAAGGACTGTATGGGTTATCCCCCTCCCCCCCTTTCCTTCTAAAAGAAAAAGTAAAATCTTATAGGAGGAGGAGGACATGATGTAATACTGAGATGTTGGGTTCTTTCTGAAGGGGTTGAGGCATCATCAAGGTGTTTTCGGTCCAAAGGCTATTTAACATTTAAAGAAAATTTCAATTAAAAAGTGACTGTCAAGATCCCAAGACTAGGCCTATAGAAATATCAGTTAAATATGTAAATCATGGTTACTCTTGGATAGAACGGACTGAGAAGTGTCTTAGTTTCCAGTTGTAACTTAGGTTTTACTGAAATTCGACAGATGACACCTTTGGAATCATTTGAGTATTTTTAGACCCATAATTGTGTGTTGTTTTGATTTTTAAGCCTTAAATCTTATGGAATATAGAGGTACAGCTTACCTCAGTTGCCTCTTGCTTTTTTCCCCTCCTTCCACAAGGCAAACAAAACAGTATCTTAAATTAAATCAGAGTTTCCTGAGGTTCTGGAATCTTATTCCTAAATTTTCCACTGAGTAACCTCCAAGGCCCTCTCTTGCTTGTGTCCCCAATTGACACGAGTCAGGCCCTGACTCCAGGGATGGATTCGATGTGGTTCTGGGGAGAGAGTCTTTGAGGGGAGTAAATCTGGAAGGGCCTGGAACACTTTTAGCCATTGGGTTGTTAGGGAGCCTTTTGGAGCTTCTAAGATTTCTAAACAGATGAGGAAACAGATTTAACACTGTCTGATTTTCTAAAATTGCCAGAGAAGCATCAATCCTTGGTTTTCATGGACTCTTTCAGTCTACAAGAATAGGTTGTCAAAGATCTTCCAGCGCCACATGTGTGGAAAACTCACTTGTAAAGAAAAAGGGAAGTTACTGTGTTCAGGAATAAATACTAAATTCAGGGCCTTCCCAAAGACTTGGTTGGTATCCATTCTTGACCACCAGTATTGGAATAATTTGATGACCAGGGTCAGCCTCCAGCACAGCTCCATTGTTGGCTTCAGTAACAGCCAGAGCAAAGAATATCACTTGTTAGACACTGCTTTGTGACTCTCATGGGCCAAGAGTTAATAGAATCTGCCCTGCAAAATAATCCATGAGGAACATGAGGCTGTGACTACTGATGAGGTTGAGGGACTTGAACCTGTGCCTGAAGTGAACTATATTTTCACCTCAGCCTTGATGATACCACAGTGTTCTTTGAGCTTCCCAGGTTTACTCAGACCCCACTGTGCTTCATCTAAAGGGAAGAAGTCAGGATGATGGTGAAGCAGTCAACAAACAGCAAGGATCTGCCACTCCCTGCAACACCAAATCCTGTGGTCCTTCACGAATATTGTAGGGGAGAGACTCGTAGAAATTTTAAAATACGAATATTTGTTGATTCAGAATAGCACAGTTCAAAGTAACTGATGTCCCTAGTCTTTAATGGAAACAGTTTGTACTTGTTAGAATTTGGTTTTTATTTTTGAGTCTCTAAACACTATATATAAAAATATTTTGTAATATTTTACATGCTACACCAATTCATGGCATGCTTATTTGATTCAGGTCAAGTGAGTATGGCTGTTTTATCTTGATCTCTATAAATCCATTGTTGTGCTGTGCATGTTTATAATCTTAATTAGACTTTCCCAAGATTCCTATCAGTGAGCAGTTGTTTTTAGGAAAGACTGTTCTTCACATCTTTGCAATGAGAAGAATTTGGCTTGATGCTCTATGAAAACTGACCATGTCCTGGTGTCCTGGGTCATTTCCATATCACGTTTCCTATAACAGGATTTTTCTTTTAGTGAGTTCAAGAGGGTGGCTTCTTGTGTGAGCAAAGACAGAGAGAAGCTGAAGGTTCGGACTGGGGAGGATGCTCAATGAGAGACAGGTAAGGGGAGGGGAGAGAGAGAGAGTATAATTGAATATGAAGGGAGGAAAACGTTGGCAAGTTAGGCAAGGGGGTTAGGAGCATGTTAGTGAGCATAAGCCTCGTGTTCTTCCATTTCCTAGTCTGGCCGTATTGAATCGCAGTGCATTCACTTGGACATTTGTGCTTTGGTGACTGCAGATTTTAGGGGAGGTGGTATGTTGGAACCATTTAGCAGTATCGAGCATCGTCGGGTATGACCATTGTAGGGAGAGGTCAGAAGTACTTCATAGAGGCTTCTCGGACATTGCTTTGCCAGGTGCCATAGAAAGCTGGCATGTTGGGTGGTCTGGACTGAGGTGGGAGCAGGCCCAGATCACTACCACATCTGGGTCTTCTTTCCCTAACCTCCTTTAGCATCTTGAGTTAAAGGAGCAAGTAACAGAATTAGGAACTGAGAGAAATACAGACAGGTGGACCCAGGAAAGTTCCCTTAAACTCTACCCTTTCTAACAGAAAGATGGCTGACTATGAACTTGACCCCTTGGTTTAATGCAGTCTTGGCGGCCAGTTGGAACATTTCATGTGCAGAGTGTAAAGCACTCTGAATGAATGTATTATCTTTTCACTGATGCTTTTATACATATATAGCTTGCAAAATTAATATTCTTCCTTTGTCAGATAATTTTTCCAGAGTACATTAACATTCCCAGCCAATCATTTATTGTAAAGCGTTATTTAAAAAAAAAACAAAAACAAAAACAAAAAACCAGAACTGTCTCATTTTTGAGGGAGACTCCATGCCTAATATCTGGTCCCTGTTCTGTGTTAGCTGCTTACTCAAGCGATCCTTGTGTGTAGCATCTGTTACCCAGGAAGTGACATTTCCAAGGGAGATCCCCTGTGGAAAACATAACTTTCCTGTTCTCTTGCTGCTTTTCCTGAATAATCTTGTTTTTTTTTTTTTTTTTTAATTTGATGGGTTTTGGTAATTTAATTGGTCTAAGATGAAAACTGTCTGCAACTCTAGCTTCTGCTACCTGCCCCCCTACCCCCAACACTTTGCAATGAAAAAGAACAAAAGCTATCACTTGTTTTAAAAAAAACTCTCTTCTGGGCCCATTAATGGCTATTTGAGTTATGAAACTCATTGTTTATTTATTTATTTATTTAATAAATGTCAGGTGGAGGGTTGAAGATTCGCAAACTACATACTTGGAAGAGTCAGGTGGCAGCACAGCCACCTCGTGCAGGAAGACAGCACTGCAGCATAAGGAGTTGCTGCATGGCTCAGCCATTCTCTGTCACCATTCTTAACAGAAGTGTGTAGCTCACACTTAAGACTGCCCTTGAAGAATAGTTCCATGTCTTCGTAAGAATGAGGTCATTATCCCGAATGCTCTATAAAAGACTGAATTGGTGGCGACTGTACTATTAAAATGTATACCATTGGACCATCTTATCAAGAAGAAACCCAGATCTCCAAGGAGCCTGCCCCTGCCTCTAATATTGGTAGATATTTCTACCTCCACCCCTTTTATATTGTAACTTCTGTTCATTTGTCTTTCAGCCAATAAGGGACATGTTAATGACCCCTAATTTTATAAATGAAATTATTGCTGCTCATATTGTCCAGATGTGAACCTAAGCAGACCGTGGGCTTTCTGACTTAATGGCTAAGCGATGCCAGCCTTTCCCTGGTAATTGAACCTTCTGTCATCTGCACTTAGCAGATGATGGTCTCGAAATAGGAGGCACACAGTCAAACTTCCTGTTCATTTCAAGGGAAGCCAGGAACAGATGGAGAAGCATCAGACACAAGAACTTTAGTAATCACACCGTTTCAGTAGGACCCAGCTCACAGCCTGACCTCATGCTGGACACCATGCCAAACTCTGGGATAGCTGGTGTAGTCTCTCAACAGGTTTTTTGCTTGTGTCAAATGCTCTGGGTGTTCCCAGCCCCACTCAGCTCAATCCAAATGCCTTCCCCTGATGGCTGAGCCATCTTGAGTAGTTACATACCCCCAGTAAAAGTGTGCCTTCTTATTTGACCCTCTTGGAGCACTACAGTATAGTGCATTTGTTTGTCTTAATAGTTTTTATTTTAAAATGAATACATCCCCCAGATGACCAAAGCCACATGGAGGAAGATGGAGACCATTTGAAAGAGCACTGCTGTCTAGTCCTGAGTCCACTAGCCTCATGTCACAGCCTGGCAGGTCCTTGCTCTATACCGACAATGTTCCACGTGTGACTAGGGCAGAAATGACTGTAGAATTTCTGGTCAATTCATTTTCTATTTTACATTTATAAGAGTAAGTAAAGGATGCATGTCAGAAAACTTGATTCCACACCTGCTTCTATTCAGAGCCCCCGTTGCAGGGCCCTGTGAGTCCTTTCTGTCCCGGGCTGAGGTCCACATGGTGGCTGCGTCATGTATTCTGTGTGATTTCCATCTGGCTTTTTCCCTTCTCAAGTGAATGGTCAGTTTGGAAAGGATAGAACTGTGCCCAAGCTGTCCGAACAGACACTCGGGAGAGGAGGGGTGTGTGTCGTCATGATGAATCGCCAGCAATCAGATATGATATGCATTAGGTGGACTCTCTTCGGAAAAGAAGAATATGTTCTGTAAAAGCCAGACCAGCCAAGGAGCCGTTCTCACTTCCTGAGTCTGTTCTCTGGCCACAGAACCATTTCTAATGTCGCCATCTAGCTCTGGGAGTACATGGGGAGTCCCTTGAATTGAATGCTGGCTCTGGCTGGTTTGGTTGTGCGAAACTGGACACATTCTTTATCTGGGTTACCGGTCTGCCCACCTCCTCATAAAGATGGGATGGAGACAGAGCACTCCTCACCGTGTCATGGACAATTGGATTTGGAAATTTCAGTACAAGCACTCAAGTCCAGAGCATAAGCATCATCAAGTTGGCCATGATGACTGTCATCTTTGTGCCCACAGTTCAGATGCTCTGGCTTAGTGGATTGTTTCTGGTCTTGTGTGGTTTGGGATTATTTCCCATAACCACATTTTAAAGAACATACAGTTTTCTGGAGAATTAAATGACTGAATGGTAAGTCCTCCTCATCCCCCCAACCCCAGGGGAATGAATAAATTTAGAAAGCCCTGGGGCCTGGGGAACAGAGCAGGCTCCTCAATACGTGCAGTTGTCCAGAAATCCAAAACCATCAGAGGAGGTTACTTCAACAAAGACTCAGACATGGGAAAGAGTGAGGACTGGAAAGAGAAGCGCTCCTGAAGCCTTAATCTCTGCTGTGCCAAGCCTCATGTGTGTGTGTGTGTGTGGGGGGGGGATGCCCTGTGCTCTGAGTCTGTCCCAAACGAGACTGATGCTCTTTCCCAGGCTGCTATCAACAGCCCTGTTCTGAGAGTGTAGTGTGGTTTCCCCTTCCCCTTTCCTCCCCCTCTAATTGGCTTCACACTGCTCTCAGTCCCACAGTCTTCCTTCCCCACCAGATCAACACACATAGAAGCTCCTGCAGCCGCAGTCTCTGATTTGTAGCTGTCAGGGCTTTGAGATTCATTTAAGACCAGGTGGCACATTGTCTTTTCTGAGGTCCATGTTTGGAGGTTGCCAGAGTTCTTCAGTCTCTTTATTCTAGCAAAGTGAAAATTAATACTCAGTTTGCAAAGCCCGCTTTAAGCCCCACACCTTAGGTTCAGAAGGATAGGTCATTGTAACCAGATGATGTATCAGTGACTGGTACCACCCTCTCACTTTCTAATGTTTTGCACACGCATTGGAAGTAACCTGTGCGTGCAGGTGACACCAGCCGTCCCTACAGACACCTGACATTATTGCTAGGGTCGAAGTTGCATGGCAGCTGAGAAGACATTTTCAAATCAACCTGAAATGTGTACATTTAATACTTTTTGTATTTAGCTATCTTCCCTCCACCAATCCTAGAGTTTAAGAACTAGAAGCAGTTTAATATGGCTGGTCTTATTAATCATATTAATCTTTGATCACGTCTCTCAGCTGCACGACAGGGATCCAGAGAGAGATACCAGATGTTTGATTTAGTTCAAAGTTACCTCTCACTGCCCATGGGGAAACCAGGAACAGTCTAAGCATGCTTTTCACCTTTTGTTTGTTTTTTTTCTTTTTTCTTTTCTAGATATAGTAACAGTTGTGCGTAAAAGAGGATCTAATCATATTTAACATAAAACTCACCGAGGTCACAACTGTTTTTTTAACCCCTTTCTGGTTTCCCAAAGTGGGCTCCATGAATAAGCGCGTGTTTACAAGGCTGTTGTAAAAGCGACCAGCAGGGGGCGCCCTAATGCAGTCTTGTGATTTCTTTTCTCCCCTTTTACAAAGTTGCACAAGCGCTATTGGAGCCGATTGAAAACATCTGTTGTTTTATTTATAGCTACAATTTCTAAGAAGCATATTCTATAGCAGTTGAAAAAGGAGTTGACAGCTCATAATTCATAAAGTTACTGGGGCTAATCTGATAGAACAAAATGTACAAAACTCCTTCCCATGGTGCAGGCGCTATCACTTCCTGTTCAGCCCTATGAAGAAGTGGTGGCTAAAAGAGGCGGTGGGGGTAGGGGTGGGAGCAGAGAAAGGGTCCTCTCTAAGATGCTAATGGCAGAAGGGAGCACCCCACAGGGAGGGCAATGCCTTCCCCTCTGCCAGCACTCCGTCAGACTGAGTCACGGGTACTTTTTCATTAACAACATCCCAGGTATTTCCATTTATAGAAAATCAGCATTTTCCCACCATTCCCACTTTGCAGCCAGGAAGTTTCAGCTGTGTCCTGTCTGCCGGACGCCACGCTTCCACTAGGAGCTAAGGTGTTGATTGGAAAGCCTGACTGCTCGCCTCCCACCTGGGCGGCAGGCTTATTTCATTCAGCAGTTTGTTCCTTTATATTGAGTTGCCCACTTCACCCCCACAGACCTTTAAGCAATTATTACAACATGCGCCCTCCTCAAATGTCATCTCCCTGTTTGTTAGCTTATTCTGAGAATCTTTGGCGGAGCAAGGTCAGATGCAATCAATATAGACTTAATATTTTGCTACAGTTCTATCTGCAGCGCTTCCTGGTATTGCAGTTAAGGGGGGGGGGGGGAAGATTAGCCAGACACAAATGACTCTACGTAGCTTAGTACTGTTTCCAGCTGGAGGTGACTTTAAGAGATTGTACTGATACTGTCCATCTTGCTTCAGCGGGCCCATTTAACATTCTTAAAGCCAAGGTCACCCCTTTAATGAAGGCATGGGTTTGTGTTCATTTATTTGATGAACATGGTGTCCTTTGACAGAGGAAAAAGTATTAGCCCACCAAAATTAATTGCCAGGACCAGAAGCAGTAAAGACATATTGCTTGATTTCTTCCAAACCATGATCCTTCACTCCATTAAGGCTGTGTTTACTTTTATCTCAAGATCATTTACCTTTATTCTGTGGAGGTAGCATAGTTTTCTGCCAGTGATTTTTTTTTTTTAAAGGGTTTTGCTAATGAAGAACTTTGACTGTTACAAACTTAGTATTTCTCCCATTTTATCGGGAATTTTCCATTCAATAGTTTTGAGTCATTCATCTTTCTTGCCCACTCCATATGCAATTCATCTTTCTCTTGTTCTTCTTCCTCCTCTGATAGTCTAGACACTATCTATTTTATTTTCATTTTTATTATTTATTTTTACACGAATGGATGTTTTGTCTGGGTGCCCCATGCGTGTACTGCCTTCAGAAGCCAGAAGTCGTCACTGGATCTTGTGGGATTGGAGTTACAGCCATTGTGAACTGACGTGTGGATACTGGCGATCGAACCTGAGTCCTTTGAAAGAACAGCTAATAATGCTCGTAACCACCAAGCCACCTCTCTAGTCCCCAGGTCACCATATTCTTTACTGGACCTTTCCTCTACCTGATGACTCACAAAGAACCCTTCATATTTTGCCAAATATGATAAGTTGGCCAGTTATTTTTAGCTGAATAAACCCAGTGACATTCCTGAAGAAGAATGTGCTTAGTTTAGCCTTATGAGAAAAATATTTAATAAATGCTGTCCCAAAAATATTTAGCCTGGCTGAGTGGGCTGGCAGGGGCTCAGGCCCGATAAAGGAGAATCGATGGTGGATTGGCCCACCAATCCAAGCCCGATTTGAACAGACATGCTTCTTGTCACCAAAGCCCGTAAAAGTTGCCAGGATCATTTATATCAATCTCATGCAAAGTTTTTTGCAGCCTCTGCTCTTGGCTGGGTAACCTCCAGAATGCACCAAATGGGCCTCCTAAGAAAGCAAGCTGGATTCATTCAAATCAGATTGCCACTTGACTGCTGTACTGACTTTGGGCAAATCACTTCATTATTTTAAATCTTCCTTTCCTTATCTGTAAAATGGGGACAATTATACGGCATCCCAAGGAAGGCTTTTCGGGTTCTGAAGTGAGAGTCAAGGGACATCTCACCAGCAGTCATGGTAACTGACTTCCACTGCTTCTCCATTGCCCCATTTCCAGTCTTTGCTAACCACACATCAAAACTAAGGAGTCTGGCCCTTGGCCGGAATTTAAACTCAGGACCTCAGTCAAGTTGTGACTCTCGAGATGCACCAAACAACAAGGGTCTCTGCCCCTAATATCTGTTGATATGACATTAGGTCATTAGGACATTAGGACATTAGGACATCAGACCCAATCACTGAGCCAGGGAGACCTTCTATTTAGCACCATCTGCCCAACACAAGTTGAGGTGCTTTGCTGAGTTCCATCGTGAAACCAAGCACTTGCAGGCAACAGTTGTCAGTATTCTGGCTCTTGTCAACCCTTTCTCTCTACAGCTGGAACACTCATCCTCAGCTCTTGCTCCTTGAAAGTTGTGGTCTGAGATCGTGCAGCATGGGTATCACTTGCTCAACTGGGATTATTGATATGTACGTGAAAGCTTATGCAGTAATGGCCTATGTCACAAATGTCCTTACGCTCAGAGGTGTTTTCCAAATACTTAAAAGAGTTTGCTACTGACTTTCCCCAGACAAAGGAAGGTTTTGCACTTTAGGCGTGGTTGCTGATACATGGGTTCAGGTTGCCATAGAACCTTGGTAAATTCTGGTAACTTGGTAAGGACCTGATGAGGCACTCTTCCTGGCTTGCATATGGCCTCCTTCCATGGATCCTCCTCTGGAAAAGGTGAGAACACTGATCTCATCATGAAGGACCCCCCCCCCCCACACACACTTCATTTAATCTTTTCCAGAAGCTGTCTCTTGAGTATCATCACTCTGGGGGTGAGGGGTGGTACCTCAAAGGGCTTCAACATATGAATGATGGGGAACACAATACAATCCATGGCAACTAATTCACACCCCCCAAAAATACCAAAAAATAATTACAGATAACTTTTATGGCAAAATATTAATTGTAGGGTCTAGGTGGAGTATAGCCAGGCATTCAAGTTTTCAGTATACTTTTAAATGTCAGAGAAAAGCCCTGGCTTCCTGGGCTGAGTAGCATGGAGTTTGGTGGCCCTTTGTTTCTCCCATTTCCATCCAGCCTTACTTAAAACTCTCAGCATTGCTCAGCTGATCCAGTTTGCTGCTTTGGCAGTTGCTCCTCCTCAAGCTCTGTCCTCCCTCCCTTGGCCAGCATTTGCTTCTGCCTGGTCAGAGGGTTGCCAGCCTAGATCAGACATCTTTCTGGCCTCTGGTGTCAACCATGATAGCTTTCAATCTCTTCCATTCCCTCTAGTTGCATTTGGGGCGTCTCAAATTCCACCGTAGGATCTGGTTTCATTACAGCATTTGTGACATGTTTTCTAAGTTTGATGGTGAGGTTTAGTATCATTTATCTGGGAGAGACTTGAGCATTGCTGCCAGCCCTCCCTCACCTAGTTCTGCAAGGTGTCCCTACTTCCATCTGCTCTGAACAGGGATGCCCACTGCTCCACTGTGTGTAAGGTTGATTACCCAACCATCAAAACAGTGTGAGAATAGAGCAGAGTACTTGCAGAAGGAAGGATCTACCTAAGCGGATGCTGCTGTCGAGGTGGCTTTTCTTAAGCCCACCAGTTATGGCTATTGCCTGATGGGATTGAGGACCACATGTCTTCTGTGTTACATGACACTCTTCCTGAATTACCACTGAAATTTGGGAACCTTGAAATTTTAGGGAACATCATAGGTTTCTTTTCCAAGCCAGGGACTGATGCAGAGAAAACTGGCCCATGCACACTTACTTAGGAGCTTATGACATGGACCAAATGACTTAGCTCCTCAACATCTGTTTCCTTATCTTTGAATCAAGAATAATAAAGACTAGACATCTTTGAGCTGGTCTGAAAAATAAAATAAGAGCATGCATGTTAAATGGTCTGGGGACATGGCTCCTAGTTTGTGTTGTTAACAGTCCTTCCTTCATGCATTCAACAAAGAGCCAAGTGCCCACCACCACCTCGTGTGTGTGTGTGTGTGTGTGTGTGTGAGAGTGTGTGTGTATGTGTGTGTGTGAGTGTGAGTGTGTGTATGTGTGTGTGTATGTGTGTGTATGTGTGTGTATGTGTGTGTGTATGTGTGTATGTGTGTGTATGTGTGTGTGAGTGTGTGTATGTGTGTGTGTGTGTATGTGTGTGTGTATGTGTGTGTATGTGTGTGTGTATGTGTGTGTGTATGTGTGTGTATATGTGTGTGTATGTGTGCATGTGTGTGTATGTGTGTGTGTGTATGTGTGTGTGTGTGTGTGTGTGTGTGTGTGTGTATGTGTGTGTGTGAAATGTGATTTTTTCCTCACTCCCCACCCCTCCTCCCCATTCTTTCTTTTATGGGTTATCTGAGTCATGCTTCAAATGAAATCTCTCTAAGCCAACAACCAAAAGACCAACTTCCTTATAAATCATTGGCCTTTGAAATTCCTTGGACTCAACTAGAAATGATTTTCTTGGTAGGAAATGGGGGAGGGGAGGAGCTCACGTTCTTTCCTATTTACCTCCTGCTCAGCATTTTAATTTGCTGTGCACTGTAAGTTGTCATCTTTACATCAGATTCCAATATAGGTGATAAAGATCACAGTTAATTAGCCTGCCTGTCAAAGATGAAGTGTAACCTTGCACTTCCATATTCTGAAGTCACTTTATGGCTTTAGTAGAGACCATCAGAGGCAAAGCCTTGTGCCTGCTTATGCTTCCTAAGACCTTTGCCTGCTGTTAGTTTCTGAAGCCAACCTAGAAACTAGTCTAGAAATAAGATTAAGTGGGTAGAGTCTCCCATTCTTCTCTTCTGATTGTGGAGCAAAAAAAGATGAGGCAGGGGATGAACTTGGAGATGTTCAGAACTAAGCAGGCTTTGGTTCACATCTATTAGCCATTTTGAAATTGTCCACGTTACCTCAAACACAGCGTGGTGGCGCCTGAAGATTTACTTCCACTTCAGCTCCCATCCTTCATTGCCCATCCTTCTGTCTTCATTCTCCAAAGCAAAACCTAGTTTGCTTCTGGAAGCTTAATAGAATTTATTACACAATCATTCCAACTTAGTTTTTCCTTCAGATTCAGAGAATTGAAGTCAAATAGCTTAAACAGGTTGGTGTTATGGTCCTTCCTTGGAGAAAATGTGATCAGTTCAAGATAGTATAATATTTGGGTTGACTCCTGAAAAGAGCATTATTTATAGAGTGAGAGGCAAACGTTAACATCTACTCCATCAGGTATACTTCAGGCCCCCTCCTTTAAGAAGTATTAAGAAAACTGACCTAATATTATAGATAACCTGCTCTTAAATTTTGTCATCGTGAATGAATATTCAAAAATCTTTTAATGGGGCCAGGGAAATTGCCTGGTAGTTAAGAGTACTGGCTACTCTTGCAGAGGACCCAGGTCCAGTTCCTGGCACCCACATGGTGGCTACAGTTATCAATAACTACAGTTCTGGGGAATTCAATACCCTCTCTGGCCTCCTTGGGCACCCGGCATACATGTAGTCATGTACAAACATGCAGACAGACATTAATGCATGTAAAAACGAAACTTTAAAATCTATTAATCATCTGATACCAATGATTGTCTTTCTACATCCTGGATACATTGAAGATCTATTGTTCACTCATCCTTACTACCTCATATAATTACTCCCATTTCACAGATGGAAAAACTCAGGTCTCAGTTAATCAACTTGTCCAAGATTATTGTCATTAAGTGGTACCCCAAGGATAGAAACACACTTTTCTGTGCTTTTAATCACATCAGCTGTACTGATGAAACCAGTGTGTACCAAGATTAATGAACCCATGGTTTATTTTTTTTTTGCTTTGTTTTTGATTTTTAGTCTTACTGTCTTGCCCAAAGAGCACGCCAGCTTTTGATGTGGTTTGCAGCCCACGGAGCTTAAGAAGTTTGAAGTCCAGGGTATTAGCTGTTACAGGTAGACAGTATGAACGTGCTTACAGTGTTTAAGAAAAGAATTGGGGTTGCTTTGATTTGTGTCCACCATTTTTTTTTTCTTTTGAAGTCACTAGAGAAGATTGGTTCAGACAGCAATAAAGCTTGGATTCGGCAGGTTGTTAGACAGTTTAACGTCTTGATTTAATATTGATCGCCATTTGCATACATCCTTTCTTTCCTGTGTAGTCCATGTTACATTTTGAGAGGGAACGAGCAGTTTTTCACACACTTCCTAGCCGGTTCCATTAGGAATGAAATGCTTGGCTCAGGCAGCCTCTGCGTTTGGATGTTTCCGCTTAAACTTTCCACTCACTCCTGCCAGGCACTAACTTTAAAATGTCTTTTTCTTTTCTTTTCAGTTTTTTTTTTTTTTTTTTTTTTTTTTAAATGGAGAACGCCTCTGAAAGCTGCAGCTGTGTTGGTTTCATCTTGCACTTGGTAGCGTTGGCACCACTTAGAGCACAGAATGCTCCTATCTCCCACACACCGCTGGTGCCCAGGAGTGTTGAGGCTTGCCTGCTTTAGTAGTTTGGGAAGGGCTTCAGTTTGGAGAAAGGTTCTCTTCTGTTATGTGATTGGCTGTCACTGGGACCTGCTGAAAGAGCAAGCAGAAAATGCAGCCTCTAATGTAGCATGAGTGAAGTAATTTCTTCTGTGACCTGGGGCTCCTGGTTCATTGGAGTTCTTTTAAGTGTGGAAGGCTAGCCCAATCTGCCTTTCCTTAGCAGTTATACATGGATCGGACTCACTCCTCTCAGACTTTTCGACTTTGTTTTCTTTTTTCCTTGCACAACGTTGACTTTTTCTGATGAAAAAATGATTTGGCTAAGTGAGAAACTGGGCTTGGGTGTGTCAGGAAATGTACAGACACTTCCAGATGCTTGAGAAGAATCCTGGCTCTGCAGACCTTAGACAACACAGTATGGCAAGCTTCCGAATCAAAGGGAATTCTGATTTAGGTCCAGAATATCTGGAAAAATTGCATCGAATGGAATGTATATGTAAAATGGAGATGTGCATGCTACATGATTTGAGTTTTGCTTGACAGCGCCAACCTGTATATTCTGTAGTTTGCTTGTTTGTTTGTTTGTTTTTAATAAGTTTTGGTACCGTAATGTTTTATCAGACTTTGATGCTTCTTGATGAACTAATCAGGGAATAGCTTGCCTGTTAGTCAGTCATCCCTACCTACTTCCTGCTGGAATCTCTTCCGATGAAATCCACTGACAGAAATATAGCTCTTGCATATATATTTAATGGAATTAATGAATAGTTTGGTTTAGAATTGCTGTAGAAAGTAACACTTGTTTTAGAATACCATACAGAATTCCAGTGATGACCCCATTGTCTAAAGTGGGTGATAGGACTTTCCGTAGGACTTGCCCTATTATCAGTCTAAATATTTCAGAGAGGAAGCACGCTGAGAGAGACCTTACACCACGGAATGGGACATCCTAGAATTGTTTTTGTTTTCATTGTCTTACCTTGTAAAGTTTGCCCTTTCAAGTTCCTATTGCAGAATCTCGATCAGCTGGCATGAGTCATGCCTTTGCGAAGTCAAGCTTCTTCGGTATTAAAAGAGTCAGCTGGGCATCCCCTCAGTACAGCACAGAAGGGGGGGCACTCTTCCTTCCCCTCGATGGGCACAGTGCTTTGAAAAGGCCGGAGTTCTCACAGATATCTGGTGGTCACCACAGTGGTTTTCAGAGCTTCATCTAACAACAGTATAGATATGAGATGAAGAAACTGTAGCTCGGGATATTGGTTTTTGTTACTAGTTTTCTTTTTCTTCTTTTCAGCTGAAGTAGAGGTAGATGGAAACTCCTGTATGCACAGCACTTGCCCAACTGTTGGGTGCATATTTCAATACTAGTTACATGAAATTTTTAATTATCATTTAATTTAGTTTTCATATTTGCCTGCAGAAATGATCGTGTTGATAAGATTTTGGGAAGAGATAAACTTTATTAAGCAATTCCGGCTTCTGTGCCAGTGGGTTTTTTTTTTTTCCCCATTAAAATTGCTCTGCTCCACGTGAAGGGAATGGGAGAGGGTCTGAGGATTCGTTACAAGAGTCCAGTATGGGTTTATGTCTTTACCACTTAACCTTGGGTCTTTGCATTTGGGGCGGTGCTGAGGCATCTTGGTAGGAAGACCCTGTACTGGATCTTGATGGACGGCTCTTCTCCTTATCTTCAGATTCTCTTCTTGCACATGGACAGGATGACCTTCATTTTGTTCCATGCAGAAGGGAAGGTATTTGTGGGAGAGAATACTACTGTGAGCTGAACCTCTAAGGCCAAGGGAAGTGGTTTATAGTTTATCAAAGGAAATGAAATGGTTTGCCCTTTGCTGCTGCTGCTGCTGCTTGTGTGTGTGTCATTGTGTGCCAGTGTGTGGCGTGTGTGTGCGTGTGTGCGTGTGTGTGTGTATGTGTGTGGCGTGTGTGTGTGTGTGTGTATGTGTGTGTGGCGTGTGTGCGTGTGTGTGTGTGTGTGTGTGTGTGTGTGTGTGTGTTGCTTTCCTCTAGCCAGGTTTTTACTGTTAGAGGAGGGCCCAGACCTTCCAGCTGTAGCCTCCCAAGTGCTGGATTACGGTCCTGCACCCTACATCATTTCTGACCCTTAGTACTTACAATGGGTTTAGTTAAAATTCTTCTTAATATTATATAAGTCTTATAATATACATCATATACGTCTTATAATATACATCATATACGTCTTATACATCATATACGTCTTATAATATACATCATATACGTCTTATAATATACATCATATACGTCTTATAACAGTTGTAGCACCAAAGCCTCACTGAAACCTAATTACGGCCACTTGGTGTCTCTAGGAGTATATGAACTGTCTGTTCTAGATAGTTATAAACATCTGAACCTATGCATCGATGACAGACAAGTTACTCCTGAAGATGTTGACATTAAGATTCACAGCCTGGGTTTTGGAATTTGAGAAACTTAAGGTGAAATGTTTACCCCCCTTCTGGTAATAGTTTTGAAAACCACTGTTATTTCACCCACCCCCACCCCGTTTTGTTTTGTTTTGTTTTTGAGTAAGAACATGGTCATCACTGTAATGTTATCAGAGGGAGTCATTTGATATTGTCATCCTATTAGATAGTTTTAGTGACTCACAAACATCTGTAACTCCAGTTCCAGGGAATCCAATGCATTTTCTTTCCTCAAAAATACCAGGCACACAAGTGGGACATATACATCATATACATAATTGCCAGCAAAACATTCACACACATAATATGAAATAAATCTTAAAACCATTGAAGTATCTCATTTCCCACCCATATATGTGTGCGCGTGCGTGTGCGTGTGTATGCAAGCAAAGATTCTTGACAACCGTTACACAGGGGCTTAATTTGTTGTTGGATGGCCAGTGATCATTTGTGTTGACTTGCAGTGATGCCTGGGCATTGATAGAACTCAGTGCAAGGGTACAAAAGAATACTAAGCTACTAGGAGTTCAGATATATGAGTTATGGACCATGGTAACAGACTACCTCAGGTTTTATCCAGTCTCACCTACCTGAGCAACAGTTCTTTCATAATAACCTAGAAGCCAGACTTGGTTTCAGATTTTCTGGACTCCCCTGGTTGTGTTCAGGACACGGGGCTGAAGCATCTCTTTATTCTCCCTGAACATGCAAGTTCCAGTCTACCTGGAGTCCCTCCACCTAGACCCAGACTATACTCTGAGGTGCCCTAACATAGGGCAGTCGGTCCTAGGAAAGATGCTCCAGAGGGGAGAACATCAGAAGCCCGTTGTGGGGGATTCTGGGATTCTTGGTAGGCATTCAGAGAGCTCTCTCTAAAAGGAAACAACAGATATGTCTCTGGGACCCCAGCAGTATGCAGCATGGTGTAAGAATCCCTTTAGGAAACCCTTGGGTTCCCTACCGTTGGGAGTCATTCTAATTACTCGTATTTAAATATTCTTCCTTGTGGTTGAATGTGCTTGACTGCCTTGCATGAAATCTAATGCTGGGAATGTCTCTCTTTCAGCGTTGACCCTTCCTGACCTGGCTGAGCAGTTTGCCCCTCCTGATGTTGCCCCACCTCTCCTTGTAAAGCTCCTGGAAGCCATTGAGAAGAAAGGTAACCAGACTGCTAGACCAAGTCAGTTCTTCAGAGTTTTGTCTCATGACTGCTATAATTTATAAGTATCTCTGGGCCCTTCGTTACATGACTGTCTACTAACTGCTATAGATAGGGGCTGTGCCACTAGGAAGATATCCTGGCTGATAATTTCTGACTTTAGGTCAGTGAGTGCTTCTCACCCTTCCTAATGCTGAGACCCTTTTATACAGTTCCTTGTGTTGTAGTGACCCCCCCCCCCAACTATAAAATTATTTTCATTGCCTCTTCATGACTGTAGTTTTGCTGGTGTTATGAATCATATTGTAAATATCTGTGTTTCCCTATGGTCTTAGGCAACACCCACCAAAGAGGTGTGATCTACAGGTTGAAAATCTCTGCTCAAAAACTAATATGTGCTTACTATGTGGGAGCTATTCAATTCTTCGTAATTTAATAAAGATGGATTTGCCGAAATTATTGACATACCAGATAAAATTAATTGTTGAGGTTGGCTTCCAAGGATATTTAGTACACATCTAGAATAGATACCGGATGGAAATTGGAATGTCCCTCTGGCAGCAGGCTCACAGGTTCTCCTGAGAGCCATGTTTTGCATACATGGTCTGTTTTGTGTCCTAGGACTGGAATGTTCGACTCTCTACAGAACACAGAGCTCCAGCACCCCTGCAGAATTGCGACAGCTTCTTGATTGTGGTGAGTGTCACAGGACTATTATTATAAATGAGGATAAAGTTTCTGGTTTTGGTGATGCACTCCCACCCCCGTTCAGACAGCACTGTAAATCTCAAAGGAATTCTCAAATCCTGGCGGGAGCTCCTTCTGCCCCATTACGTTGGCAGTACACGCCTTCGCCATGGGGCTCCTGAGTTGGGGGTGGAGTACAGTAAGCTCCCAACCCTTTACACACACAAGCCCCTGGCTTGAGCAGGAATTGCAGAAACAGTCTTTTTGGCATTTACCTGACTCTGTGTCTCTGTCATTGTTCCCGAGCCTTGCTTGTCAGTCACATCTCATTCGTTTGTGTCAGCCAAAAAGATTGTGAGTCTGTGTCATTCAACGACTGTCTCCTAGGGCCTCTTACCCCCCCCCCCCCCGTCTCTCTTTCCCTCCCACCTGGCTTGCTGGCTGTCTTGCTCACCTGCTTACTTTTTCACGCCCTATATACATTGAGTAATGTGGCATCGGGTGCTTTATTCAGTAGTGTAACTATAACTCCGCTCTCTGCAGAGAGAAAGTACCAGGTTAGTGTATTAGCCCATTTACATGATGTAAATAGCCCCACTGTGGTTGATTTCATGATGACTAACATGATGTCACTGAATGTGGAGTTGGGAATAAATTGAGAACATTTGGTCTCTTGAACCAACACCAGCCAAGCCAGCTTCAGCACACCATTACTTAAGAGACACTAAGTCATTGTGCCAAATGGTGGCTTCATATGGCTTCTCGTTCCTTTTTCATACAGGGTAAAGTAGTACAATTTACCCCAGCAGGCTTTCCTCTCATGCCAGCTTCTCTCTCTCTCTCTCAAGTCCTTCATCCCTTCATAGTATTCCGTCCCTTTGTGTGTCTTTCTTGTAGCTTCACCTGTATCGTTTACTCAGGTTTGTGCATTTAAATGGAAAGGTTGCATTTGGGCAAGATTCCTTCAAAACTGTGCTCGCATGGGAATGCCCCCGGTGACCCGCACAAGGTGACTCTTTGAAGAGAGAAGCAACTTCAGGATTAGGCAACTCGGGATTTCTGCAAAAGGTGCTTCTTAGAGGAAAGAGTGAGACTAGATGGTTATCAGTGCCTGCTTTCACTTGAAGCAAACCCAACCAAGTGTCTGAACTCCAGTTCCTTATACGCCGCCGTGAGCTCAGCTGAGCACACACAGGGCAACAGAACGTCCGAGCTTCTGGGTGTGCCCCATGCTTTTACCAGCTGGGTCACTGGAAGCTGATGGGCAGCAAAGTCAAGAGTTTTCTGTATTTCTCACAGCCTTACCAGGGTGTTAAGGAAACACTGAATTTTTCTCTCTGCCAATCGAAATAGAGTTTTACATGTTTTGGTTAGCTCCCACCCCCACCCCCCCTCCCAAAAAAAGGCAGGGTGGTGGTGGTGAAATTGAACACATGCTAAAAGTCACAGGAAACATAAAGACACCAGAAACTATGAAAAGTTGTGGCTAAGGTTTTAATGTTACCAAATACGAAATGATCCAGGTTAGCTTTGGAAAAAGGTTTTTTTTCACACCACTCATGAGATGGTGTAAACCACGAAAGTTCACTCACGTCAATGATGTATTTTGACAGGCGGCTTTCCTTCCCCATTGACATCAAAACCCACATGGTACACTTTCCTAGCCAAAAATGAGCAAACATGATCCAAACTTGGGAGCGCATCTGCCAAAAGTGTCTCCCAGTAGTGGACCTTTCTTTCCATCAACTTGTTCAGCATCCATGGGAAGCTTCAGTTTCACCTGACAAATGCTGGCTTTCAAATCCCCTTGTAAATTTGCAATGCCAGACAGAGGTGGGCCCAGCCTGTTCCTTTTACAGTATCTTATGTTAACTTAATGCTGATGTTAGTGACTCCAGAAAAGAAGGCCTACCTAGATTAAGCAAATTCCTTTTAACAGGATTTGGTGGTAGGGTGGTAAAGCTGTGATTTATATCCAGATTATTCTGATTATCCCTGCTTCCTATCACCTTCCTCATTTTACCCTAAAACAATTTTGTTGTTGTTGTTGTTGTTGTTGTTGTTGTCTTACTTGAATTTTAGGAGAAGGTCTAAATCTTCTCCTGACACCTTTTGGTTTCTCTTAACCTGAGGACTACAGCTCCCTCAACCTAGCACTCTTGCTGTGTTCCACTGATCAAGGAATGTCGTGTTCACTGCAGGGTGTTTAGCCACATCTCTAGCCACCACCCACCAGGTGTCAGTGGCATCCACCCCCAGTCACGACAGGCAAGAACGGTCTCCAAATAGTGCCAGACTCCTCCTACACTTTGCCCACGCCCTGGGAACCACTAAACCAGATAGAGATCAACTGGTGGCTGGCTGGGGGCTGGGGGTGGGACTTCCCCGAGGAACTGGAATAGTGAAGCATTGAAGGAATTGGTTACCCATCAGTAGTTTGGTGAAAAGTGAGATGAGGGACCACTACCTCTTAGCTAAGATCTGCTTGGTGGATTAATATAGAAGAGGAATCGTGCATTGCACAAGTCAGAAACCTCAAGGCACATGAGAAGTCACTTCACACACATAAAAAAAAAGTAAGTGAAACCAAGTGTACTCTATCATCAATGTTTGTGGATTTTTACACATGGGGAGTTTATCCCAAGACTTGTGTGGTGCAATTCCATCCAAACACTGTGAAGACTCTCTGGACCAAACTCCCTAGGTTCTTAAGGTCTCGGAAGTGAGCACCTGCCCAAGGGCTCCAGACCTTAACTATTTGCCACAGCTCCTGTGTTGGCTGCTGAGCGAGGCAGGAAGAGCAGGGGAGAGGCACTCTTTCCTCCAGGTTCCCTAAGTGAGATACATAAAACATACTGACTGCTCCTCGGGTGTCCTGGTGAAGCCATTGTTCATCAGCCCTGCAGGAAGGAGCACTAAGAGGATGACCCCTGAGAGAGGGACGTGGGACTGGAACACAGTGACATCTACACAAGTCTCCTAATGGTGCAGCATACATTTTTCAGGATGAGGAAATTCAGAGATACTCCTTTTTAAGGCAGAGAGACAAGATGTGGGCATACAAGGGCAGCGTCTAGAGGAGGCAGAAACTTCAGGTATTCTTTAGAGTTCTCTACAGATGCTCATATAATCTTACTTGACATTATATAGTTTCACAAATAATTGCTCAGTTTCAGGCTAGACCCTTTATGCAAAGGGCGAACACGGCCTGTGCTGCGTTGTCTGGTTAGCTCTCTAGGATATTCAGTGTTTTATCCGCTTAGGTCTTAACTTCCACAGGTTTTTCTGGACCTGGAATATGCCTATTTACACTAGGCTGTGGTGTCACGATCACGTACATCTGACTACTTAGTGGGACAAGGTTTGCTTAATGGAACGATGTGCCCAAAGACTTTTTGTACCCCAGCCTCAGCCCAGATTCCCATAGCTTCTCAGTTTGTGGGTCATTTCCCCTAAAGGGAAGGGTAACCTCATGTGGTGATCATCAAGAAGTTGGCAACAGTTAAGGTTTCTGAGCCAAAATTTAAGATGGTTTTGGCCATATTTACCCACGTGCCATGCTCAGTTTCACTACTCTTAGTTCTGAACATACACTGTTCTATGCTTTTCACAAGCCACCTGCACCTCAGCTCAAATTCAACACTATTGTATGTTATAGGTTATATACACACACAGTTTCCTACTCCGTAGAAATTGTGATTGAAATTTGGAAGACTCTGACATGAATTTTCCTAGCATCCTCAACATGTATAACTTTAGGTTGTTTATATACATTTACACACACACATATGCATATATGCATATATATGTATATTAGTATGTCTCTGGATTGAATTATATCAAAATATTTGATTGTAAAAATTGTTGAGTTTCATTTTTTAAAATGTTAAATAAATTTGGGGTTGGAATCATTAGGAAAGAATTTCCAGAAATTTTTGGAATGGCCCTTGACACATATGACTCCATCATTTTGTATCATGTATTTACACAAAGCACCACCCCAGCACTAACAACTTTTAAGTAAACATTGATTACCTCCAAAGGCACTGAAGATGCTTTGTATCTTGAAGCATCAAATACTCAGCTAAGATTTACTTCTTTAAAAAAATAAACAAAGAAATCTCTCACTAGTGTGCAAATTAGCTTTCCACTTTAATCAGTGGTAAAAGTTATATGTGTTCTTAGCAATTCTTGTAAAATAAACTGCTTTATAATTTCATTATTTGCTTTGTGTGCCTGTTTTATGTACCTAACATCTTGGGTCATATAAAAATTTCTTGGGTACAAAGAGATATGAATGGACAAAGTTTTTTGTTTGGTTGGTTTTTTAAATTTGTTTTTAATTGAACGGGGAAAGTTTAAGGAGCTTCCTTTACACCATCATCTTTAGTTCGAGGTTAGCCCAAATAGTGTCCTCTCCTTACGTAGAAACATCTTTTTTTTTTTTTTTTTTTAAATTTATTTATTTATTTTATGTATGTGAGTACAGTGTCGATCTCTTCAGACACACCAGAAGAGGGCTTCGGATCCCATTACAGATGGTTGTGAGCCAACATGTGGTTGCTGGGAATTGAACTCAGGACCTCTGGAAGTGCAGTCAGTGCTCTTAACCACTGAGCTATCTCTCCAGCCCCCTGTAGAAAATCTTAAAGTAACTCTAGTATTTTCTCATCTCCCAGACACTGCCTGAACCAGCCACACACTGGGTTATATAATATCTTTATTTTATCTTGCTCCATATATCTCCTTGGTAGCAGAAGCCCCAGTGCCTTAGTGAAGGCAGGAGAATGTGTATTGTCAGGTCCTCCTTCTGAGCAAACTGTTCCCTAGATTAACTCTTCCCATGTTGCTTTGCATCACCAAATGCCCCTCTTTTATGGATGCCCTGGATCCTTCTTGCTCTCCGTGCCCCTGCGTTCTCTTGGCCATTTCTTTTCCCATCCCAAGGACTGAACTATGTACACCTCTCATGTGCAGAAAAGTACTTTTGGTTACTGCTACCCCTTTGGTGAATGGCTTGACCTTACTAGCTGATGGATTTATGGAAGAAATTTGCTCCTTTTCTCTTTCCTCCCAGCTATTTGATGCTCACAGGTTAGATAGTAACAATATTAGGGGAGGCATTCTGAGACTGTTCAGATTCTATAGGTAATCTTAAAATTGTTTACTTTTCTGAGACTGTTCAAGTTGTTCTATAGGTAATCTGGAAATCGTTTGCTAAAAGCCTTTAGTATCTAGATGTTCAGTTGATCACTTGGTTAGGGTTAAATTTCATTCAGCATTTATCAGTTAAGATTTGGGAAAACCTGGGACTTCTTGTCTTCCTGTGTGATTTGAGGAGACACTGGCCATATGGTTAGCCAGTTCCAGGCCAGAGCCTTCTCAGACAGGGCCAAACCACTCCAGAAGACTGAATACAGTTTATTTCTCACACAGCCTTATAGGCTGGAAATCCAAGGTGTAGGCTTGCTTTGAGACCCCTTTTCTTGGCTCTCCAACAGGTGCCTCTCAGTGTGTCTTTCCATGGCCTTTCCTCTGTTCATGCAGTCCCGGTGTCTGTGACTTTGTCTTTTCTTATAATGATGCCAGTTTGTGGGCTTAGGGTCTACTCTAACAACCTTGATTACTAATCACCCCTTACAGGATCACTCTCCACACTGTTCTTTATGGAACACTGTGGGCTTTGACTTTTAACACAGGCATGGGGAGGTTGCCACCTTGTCAGAGGAGAGTAGTAACTTATCTATAACAGTGGCATTTTTTTTTGTTGCCCTAAGAAATATGGCACTAGCATAATAGCTAAAGGCTGGGTATGAGACAGAGCTTCACCAAGAAAAGCTGTTTTGTCCAAAATTTAGGAATGACCCTTTGAGAAACAGCCATCAGTGTGCCATGGCTTCTGCTTCCCACATTGTTCCCTTCCCTGTGTCTCATTTAAGTCCCACACTTGGAAATTGGCCAGCAGAAGTCTGAGTGTCTCAAATATTTTTTAAATTGTTTCCCTCCTAGATGCCGCCTCAGTGGACTTGGAAATGATCGCTGTACACGTTTTAGCAGATGCTTTCAAACGCTATCTCGTGGACTTACCAAATCCTGTCATTCCAGTAGCTGTTTACAATGAGATGATGTCTTTAGCCCAAGGTTGGTTCTCTCTTTTCAGACCTCTCGGAATGGATACTGAGATTTAGGCATGCTTGGCACTCTGGGAAATGCTGCAGCGTATAAGTAGAAGGCATTGAGAAAATACTAAATTGGCCCCCATGCCTCACACCACCCCAGATCTTCTTTACCACACAGCATCTGATAGAAGAGACCCAGATTTATATTTGCTTAGAAGCCTGACCATATGTTAAACTGGCTAACTGCTAACTTTTGGTCACTCTCTGCAAAGACCACTGCAGCTGTGCAGGTCACAGCTGCCCAAGTACTGGTGCCAGATTCAGAGATCCAGAACTAGAATGCACGATGAGGAATATTCTTACTCTCTTCCCTGAACACCCAGAACTAAATGTATTGAGGGTGTAGCGTTCAGCATCTGGAGCCGATGCTCTGTTCAGATGCTTTGGGGACAGGAAATTGTGGTCTGTAACCTTCAAAGTTTAACCTGTGATACTTATCTGATGATCTGAGGAAGTAGTAGCCAATCATGCTTGGTGCTGCCTGATGGAGGCCAGGCTTCTGAGAGCACACCCAGAACAGTTTGTGGTTTTTTTACAAGAAGAGTTTCTTGTATTTCACTTGACCCAAGATCTTTACTTTCTCACAATGTATTGCTTAATAAAAAGGACCAATGTCCTAGGTACCTTTCCTGAAGATTTCCGTATGGGCCTGGGGTAGCAAAGGGAGAAGAGAAATGGTTAAAGCCTTGGCTGCTTGGCACCTCCGCCTAGCCTTACTCTGTTTCCTGTTTTGTTTTGTTTTGAACTTGCAGAAGTACAAAGCTCTTCTGAAGATTCCATCCAGCTGTTGAAGAAGCTCATTAGGTCGCCTAATATACCTCATCAGTATTGGCTTACGCTTCAGTATTTGCTCAAGCATTTCTTCAGGCTCTCTCAAGCCTCCAGCAAAAATCTTCTGAATGCAAGAGTCCTCTCTGAAATCTTCAGCCCTGTGCTTTTCAGATTCCCAGCAGCCAGGTAAATAAAGGATGAAAAGAAGGTTTGGGGAGACGTGGGGGGACGATGAGCAGCCCTGAATGGCTGGCTCCCAGATGCATGGTTTATGCAGACTTACTTCACACACATCAATAGGATGTAGATGAATGAAAACTGTATCACTTTTAGAAAGGACAGCTCTCACAGAACACTCTTTGTTGCAGCTCTGATAGTACTGAACACCTCATAAAAGTGATCGAGATTTTAATCTCAACGGAATGGAATGAAAGACAGCCAGCACCAGGTAAGGCTTTGCAACATTTTACACTCACTTCCGGCTCAGCTTTTTTGGACCTTGAAATCTTGCAGTGGGTGGCTTCTAGCTCCTGGGAATTAACTCGGGTCTCTGGTAGAACTGCAGACCATAGTAATATGCTAATTTATGGTTCGTGGAAAAATAACAGTGGTGGTATTTGTGAAGTGACATATGTCGGGTTTTTCAGGTTTTAAGCTATCTTGGTTTTACTCTTTTTTTTTTAAATTTAATTTATTAGCTTGATACAAGGTCTCACTATGAAGTTCAGGCTGGCCTTGAACTCACTTTGTAGCAGAGGTTGGCCTCGACCTCAAGATTCCTTCCTGCCTCCATCTTTTTGTCTTAGGTGAGAATAGAGAGAGCTCCCTGGACCTTGCACCTCTTAGGCTTCAGGCTGCTGAATAAATTTATGGAGTTCGTCTTAGCTGTTGACATTCTGCTGTTGTTGTTTCTCTGAATCTTATGGGGGGGGTGTTATTATAATTACTATATAATTTAAAGTATTTTGGAGTGTGTGTTTTGGAAGTGACTATGCCAAGAAATGTCAGTCAAAATAAACATTTTCAGTAACCAGGCAGTATGAAAGCAGTGCTCTGCTGGGGCTCTTTAGACCAAGCCAGATGTCTTTCAGCTAGCCATCTGACAGAGCAGGAAGCATTGACTACCCTGGAACAGCAATTTCTCCTTTAGAGAGTTCAAACAACCTGTGATCTAGTCGAAGTTAGCTTACAGGGCTGGTCATTTAGATTACTAGTCAGTCCTTAGCCGGGAGCATAGTTGCAGGGCCAAGAGGTAAGTTTTGCTTGTCCTCCTTGGTGCCCAGGCTTTTAAATGAAGCACCCTGCTTCCACTATTTGTGATGGGTAACTCATGCAGATTAGTACGTGTGGCTTAAGCAACCACTGGGTCAGAACATCCTGCTGTGCTTTTCTGTCATTGCTTGGCCAGCTGTGGTTCTTTGCATCTGGATGAGACCCCTTGAGGGAGGCCAGGGCTTGAGCTCAAAATGTATGGATGAGCACCCAGGATGCAGGACCTAGGAAGAGGTTTTGTGGACAGGCCCAAATATGGTACCTAGAAGGACAGAGATCATGGGTGCATGGTATATCCCAAAGGTTCCAAACCACAGCAAAAAGTATTTAGCAGGGGTGCCCATAACTACAGACACCAAGGAACCTCATCCTAGCCTGGGATTTCAGGCCAAGGTATCACCCCATAAGATACTGATTACTGGATCATGGATCCAGGAGCACCGGGTTATGCTCAGGAGCTGCTTCTGACCTTAACGGGGAAGAAAGAGCATGGAGGCATGGATGTGGCTGTGAGCCATAGAGATTGCCTACCCTGAGACTAACCACACAGCCTGGGAAGGAAGAGGGGCACCAAGAATAGTCAGGCCCTGAGCCAAAGGGCTGAGCTACGACTGTTCACTTCCTCCTGCTTGCATTTAGCTGCTTGGTGGAGAGGAGGCACAGCCAGCGGAGTTATGTTTGCCCTGAAGGGCTTGGGGTGGGGAGTTGGGGTGGGGGCAATCTGAGGAGTCAGTCATCATGGTCTTCTGAGTGACACTCTGGCCTCATCGGGAATATACATGGGAGCCAGACAGGACTTTTACAAATAAAATGATTACTAAGGGCTTATTTGTCTGGAGAGAGGGGGAGTTCACCACTGTAGTTTAATATAAATGGATTAGATGTCTTTTTTAAGGCTGACTTATAAAAGTAAGCATGTATCATCAGCAGCCATTTTCATAATGCGGCCTGATACACAGAAGAATACTCCAGTTTCCCTGCATAGAAGTCGGTATACTAATTTCAAAGGAGGATTAGTTCCGTCAGCTCTGCTGGGGAATGACAGAGATTTGAACGGACTGGATTGTCCTAGTCCTTGTGTAGCCTCTTCAAAAAAAAAAGAAGAGGAAAAGAATTAAATCCAAGTAATTCTTAAGCCCTACGTGAGCCATTTCTACTTCATGTGGTATTTCTCAGCCACACTGAACACTGTATAGGCCCCGTGGGACCAAATGAATGGATGCTTCAGTGTCTCACCTGTGAAAACATTTCACTCTCCACCTACGAGAGGGTAAAAGAAGGTGCCTTTATCCCAGATCATCTCGGAACTCTAGCGTAGCTCCAGTGCAGTGATTGGTGGGACATCCCCAGGCAGGGGTTGGTGGGGGGAGGTGACCCCAGGGGGAATGTAATGCCTTTTCAGAGGCCCTCATTGGCCAGCCCAGCATGTAAGAGTCCCCAAGGGCTTTGGAAACTCATTTTGCATCTCAGATGAATGCTCATAAACCAGTCATTTATAGACACTGCTGCTCTGAACAGAAAGGAGTTGTTGAGGGATCCTTAAGTGGGGACCACAAGGAGTGTTTCTTACGGGGCAGATAGGCATCTTCTCTGGGCCCTTACCAGGTAGTACTTAGAATGATAAGGCCGATGTCTGAGGCGCAATATCAACTTAAATAAGGCTGGTTAAGACATAGTGTCTAAATGCTAGCTGGGCGTGCACTTCTCCCAAGAGAAGCAGAGCTTTAGAGGTACTGTTGGTGACTTTTTAGGGTACCTGAGTAAGTAGATACGTTCATGGAAGAGTACACCCTGAAAAGGGCCTTGACAACCAGGCCCAATTTTAACTAGAGAAAAGGAAAACAGCATTTTGATTTGCAGGCGGACAGTAAATCGAGGTGTTGCAAACTGCTCTCTCTAGGCTGTGTACACTTTCTAGGACATTTGTCCATCGCCATTTCTTAATGTGTTTCTCCAACCTGGCATCGACACAGGCCACATTTTAAGTGACAGTGTTATAAGGTATGACTGAGACCGAAGACGCAGAGCTAAGAGGTTCACTCTCTGCTGCCTGGCCAGTGTGTGCCACACCTGGATCTGCCCAGAAGCTACCTGTGGGTCCAGCCTGTTCCCTCTGCAGATCATCTGTGCCTACATTGTTGGAACCATTATGAATCATGGGCCTGTTTCAGTGTCTAGTGAAAAGGCCTTCTGAAGTTCTCAGAATGTACTGAGCTAACAATGAGAGAAGATCCATGGGCCACGTGGAGCAAAGGGTCTCAGAGCTACATGGGCAGCTCTGGGGACAAAACTCCTGAGATGTACAGAAGGAAAGTTGAGCCTCTCTCCCTCGGTTGTTAGGACTGAACAAGCTGTGTGTCTTGGGTGGAATGGCCTGGATGTCAGTGCCACTCCCTCTGTCACCTTGCCAGTGTGCCTTTGCCAAGTGTACAGAATGTACACGGCGTTCCTAGTGCCATCCACTTTATCTGTGTCCCAGTCAGTCCCAGTAGGTCCCAGTGCACTTTCTGTGCAAGTTAACATGGCCCATTCACAGTGTGTGTTCTTCAGTTTCTTATCTGTAACTGCCCCGTGGGTTTTTGTTGTTATTGTTGTTGTTTGTTTACTTTTTTACTGTTAGTTTAATTGGTTCAGCTACGTTTCTAAGAAGCAAAGCCAAAGGCTATTCCTCATTTTGGTTCATTCCAATTAGTGATCTGGGCACAGCCTACTAATTCTCCAAATACGCATACACTGATAACCCATTGGTTTTCAGAGAAATCTTAGAAGCCACCTGATTTTCTGCATCCAGCTGCCCTTTGAGATAAAGATTCCTTGCTTTTATGGAAGGGGGCACAGATGTGGACAGGTGATGGGGACAGTATGTTTTCAGAGCTCTGATGTTAGCTTGCCATTCATCCCCTGGGGTTGAGAAGTCTATATTATATCTGAAGTTGAGTAGCAGGTTTTCTGGAATTCCTTACACTCCTCAGACATGGGGAGCTAAGCTGATCTCTAACGGGGCAAAACCGCAGAAGGAACAGGTCCAGTGAACACAGGGTACCTCTGAATACCGCCCGTGTTTAGATTTCATGGATGTATTCAGAAATATTAATGTAGCATAATTGGAGTCTAATATTGCACCCTCAAGCCTGGAGGAGGAAAGAAGTGACTCCTCCCTCTGCCCTCCTCCACCTGTCAAGGTTGATTTTTAACTGCTGGCTTTGCAAAACATTCCTCCCAAAGAGCTTAATTCATGCATCTTGTTTTAAATGCCCTGGGCTGGGTTCTCAGCTGTAGATGGAAGCAAGTACCAAGACAGAGGGAAATAACTTTCAGAGTTTCACCCTTCTGTTTTTTTTCTCCCATTGGGTTTAAAATATGGTCTGACATGAGAGAGTTGTCTCTAAGGTAAGGATCAAGGTTTTGAAAAAGATGTGGACCCCAAGAAGGGTAGAAGTGAACAGGGGAGAGCTCAAGTCCCTCTCATGAAAACTAGAAAGTTTTACTCAAGATCCCCAAGTGCATTGTAAGTGCCACCCTGAGCGTGTGCTAGGCGATGTTTTTACTTTTGTTTTCAGGATACAGTTTTCTCTGTCTCTGAAGGGACAGACATCATGGGATGGAAAGTGGGGGTGGGAGGGGTGAGTTCCTCTGTCTTCTAGACAGTGGCTGTGGGCGTGCCTTTGCAGAAAGCCTGTAGACTGTGTCTGGATTTTATTTTTTTTTGTATGTAAACCTGGGTTTGTTTATTAACTGGAAAGGGTGTTTTTCCTTAATGTGGGGTCATTGAGCTCACTGGACATGGAGCCATGGATTAGTCCTACTTTCTAAGATGTCTTATGTTGGAATTATGAAGGAACACTTTCCTTTTACCCTGGATAACTTGGGATAATTTTCCCCCCTGCTGCCTATTTTCCCCGATTTTTGTTCATTGACAGTGGTGCATGCAAGCCTCTGAGAAGCAAGCTTTCCAGGTCTCAGGCAATGGCCTGAAGAGGTCTTCTTCAGAGCAGAAAGCATGTCACAGAACTTGGAAGCACATGCTAATGATCAGGAGAGTTTTCTGGCTAGCTGAAATCTACTGAAAAATAGAGTCCAGGCCTGTTTTTGCCTCTGAAGTGAGTTCTACAAAACCCTGAGGAAAGGGATGCTCGCTGGCTTGAAGCATCCAGAGGGTGAAGTGAGCCTTCAGTTATGCCTGTGCAATGATGGGTCTCAACAGCCCCAGATAAATAAGACTCAAAGAAAGCACAAGTTTTCTTAAAGGGGCTTATTAGCCAAATGGAAATTAATTCCTAGGTATTGTGGCACCTGTGCCTTTGGTTTAGTAGTGGATTATGATATTTATCAGCTGTTTATAATTATGTTTTATTAATTTGTGGGGCTTTTTGGATACAGAGAAAGTGAAACTGGAAGATGGTTTTCTCTTAAGAAGGCGTGATTTACTCGGTTCTGCCAGCAGAGGGCTCCCTCCTTAAACTAATAAAGAGCATGCATCTCTATCAGTGGGGAAAGATTCTGCTCACACTTGCACTTAACGTTCATTATAGATCCTCTATGGTAGGTGATTGTACATATCATGAGGAATTGTTTGAAACAACATGTCCATGGCTATTTGGAGTCTTTACTGGCATATACTGCTTTACAGTAGATACTTTTATTCTGAGACAAAATAGACTGTCAGATTTCCATTTTAATCTTCTAGAAGGTTCTTGAGTAGGTCCAGACAGGTATGGGTAAGAAGTCAATATGCCTGATGTTTCTTCCAGAGAAACTCTTTTGAAAGCAGAGCAATGCATGAACATTAGAAGGCAGCTTTATTTCTCTTAAGCTAAAAGAAGAAAACAAGAAAGCCAGAGTTTTGTTATAGATGTGAGGGTTTGTTTTTGTTTTTGTTTTGTTTTTCTTCAGTGTGGCCTAAAAGAAAGTAAATTCAGTTTGTTAGGCTTTACTTTCCATGGCCAAGGAAAGCAAAGAATAGGGCAGTGAGCTGAGAGTGGGATTTAGAACCGAAAGTCTGAAGGTTGTGTTCTTTTTGTGAAGCCCCTGATGGTATGAAGGAATGACCAAGTATGATCTCTACATTACTGTCTTGTGGGTTTGGGGCTTTCGTGATTTCTTTTCGTTAAAGATTGAAGTGGGGGCTTCTGTGCAGATACCATGGGAACGTTTCCTAGGAAAAAAAAAAACTTAATTTATTTTCTGACCAGCCAGCAATCCTAAACCCAGTTAGCTGCAACTTTCTCAAATCAAAGACTAGATTCCCCAGAAGGAAAAGCATGTCCTTCTCTGTCCCTTTGCCTCGCCCAGCCAGCAGTTAACCCAGTGCAGACACACCTCTTAGATAGTCCGATTAGAAAGTCCTAGGGCCATTTGAAGGTGAGCTGAAGTTGACCCCTTAAAGATCTCAGCTTGCATGGAGGATGCCCTCCTGGGGCTGCCAGCCTGCATGCAATGTGCTCTGTGAAGGGCTTTCCTGTTACACCTGCGGGGCAGACTGTGCCAGTGCGTGGGAGGAGGAGGACACAAGCGAGGCACCCTGTCCTGAGCTGTTCCGAGAGGTTCAGGCCTTCACAAACGCGGCTTTGATTCTATTTTTTGCAGAACTAGGTGGATTACTTCCTGTGCTGCTTTACTGCGGCCCACTTGAGCCCCCGGAGCCAGGGCTGCCAGCGCGTTACGGGTACCGTAGCCAGCAGGGAGGACTATTTTCAGCACCCCTTTACAATGCACTTCTCATTTCCCGGGTGAAAATGAGCAAGCTAGTCTTGCCTCGGCCACTTGTCAGCCCGATGACAACTTTGACTTTGACTTGCGTGCCCCTCCCCCTCCCAAAATCCCTAGCTCAGCAAATATTTGAACCTGCCCGAGTTAATCATGAAGCCGCGATCTTTATCTGAGCGAGACGTGCGAGCGCCCGCCGGGGCTCCTTTCTTCCCCGGTGCAGTAGCGCGACCCAGGGGGGCTCTGCTCGTGGAGCTGGGGACTTGCTGCCGGGGCGGGGCGCGGGGCGGAGGGACCCGCTGCAGCCTAGCCCTGGGGAGCCTGCAGCCGGGCTGAGAGTCGCGCGCCCCCGCCTTGCGCGCTCTCCTCCTGCTAGGTTCCTTACTGCCGGTACGGGGCGGGCGGGGGAGCCTCGGGGGCTGGGGCCACTTGGTAGAAGAACAGCTTCTTTGGATTTTTTTTTTCTCGGTGGGATACTGGCAGTTGAAAGCGAAACCGTTGAAATGCATAACCTGCAAAGTAAGTCGTTTTTCGTTTATGCACTTCTCTGCACCAGGCTCTTTATCTGCAAGCCGTCCTCTCTAGTTTGGCTGGGCGGACGGGTGTGTGTGTGTGTGAACGCTGGGAGTGTGTGTGCCTGGGTGAGTGCCGCCTGGGGAGAGCAGATGGGCGATTAGGGGAGACACTCCCTTCTGTCCTCCAGGGGGGGGACACTGCGGAGAAGAGATGGGGTTTAGGTTTGGAGTTTAGAAAGTACTGGGCAGGAAGTTGGGGCCAAGCCAGGGCTTGCAGAGACCATGGAAAATCACCTGTCTCCCAGAACCTGCTCTTTGGGTCCCCTTGCCACATGTCAGCGGCAGTCTACAGCTAGGCTGACTAAGTGCTGCACATGTCCCTGTGAGCTGACCATTGGGCCATACTGCTCAGAGGACTTGTCTCTTTACTTTTGGGAGAAGACTCAACGTTTTTATCCAACTACATTTTTTTTTTTTTAAATCTTAAATAAGGACATACTTCCCTACCATTTTTATCTGACTTTGAGTTTAGACTTAAACTGTGGGTTTGCAGTTTATGGGCAAATATAGAAGTGTGAGCTGGAAGGGACAAGTTGAGTCTCCAATAATACAGAAATGCCCTAGAGAGGGGACGCACGTGGACAGCGTCCAGAGAACGGAGTGCCTTGCTCTACTTTTAATGCTGTGTGATTCCAAATGGGATAGGAATCTAAGGTTGCCCCCCCCCCCCCCCCCGGGTTCCATAGATCATCCCACAGGTGCGTAGCATTCACAGCCCCCAAGCCCACTCTTTAAAATGGAGCCACATTTACACCCGAGCATTACCCCGGTCATCACGTAAATGTCAAGAGGTTCGGTCTCCCAGGGGCAGTGTCCATCAAGCTCCAGTTGTGGGGACAGAATTGCATGCAGAATGATTTAAAGAACCAAAATGAATCATACCATTTGTAGGGAAATTGATTTCTTTATATTGAATACTACTAAGAAGGAATATTTTTCCATCCCTCTACCCCCCCAGTAAGGCTGTGAGCTAAAGAGAGAAGGGGGAGGGCAGAGAGAGAGAAAGAGATTACATCACCTTCCTTAAAGCAGCTAGCAGTTGAGATGGGTTCCTGAGTGAAACACTTGGCAGAGATCACCTGTACTCTGCATTCTGATAGATGGCCTCTTTTTTTTTTTGCAGAAGCATCCGGTTGCCCCGTGTTGTTAGGCAGGGACATTAAAACTCACCAAATCTTGACCATTCTGCTTATCATTTCTACAAAATAATAGCTTCATTCCTGTGCTGAATTTTCATAATTATTCTGTAAAGTCTCGTTTTGACCTTGGGATATCTGGTAGAGGCATTTTGTCTAAGTAGTCTCTAAGCTTTTCTTGTTAATGTGGTGCGTCTATGGCAGTGTTTAAAATCCAAGCTCTCAGTGAATTGTGGAAGACTGGATTTAAATATCCAGAGTGCTCAGAGCCTTTCCGCTTCTAATATCTGGTGCTATCTGAGGACTGTAATAGAGACCTTAAGGACATTATTTTGATGCCTTTGTAAGGTTTCTATACCAAGGAATAGCCAGGCTATCTCTAAGCCCAGATGCACGAAGGGAACAGAGCTGGAAGCTGCAGTTTATCAGCCGTTGTCAGTCTGCCAACAGTGGAATGTACCATGCCGCCTAGTAATAAAAAGAGCATTAGAGAGCATGGAGCTGGAAGAGAGCAGGCAAATTAAACACCTTTTGAAATGATGAGCATGTAGACGCCGCGGCTGTGTGACATGTAGGCTCTTAGAGAGAGGCTGGGGCTGTGTGAAGCTGGCATCCAGGAGAACTGACGAAGCAGGAGTGGTCTGGTGACATTTTTCTGACTTGATTGGCTGGGGCGTGTGATGTAATAGGTTACAGTGCAGCCCCGTATAGGTTTTAAAATGAATTCCAAGACACCATTACAAAGAAAGCCGGACTCTTTTCTTATAACTGAGCACAGCCAAGGAAACTCTCGCCCAAATGTACACCACGGTTTGGACTATGGAAGACCTGGACTTAGAGTGTGCCAAGACAGATATAAACTGTGGCACAGACTTGATGTTTTATATAGAGATGGATCCTCCAGGTAATACTTCAGTATTAACGGAGAGAGCTAGTTAATTTTGTGACTTTAATTTTTTTTGAAAGCTGCTGTAACAGATCCTCTTGAGGTTGCTATTTTTACTGATTTGTTTCACTGTTTAAAATTAGTTTGATTAGAACTTTAAAATTAAACAGATTCTTTGCCTGCCTGTAGCAGCAAGCAGCTCAGGCTGTGTTCGATAAATGCTGGTTCTTGCTGAATGGATGGGAACTGTTTTCTACTTTTTCTGCCGCTGCTGTCTTTTGTTAATTGTGATCCTTGGCAAGTTGGGCTATATTGTTGTATATTGTTCCTTTCATTAAGAGGACTCGTCCTTTGTGCTGCTTTCTCTGCTGGCTCTGGACTCTCTGGTACTTTGATGACACCGGGTGCTTTAGAAAGCATGTGAGATGTAGCAGTGACTCAAACTGGTTTATGATGACCTGAGACTCTCTCATAAATCAGATGTGGGGACTTTCTTGCTCTCTCTCTCTCCTGCTGAGATACTATAATGGGAAAAGAAGTTGTCTTTCCTCGCCTTTGTAAATAGTCTTGGTAGACACCTGAAATCTTCCCAGGCATAAATTAAAGCAGTTACAGTTAATGGTTTTGGATTTAGCTACAAATCTTAGGCTCATTGGTTGTTCCCTTTGGGGTCAGCCCTTCCTACCATGAGGAAACTCAGAAACGCTGAGGGGCTTCTTGTCGCCCTGTGCATACTGATTTGACATTGAAGAAGGGGAAAAGGTTTTTAACCAGACCTGACATGTACAGCACAGTATCCCCCTGCAGAATAGTAACATGAGATTTAGGTCACAGATGAGTTTCTTAAAGTGGCTTTGGCAGTGCTGTGCCTGAAGTATCCACAGAGAAAAACCCAGTTCTTAAAACATACTTGCTGCAAATGAGGGCTGTCTTAAAATGTGACTACTGTGCTCATGCAGGACACAGCAACCAAATTTGTCTTTCATAATTAGGAGGAGGAATGAAAGCCCAACTCCTGTTATTTCTGCTTCTCAGATGTTCCCGGTTTCTTACTTTAGACAGGGCTGCCCGGGTGCACAACTTTAGCACAGCTAAAATCTAGAGGTAGAGAATGTCGACTCTGGATTTGCTATGAAATTTTCTCCCATAGCCAGCCCCATTTATTTTCTAACCTTTAGGTTGGTCTGTCTGTCTGTCTGTCTGTCTGGGTCATCTCCCCACCCTCCCTGGCACTCACTACTACTTTTTTCCTTTTCAGTTTTCGTTTTAAATCATAGTCTGAGATTTCTTTCAAAGACAAGTATCTTCCGGGGTACATAATATGAATTCCTGGTATCCATTCTCCCCCCCCCCTTGTAAATGTCTTAGTAAATTCAATTGCCTTTTAGCTGAAAATAGAATTGAATTTTTATACATTTTAATTAAAATAGAATTACACTACTTCCCCCTCAAATTTCTTTGTTGTTGTTGTAATGAAAGATGCATATCTAATTTTAAATATACACTTGGAGTTTGGATTGCAAACAACTTTTCTTTTTGTCTCCTCCTTTCCCCCACAGCACTGCCCCCCAAACCACCCAAGCCTACTACTGTAGCCAACAACAGCATGAACAACAATATGTCCTTGCAGGATGCTGAATGGTACTGGGGAGATATATCAAGGTAAGGCCCCACAGCTCCTCATTCTCACCAGCTGCAGGGAGGTTTCGAGCAAGAACAGAAAGCACCAGCTTGCTCAGTTCCATTTTTAGGATGTCATCCAACATAAGCATGAAGCATAGTTGGGTCTCTTCCAAAAACAACAAGAAAAGTCACTGAGCACTGTGGGTGCTGGGTGACACGGGACATTGAATACCCAGGAAGCCTCCCTGTTGCCAGAGATGCCAGGGAAGCTCGGGGTAACAGGGCACTGCCTGCTTTCTCTCTAATGGGCAGGGCTTCAGGAATTAAGGGTTTGCTCTTTTAGCTCTTAGAGTGCTTAGCGAGGGAGCTGCCAGAACCTTTTTTGTGGATCCTGATTTTCTGTGCTGATTTGTCAGAAATAGGTTTTTTGTATTATAGTCACCAATAGTGTAAATGGCGTGTGTGTGTGTGTGTGTGTGTGTGTGTATCATGCACTTATTTTCAGTGAGATGAATTTGTAACACTTTTGTATAAGCAAAGAAGGAACTATTAGTGACCTTTGCAAATGCACAATACACATGTAAATCTACACGGAGAGCAGAATGTAAAAACATGGGACCTCTGGATTTTCTGCTCAGTGTCCTAAAGAATAGTGTCTGTTAAGGCTAAGGGTGTATCCCAGTGGTAAAGCAATCCCCAGTGCAGGAGGGGGGAGTGTGTGTGTGTCTGTGTGTGTGTAAGTGTGTGGTTATTCAAAGTTGAAAAGTAAGTATGGTCTTACACTGTGTTCATTTTAGGGAAGAAGTGAATGAAAAACTCCGAGATACTGCTGATGGGACCTTTTTGGTACGAGACGCATCTACTAAAATGCACGGCGACTATACTCTTACACTAAGGTGAGCCAGGAAGTCCTCTGTAATTGCGGTGTCTGGGTTGTCATGAAAACATTTCTTCATTAGATTGCCTGTTTTCCTCCTTAAATTAGCATAGAAAGTAATGAGTTTCATTATAGGATTTTTCAAACATACTTGATTCATCGTCTCCTCCTCTGCCTCCCCCTCCCCCTCCCCCAAGAGCCCTCCTTCTGCATCAGAAAATGTTAATAATCATTATTTTGGTATTGTATTTACAGGAAAGGAGGAAATAACAAATTAATCAAAATCTTTCACCGAGATGGAAAATATGGCTTCTCGGATCCATTAACCTTCAACTCTGTGGTTGAATTAATAAACCACTACCGGAATGAGTCTTTAGCTCAGTACAACCCCAAGCTGGATGTGAAGTTACTCTACCCAGTGTCCAAATACCAGCAGGTAATAATTCACACAGAACTCCTCACGCTACAATAACACGGGGCCAAGAAACTCTCCAGCACAGAAACTGATCTGAAACTGGGTTTCGACAAACGTCACACCCTGACCAGACTTTTATGATGTCTAAAGTCAGATACCGAGTTGACAGTACCGTTGATTGTTATTTTGAGTAAATACCTTATCTCAATTGAATTCTTTTTTTCCCCTGCTTGTTTATCCTTCCAGGATCAAGTTGTCAAAGAAGATAATATTGAAGCTGTAGGGAAAAAATTACATGAATATAATACTCAATTTCAAGAAAAAAGTCGGGAATATGATAGATTATATGAGGAATACACCCGTACTTCCCAGGTGAGTTTAAGATATTTTGGAGTCACACGTGTTATATTCAGATTCAAAAGAAGAATTAAGTGTCTCTCACCCTTTTCAATGTAACCCATGCTTATAAAGTCCTACACTAAGCTTGCTTCTAACTGGCAGAGTTATTATGAGCTTTCAGTTGATGCAATGTAATTACTGACTGGATACTTCTGCCTAGGCTGGACATTGATAATAACTGCTAATGTCAGTTTATCCAAGCTCTGGAATGGAAAGTTCAGATCCATCCCTTCTGCTGTGAGGAGAAGTGGCCATGTTGATTACCAGAGAAAGCAGCATGGATGTCATAAGATAAAATGGCTTTTAAAAAGACTAACCAGCTTGTACTTACATACTTAGGAACACACGAATGCATGTACGCAACATGAATTTGAAGGAATGAGGCAGGGAATGTGCGTGGGTTGACAGGGAAGGAGGAGATAATGCAATTATATCATAATCTCAAAAAAAACCCATAACTTTAAAAAGTGAAAGAAAATTCTCCACAAGGAACGTGTTTCTTTATCATTTGTTGAGAGTTTATGATTTCATGACCAGCCGTGCTAACAGAGTACACCAGCCATGCCTGTCTCATGCTCCTGTATCCTGAGGATGCACAGTAAAGACTTCTCCCCGCCCCCTTGCTCCTGTACCATACCACACAGCTGTTTACTCATTGATGTGGTATCAGGCTCAAGCCATTTAGAGGTGATTTGGAGTCGATGAGAAAATTGCTCAGGCTCTGTGTGGCCATTACATCACTTCAGTAAGGGACTCAAGCATCTGGCTATTAGTGGCCAAGAGGGCTCCTGGTACCCATGGATGACTGTGCTGACTAGCAGCTCATTTGCATTACATCACTAGCTAGCTTGTCTCTTATAGTAAAGGAGTGTGTACTCTGAAAATGATGACATTGCCTTATGAAACTTGTGTTGCAGGAAATCCAAATGAAAAGAACGGCTATTGAAGCATTCAATGAAACCATAAAAATATTTGAAGAGCAATGCCAAACCCAGGAGCGGTACAGCAAAGAGTACATAGAGAAGTTTAAACGTGAGGGCAACGAGAAAGAAATTCAAAGGTAGGTGAGCCTCGAGAGGTTTCCATTATCCTGGTGACAGAAAGTAGCAAGAATCGTTTAAGACCAGTCACCTTGGAGGTCTCACTTCCTGTAACTTGAGCAATTTTCAGATGAAATCAACAAAGCTCCCTTTACTCTGGGGCCCTTGGATGATATATGTGGGTACTTACTGATCTGTTTCTCCTGCCTGCAGGATTATGCATAATTATGATAAGCTGAAGTCTCGTATCAGTGAGATCATTGACAGTAGGAGGAGATTGGAGGAAGACTTGAAGAACCAGGCAGCCGAGTATCGTGAGATCGACAAGCGCATGAACAGTATCAAGCCAGACCTCATTCAGTTGAGAAAGACAAGAGACCAATACTTGATGTAAGTGTCGGAAATAGAGCCCATAGGCTTGACAGTGGCTAAATTCAAGGAGGAATTCTCATGTCCTTAATTTGCTAAAACTCTTTCAGGTGGCTGACGCAGAAAGGTGTCCGGCAGAAGAAGTTGAACGAGTGGCTGGGGAACGAAAACATGGAAGAGTGAGTAGCTGCTGAAGACGGGAGGCAGTGGGGGTTCTGTCCACGGATTTTTACTGACTTTGGGACACATCCCAAGCAGAAATGTATAAACTTAGAGGCAGGATCCAGAGCTTTACACAGGGAGAGTTGAACCTAGGAAGACTGGGTTTTTGTTTTTGTTTGTTTTCTAACCCGCAGTTGTATAAATTGACCCTGTGTGTCGATAATGACGTCTCTGAACATTAGATAAATTCCCAGACATTTTTGGAACAACAAGAGAAAACCAACAATTAAGTTTAGTATATTTTGAAAGTTAAGCATATGCTTGGTTTGAATTATTTTCAGACTGGCAGGCTTCTTAATACTGTCCCTGCCCTCCGCCCAGGTCTCTAAGGGTGACTGTGGACTTGCCAGTAGAGATAGCAATAAGTTTCTGCTCACCATTCACCCTGGGGGTTGGTGAGAAGGCCAAACAAAAAGAGTGGAGAGAAAGAGGCTAAGTCATCTGAGCCGACTTGCTTGGAAGGAGACCTTGGGGCAGCCTGGGTTCCCACACTCTGGAGTCACAAACCTTCCCTTCTGCCTGTGTAGCCAATACTCAATGGTAGAAGATGATGAGGATTTGCCCCACCATGATGAGAAGACGTGGAATGTCGGGAGCAGCAACCGAAACAAAGCCGAGAACCTGTTGCGAGGGAAGCGAGACGGCACTTTCCTTGTCCGGGAGAGCAGTAAGCAGGGCTGCTATGCCTGCTCTGTAGTGTAAGTAGCTCAAGAAAACTCCCTCATTACGTTTCAGTTACTTACTCATTGGTGATTAGAATTTGAAAACTTTCTAAGCTTGAAGAAGCGTATAGTATGGTTAGTCTAGCCAGATGAATCTGTTAAGAACATGTAGCAGAGAGACATCTGCTGCCATTTAATAGGACACCTGGGGCAAGTGAATTGATTCCTAGATGTCTTTTTTTCTTGTCTTAATTATAAACAGAAATGGTTGTACGTGCCCCAGCCCCTGCTCGTCTAAAGTTAGAATGTATAGTCATGTCCTGTGAGAACATCACCTGAACTAAATAAAACACTCCTTCAGGGATGACCATTGCGATCATTCGGAGATACACCCCAAAGTGCGAACATGGAAACCCCCAAGTCAACTGAAAAAACAATGCAAGGAAGGTTTGGAGTCAGTAGCATCATAGGGACAGAAAAATAACTGTCCTCTTGTATGGAAAGACACTGAAAGAACCTTCTAGGACCCACCACTGCTTCATTTAGGAGCTATCCCTTTAAGAAAGACAGAGGAGAATAGAATGCAGAATAAATGGCAAGATGGAGAGTTTTGATGACATCTCAAGGAGAGCCTAAGAGAGACCTGTTGATTATAACTGCAGGGAGGGATGCTAGCATGTGGTCTCACCGAGACAGCAATGACAGCACCCTAAAGCTGTCATGTGTCACATGCTTGCTGCATGGCACATCCAGGCACTCATGACCCATCGGAACCCTGCTCCATACATACAAGTTATATACCTCTCCTTGTGTGAAACCATTTAGAGTCCAGTGAAGCAGGCTCAAATGCTTAGTCCTGGCGTATGTTGCTTACCCAGTACAGAAAGCATCGATAGTTTACTGTGGCTTTGGGGCTTTGGTTCCCCAGGAGGCAAACAGACCCATTCACTGTGCCCCTCCATGAGGATGGCTTTGTTAAAATACCCTGCAGCATTCAGATCCTCTTGAGACGCGCTCAAAAGACGTTTCTGTTCCTTTCCCCTTTCCAGGGTAGACGGTGAAGTCAAGCATTGCGTCATCAACAAGACTGCCACCGGCTATGGCTTCGCCGAGCCCTACAACCTGTACAGCTCCCTGAAGGAGCTGGTGCTACATTATCAACACACCTCCCTTGTGCAGCACAATGACTCCCTCAATGTCACACTAGCATACCCAGTATATGCACAACAGAGGCGATGAAGCGCTGCCCTCGGATCCAGTTCCTCACCTTCAAGCCACCCAAGGCCTCTGGGAAGCAAAGGGCTCCTCTCCAGCCCCACCTGTGAACTGAGCTGCAGAAACGAAGCCGGCTGTCTGCACATGGGACTAGAGCTTTCTTGGACAAAAAGAAGTCGGGGAAGACACGCAGCCTAGGGCTGTTGGATGACCAGACGTTTCTAACCTTATCTTCTTTCTTTTTTAAATTTAAAGCCACAACACACAACCAATACACAGAGAAAAAGAAATGCAAAAAATCTCTCCGTGCAGGGACAAAGAGGCCTTTAACCTTGGTGCTTGTTAACGCTTTCTGAAGCTTTTCCAGCTACAAGTTGGGACTTTGGAGACCAGAAGGTAGACAGGGCCGAAGAGCCTGCGCCTGGGGCCGATTGGTCTAGCCTGGTTTAGCCTGGGTGTCGCTAGGTGTGGTGTCACACTGTGGATTATTTCCTTTTTAAATGAACGAACGATATGTATCAGAGAGCCACATCTGTTCACACAGGACACTTTGAGAGAAACCGATGCTGTATATTCGGGGGGAAAAAAAAAACAAAACCACAAGAAAACGTTTTGTTTAAACTTGTCAGGTCAACAACCAACAACCCCACCAACAGAAAAAGGAGGATGAACGAGGGGATTTACAGTGACATTCAGTATATACAATATGTACATAATATTGGGTGACTAACTATCAAATAGATGGATTTGTATCAATACCAAATAGCTTCTGTTTTGTTTTGCTGAAGGCTAAATGTGCGGCGCTATGCAATTCTTAATTTTGATCTTGTTACCGGTTTCAAATACACCTTCAGAATAAGCTTCCCTTACCCCAGTTTTTGTTGCTTGAAAATACTGTCCCTGATTTTTGTTAATATTTGTTTTTGTTATTCTTTTTTTTAAAAAAAAAAAAAGAAGAAGAAGAAGAAATGTACAGGATGCCAGAAAGGAAAATGGCTTAAGAATTAAAACTATGAAATATTTTACAGTTTTTCTTGTACAGAGTACTTGGCTGTTAGCCCAAGGTTAAAAAGTTCATAACAGATTTTTTTTTTTTTTTTTTTTTTTGGTTGGACTAAATGTTGGGCAGGGCCCTGATAAGCTTCGAAGCTGCTTTATTCAATAAAAAAGAAAAAGAAAATGATATATGATATGACGAAGTATTGCTGAGTCCAACAGTGTTAAGACTCTTGAAATACGGTACCTGGCAATGTTTGTTTTGGAATGAATTGTGAACTTCTTGAATCTGGAGGGAGGGGAGGCAGTCATGGGTTGTAACAGGTGGGGGGAATGGGAGGGGGGAGTAAGGTGGTGTGTACTTTCTTGGGATCCCAGAGAAGGGGGAAAGTGAGGCAGTCTGTCTCCTGGTTTTTCCTCATCTGAGTTTGGTAGTTATTACCAATTAACAGCAACTCCAGCCCAGCGCAGCTGGCCAGCATCTCCCTTCTCCTGAAGGAAGGGCTGAGTTTGTTCTGGGGTTCCTGGAATGTGCCCCTTTTCATTGTTGTAACACACTGGTCTCAAGGTTGAATCCCTGCATTTAGAAAATGTGTTCTTTTCTCTTCGTAGCATTGGACTAGGCACAGCAGCCAGCCAGCCACCATTCCTTTCAGCAAAAGCATGGTCTAGAAAACAGTCCTGCTAGTTGGATGCTTGTTATTTTCCTAGCTCTCTGTTCAGTTCAGAACGGAAGGCAAGTAGACCCAAGTGGGTGGTCACTGTGCTTTGTGCAGATTGTTAAATTCAAACGACAGTTCTGACAGTTCTTCTCATTAACATAATGGTGCATGTCATATACATCTGGTGTGGAAAGGGAGCAGTTGATGACATCTTTAACTTAGGACAAAAGTTCGAGTTTCCATACCCTAGCGTACATGTGCAAAAGCTGGTGTGTTCATGGGGAATTGTCTTGTGCTGTGCAAGTAGAGATTGAGGGTAGTCACAGTCCCAGCCCAGGTAGATTCACGAGCCATCTTCAGTTTCTCTTTCTGAATATCAGATGCACCCAGGACTTTATATCTCTTCCTTTCATAGACTAAGGTAAAGATATTTGGAGGGTCTTGTAATGTTGTTCTTGCTTTAATCCTGGAATTTGCAGCCCAATGGCTGGGTTAATGGTCTGTAGAATGTATTGTTTTTCTTCCAATGAAGCCACTGCTCATTCTCAAGAGCAAAGGTCAGTCAACTAGACTGTCAGCCCACAAACTTGACCCGACCACCTCCTGACTGCCAGGCAATTACTCCAGGGTTTGCAACCTCCAATAGTAGCATTCCGCCATGCCACATACAACTGAAGACTTAATACTTGTTTGTAAGTTAGGTTTGTGGTTGGATTCTGCTTTCTTCTTTCTCTCTTTCCCCTTTTTCTTTTTGTAGCACATCATGTATACTATGCTATCAAATACAAATAACTTTAATTTTAAAAATGGATCTGAGATTGCTTCGTTACAAGTTCTGTTAAGTGTTTTTACCTTCAACACTCTCTGCAAGATGACTTGCAACTTAGGCAGTTGCCTCAATTTCTCATCTCACCGATGTGAGTACAATAGCTTTTTCATTTGTCAGAAGGCAGGAGTCATTGAGTTATATCACACCTGTCCTGCTGAATGCCTTTTTGATGACAGGTTAGTATGCTCACCAACTCTGTCCTTAGAGAAGTTTGACCATTAAGGTTCTGTGGATTCCATCCAGGCCATCTTCTAGTATCATCGAGTGGCTCATGAGTGCAGATAGATAAAGCACGGCTGAGATGTGAGCATTCCCACGTCAGGTTTTCTCACCAATGGTCACATCCTAGAGACAGCCAGACACTAAGCTGCTGAGAGCCTGAGCTAGATTATAGAAGTGGGAGGGTTAGGACTCGTGTTCCACACCAGCGTGATCATAACCATGGGGTAAGGCAGCAAGATTATTTCACAACATTTGACAACTTCACGGCCCTGGATATATGTATATATGTATAATGTGCATGGACTGTTTCCAGTATACCTTTCAGCCACGAAGATCCACAGTTCAAGTACATAACAAGCGGATGTCCAGTATAGGTCTTTGTGTGTGTGTGTGTGTGTGTGTGTGTGTTTGTGTTTCTTTGCTGTTGCTTTGTTTTGTCTTATAAAGGTAAAAATTGTCGGCAAGTGAAGTGAGAAGTTCATCATTTGACATTTTCTTGTTTTTAGAAGCTACTCCCTTTTAGGGAGCAGGTCTGGGTGACTTGCTTACCTGATGGAGCCCTGTTCTCAGTGTTGTCAAGTCCGAGTGTGTTTCTGTGAGCTGTCATTGTGGGGAACCAATGGCTTCATCATATATCTGGTTATGAACTATAACTTGTTTGGGAAGTCCTACTGATATTCTTTATTGGGAGAAAGTTCCTGCTGGTTTTCCCAACTCTGCTTTCACAATGCATGGTATCCAAGTCAGTTGGAAAGTGGGCTTTGTTGTCTGTTTGAATTTAGGGTCATTTAAGAAAGGGGCAGTTAAAAAGCACAATGCCTCACATGGGACAAAGTTCCAAAATGCCAAATTCTTCTATTTTTTAACAATCTATAGTTATATAAAATAACTAGTACTGGGGGTAGGGAGGGGTGGAATTGGCTCAATTGGAAAGACTCCCCTACTTCACACTGAGCTTGTCACCATGAGATAGCATTGGCTGCCCAGGATGCTGCTATTTAAGAAAAAAAAAAAAAAAAAAAAAAAAAAAGGCAAAAAAACCCCTCATTTATATGTGTGTATTTTTAAAAGCTACACTCTGTTCAATGTTTTTACAAATCTGTTTATATGACATTGATAAACTAAAGTTGGTCTTTTGACGAGAGGGAGGATGTCATGGTCGGTTGTAATTTTTGCCTTTACAAGGTAACTGGGGGGGGGGAGGGAGTGTGCCTCCTTGACATTTTGTTCAAGTTATAGATTCAGTGAAGCTATGTATTGTTTTAAGTTGCTTAATGCATTGTATTAGGTCCTCAAACAGAATAAAGGTTGTTTTGAAACTTAAAAGTTTCCATTTGAAAGTTTAGTTTTCACCAGAGACTTTTCTAGGCTCCCACCAACCTGTTTATTTCAGTATTCTGACTCTGTTTTATAAACCGAAGGTACAAATCAGTCACTTGAATGTGCTCAGTCTTAATATGTTGGTGGTAAAAAATAAATACCTCTAGGTGATATCATTTCAAGGCATGTTCCTGCTATTCAAAAAGTCTCATTTCCCTTTATCTTTCCTGTCCTGCACCCAACCTTGACAATTATCTACTAGTACTTTGGGGTTTTTGATGGCTTCTGGTTTTGTCTCTTATACACTGGATTATTTAAACTCATGGTACAAGAACAGGATGCAATGATGTGACCTGAGACTGTACACAGGGCCACTTAGTCCCCAAATACCAGTGTGCATTGCATCACCTGGTCAAAAAGCAGCTCTTACTGTGAAATAACTTCCCCACTGACATATCCCGCTGGTTGAACCTGTGACCACACTACTGTATATGTATGATGTATGTAGACCACATGTTTTATGTGTAAGCACAGGGGGTTGCTAAATAAAAAGACACTGCTGGGTGGGGTGGCTCATAGCTTTAATCCCAGCATTCTGGAGGCAGATCTCTGAGCTCAAAGCCAGCTTGGTCTACAGAAGGCATTCCAGTATAGCCAGGGCTACACAGAAACCCTGTCTCTTAAATAAAACAAAACACCAAAAAATAATGATTATCCACACATCCCCATCCCCACCCCCAAAAAACGGAAGAGAAGACATGGGCTAGGCATAAGACTAAGAGGACCCACACTCCTATGCCAACAACGTCTGCTGCGTGGTAAGCATGGCAGTAGCTCTCAGGTATCACAAAACTCATTCCCTGGATCTTAGACCCTCTGGTTTCCCTGAGTGAGTCTCCACCCTGGCTACAGTTCCTGCTGTGTGGATTTTCTCCTTCAGATGTGAGTGATATCCTGTGCACTTAGGTCCTAAACAAGGCTCTGGTCACACTGAAGTCTTCTGAATGTCTACAGCCTCACACTGCTTCTAACCCTGCTTTCTGAATATACCTTCTTTTGGGTTTCTTACCCTTTCATTGGCTGAGTAATTCTGCTTACTTAATTCTGCCTGCAAGTAGCACTGTGTAGTACCTAGTGGCAGGGATAATTTTGTCATTATATGAACATCATAGGGCGTGTTTCCATATAACTGGCATAGCCTATTATACTGCACCTAGGCTGTGTGGCACGTACCTATGTGCTCCCAGGGCCCGAATGAATTAATGAATATGAGAATAGATCAAGCACAAGAGCAAATGGTATAATCAAGACATCTAAATGAGCTACCTGGGGCTGCTGCTGGGGTAGCATAGGACACTTTTTACAGAGAACATTTTATAATTGGGAGCGTACTCTAAGATACATCAACTACATTGGCCAATGAGAACTGTTGTCAGGTCTCGTGTACTGCCCATGATACTTTTTATACATGCTTGAACTGTAGGTTTGTCTAAATCAGCCTTTACACAATCAAGTGATAAGTTGTGCCAGTGTCACAACTGTGTGTGATACACACTATTCTAGGGGAGCCCGCATCAGCTGAAATGTCATTATGTGGCACATGGCCATACTCTTCTCGTGACTGGCCTCTGACACACCAAGTGATTATCTATTAAACTCTTCCTATTGTTTATCCATACCAATACCCCAACAATTATATGTGAGTTAGAAGATATTACCCCCATTCTACAGATAGGAAAAACTAATGCCTGGGCATTATATGATGTATTCAAGGTCTTACAACATGTTAGAACAGAGTGAGACGACCATCTCGTTGAAAGCCAAAGCACCCCCCCAATCCCTCCCAGGATAGAATCTAAAGACTTTTCATGAAAAAAAATATACAAAGCAGTTCAAAGAGGGGTCACCAGTAGTTCTTCCTGCTAAGGGCTGAACAATGTGACACAGCTGATAGAACACGGTACCCAATGACAAATGGCCTGAAAAAGCTTGATCTTCCTCAGACCATATCAGCATCAGTTGGAACCTTGTTGATATTCCAACTCCCAGAACTCATCCCTCACTTGATAACTCAAGAGTAGAACTGTTCCTCTGCAGCCTCCCTTCATGGACACTGAAGGTCGGAAATGACTGCTTTATGTCACCTCTTCCTAGTACGTCTAGTATTTCAACAAATCGAATTTCCATTGATATGTGCTAGAAACGTTACTTCATGGCACAGATTCTAGATAGGGAAATTTAATTAGCAGTGAGAGGGACTGTCTTCCTGGTGGCTTTAACCACCTCTGAGAACCTGGCTAACTCATATAGCCACCCAGGCCTCCTGCTCCTTCTCTGTGGAAACAAAGTCTGACTCTGGAGGCTCTTGAGCCTCTTGGTAGGATATAGAGAGGGAGTTGGGTGAACTGAGAGAAACATTTGCATCCACCAACATTCCATTTACAGTCTGGCTACAATTACAGCCCACAAGCATGACTGGTGACTACAGGGCTGAGGTAGATCTGAATATCTCTCAGTCTCTTGCATTGTCAGAAAGGTGGCTGGGGGACAGCATTGCAGAAACTGGAGTCTAGTAGTCTTGCAGACAGCTTAAAAGCTAACCTTCTAGTGAACCCAAACTGGCAACTGAGTTCTCTATAGTGTGCATGGAAATATATCAAGATGACCCTTTCCCATCTCTTGACAACAGGAGAGATAGGGAGGAGGTGGCCTATGAAGTCCTATAGGGTAGTGCTTCTCACACTTCCTAATACTGTGACCCTTTAATACAGTTCCTCATGTTATAGTCACACCAATAACATATTTTTGTTGCTACTTCAGAACTTTAATTTTTCTATGGTTACAAATTGTAAATATCTGTATGCAGGAAGGTCATAGGTGATCTTTTTGAAAGGGTCATTAAACCCCCAAAGAATTGCAACTCACAGGTTAAAAACCACTGCTCTTGGTCAGCATAGGCAACGAGAAGGATCATCCTTTAAGACATGATTGCTGAGCCCATTTTTTCCAACAAAAAGTGGTTTTTTGACCTATTTCTGAATCCATCTCTAGAAATGATAATCTTGTGAAACATTTAGAGTATATGTAATAGACTGTTTCCTATTCAAAGTTCAGATCTTCTCAAAAAAGAAAAAATCCCACTTTGTATCCTCTAGTTGGATATCACTGTCATAAATCAGCTCAACAGAAAACCACTGAGATGCTTTCAAAAGGGCAGGGAGAGGACAAATGAGTAGCCACCAACACATGCTTGCTTATCTGCATTTGGTTCTCCAGAAGGAAATGAAGAAATTCCTGTCTCTTTATAGCATTCAATCATGGCAGTCTGAGCATGACCTCAGGCTTAACTTGTTGCTAAATAAATAAATAAATAAATAAAGCTCCAAGCTATACCTTCCTAGACACAGATAAAGATCTGGCGTGTAATATAGACAGGACACTGAACTTCCAGAACCACCACTCACCACATTAAGGACAGAGTGCCACAAGAGCTTCATCCATCACCAGGATGTCTCATTAAAATTATGGCAGTGACTGGAAAATACACCATCGGTCGTATGACTAGCCCACTGGAACCAATTTATTTATGGAGCTTTTATTTCAGGGCTCACTGATTTATTGTCCAAGCCCTCTCAAACCAAAAAACGATGGAGAACTTTATCACAATGGAGAAAATGTACTGCTCATCTCGTCTCATGTTTACTGTGTTTACACAGACGCTGTGCCAAGTGGCTCATAGCTTTAAAGAGTTGCTAAAGGCCATGATGTGAGTTCAGAGGACTGACATCACACAGCTCAGCTTAAGGCTGGCCACTGTCCTACCTACCCAGGGGCATTTGTCAGGTCTTCCTTGGCTCTATTACCTTTGCATATTACAAGTGACCTCCTCACCTCCTCTGGGTTCATGACTTTAAGAGTTTGATGGTGCTGATTATCCAGTCAACAGAACTTCATGGAGAGGGCTCCATTCAGTGATGGTGAAAGAAAATGGTTGTCTTCAAAGAGGTTAGTCTTCTACTAGAGGCAAACTAAAATGGCTACCTTCATGTGTTTGAAGATTTATAGTAGAAATAAACAGTTAGCTTCAAGATGATCCAGAGAGAAGCAAAGCTTTACAGAGCAGAGAAAACTTCAAATGTTACCCACTGAAGGGAAATGGGCCTACAGACTCCTTGTGGTGGTTTCGCCCCATCTGTACTGTTGAGAAATCTCTCTATGTCTCTTATTACCCTTCAGGTAATGCCTCATGTTTCAAATATTGTCAAAGGCACCATCTCCATTGTAAGCATTGTGGTTTGAATGTAAACTATCTTTTGTAGGTTCACATTTGAAGAGTACCCTAGCTTGAGGTACTGTTCTAGAAGGTTATGGAACATTTAGGAGGTTGAGCCTTATTGGAGGACATTGGCTCACTGGGAAGTGGACTTTGATATTTTGTTTTCACCAGGTCCCATTTTTTAGTCTCCTCTCTGCTTCATGACTACAGATGTTATGTGACCAGATGCCTCATGATCCTGCTTCTATGCCTTCCTATCATGACAGACTACATCCCATCAAACTATAAACCCCTTCTTTAAGTTGCATCTTATCAATTATTTGGTCATAGCACCAAGAAAATTAACTAATGCCATGAACTCTTTCCTAGAAACAGATATCTCCATATGAGGCTCCCATGTTGCAGGGACTTTGGATGGCTGACATCACACAGCTCAGCTCCAGGCTGGCCACTGTCCTCCTACACAAGAACAGTTGCCAAGTCTTCATTGTCTCTTTTACCTTGGCATGTTAGAAGTGAGGTGCATCCAATTCCACATGTTACTTTTATTTTGGAAGAGAAATCATCAACTCTCACTCCACAATAGAGGCACTTAAGTAGATATTTCACAGGACAAATCCGAATTCTTAGTATCTGGGGAAAGGCAAAAGCCAAACAAGATGCCACACAGAATATACCTAGCATATGAATGAAATCTCATAAACAGATGGCAATAAATATGTTCATTGGTAACATTTGCCTATCTAATAAAACTATTTTCCCCAGGGATATATCTCTCATTTTTCATTTACTGCATCTCTTACCAAAGGGTTAGATATGTGGTAAGTCAATAAAAAATGTATTTTTTGACTTTTAAACTATATGTATTATGTGAAATATTTACAATAACTCACACCTACATCTAGAATTTTGTATTGGATGTTAGGCATGCAGTCTTGGATTTCTCAGAAGCCAATACACTAATAATTCTGATCTATGCATGGTTGGATGTCTATTAGTTATTCTGAAGAACCATTTAATTATTAAAGGCAAGTATACAAGAAGATTTTTTAAATGCCTAGCATACAATAGACACAAAAAGAACAAATGAAAAGAGAGGGAAAAGATATTGATAATAAAATCACATGAAAAATTCCAATAATTGAAGGGAATTGTAGCCTCTATCAGTCAAGAAAAAGTAAAAAATAATAAGACCACATAATAGCTTCATAGAAGGTTCCTCCCATAGAAGGAACTTGTTAGCACATCAGGAGATCAACATTTCTCCTCTCCTGAGGAGTCTGTCAAGAGGTTTCTGTAAGTGATAATGATACTTGAACACTAGTCTTTGTTTTAATTTAATTTTATTTTTTTTCAGATAAATTCCCATTATGGTGATTTCTTATCTAACTTATGCAGAATGAGAGCATAATTCTAGAAAGCTTTGGCTTGAAAATCTGCTTGAGACTCACTATATTCCTTTCCCAGCACTCTTTGGGCCACATTTGCCTTACCCTGACTGAGAAAACCATTCTGCAAAGTATATAGAAAGAAAGAACAGCAAAATCAGGGCCCTCTGCTTGAATGCTGTACTCTCACCAGTCAAAGGCTCAGTGGTAATTTTCATGCCAATTGATGTTAGTTTTGTGGTGTACATACAAAAGTTGGTGCAACTTTTCTTGATGCTGTGGGGTCTGTGCTTCATACTTTCCCACTAGACATTAACGTGCCCTAAAGCCCAACCTCATGTGTCACCATAGTTCATTTTTCTTCCACAAAATCCATTTCTGGTTTAATTACTTTTACTTCCTTTGAAGGATGACAGTACTAAGGATCAAACACACATGTTAAGCAAGTGGTCCCCCACTGGGCTTCATCCCCAGTTTTACTAACCCATTTCTTTAATTCCTTATCTTAGTGGATTACTGTTGGTAAGTGTAGAGGTGAATTTAGATACACTGCTTTGGCTCCCACCAGTAATTCCTGGGACTCCTAAACCTTCCTCTGCTACCCCAGGCCCAAATGGGGAAATGGCCAGTGACTACTTACCCAAATTCCTACATGGCTGGTTGGCTTTCTCTCTTGAAGCTCTCATGTCCCATTGTTTCCCCCCAAGACGGTGATTCCCTTTCTCTCTTCTAGTTCCTAGCCCAAACAAATCCAAAGGTCCCACCTTAGTCTGCCTGTCCAGCCATTGGCCGTTGGCTCTTTATTGATTGACCAAAGACAAATAGGGGAAAAGGACCTTAGTGTTTAGACATACAGATTCCCTATTTTGGGGGCCAGATTAATGCAAAGCATTGGAGGCAGACCCCAACAGAGAAGAGACACTATGACCAAGGCAACTCTTATAAAAGAAAACATTTAATTGGGGGCTTGCTTATAGTTTCAGAGGTTTAGTCTATTATCATTCATGGTAGGGACTATGGCAGCATGCAGCCAGGCAGGCATGGCACTGGAAAAGTAGCTGAGAGCTATCTTCTGATCCACAGGCTGAGAGAAAGAACTGGGACTAACATGGGCTTTTGAAACTTCAATGTCTACTCTCAGTGACATTTTCTCCAACAAGTAGATACCTACTCCAACAAGCCACACCTCCTAATCCTTCTTAAATAGTGCTACTTCCTAATGACTAAGCATTCAAATATATGAGACTATTGGGGCCATTCCTATTCAAACTACCATACTCATCTCCCAATAATAGATTTAAATGAAACATTTTGGTAACATCTATGAACTTTGGAAGTCAAGATATTTTGAAGAGAGGAATTTTATCAGCCTATGGAATTTTTGAGAAATGAATACAAATACTGTGAGCATAGGACAGGATGGAAGGAAGGCATTTGAAGAAATCTCTGGGAAGTAAGATATCTAAATGCTTACCAGAGCTTTATAGTATCTCTCCATTTTCCTCCCAGTATAAAGAGATGGAGGCATGAGGGAAGATTGGACTAGCAGAGAAATGCTAGAAAATATTCAAGCATCAGGCTTATGAGAGCCAGAACTGAAGGTAAGTAACTACATAGATGCTACTGCTCCTGTTCTCTGTACCATGTTCAGGCATCTATTCCTGACAAGGCATGCCAGGGAGAAATACCACAGTGCCTATTATGGCCATTCTTCAGTGTCTGTTGTAGGAAATATTAAAAAAGAACAGCAAGTTCCTGTGCTATGCCCTGCTACTTTCTGCCCTGTTGGGCTGACCAGCTATGCACTGGTGGTCAATGGCCGACCTGTTTGTATCTTGTGGAGACTCTCTGACTCAGAGCTCCAAAATCTCTCCACCTAGCTCACTAGGTTCCCACTGGTGGGTCACTACCATGACAGACCCATGCCTCAAAACCCCCACAGGCCATCTGGAGAAGTGGCTCAGTGGATAAGAGCACCAGCTGCTTTTCCAGAGGTCCTGAGTTCAATTGCCAGCAACCACATAGTGACTCATAACCATCTGTAATGGGATCTGATGCCCTCTTCTGTCATGTATGTGTACATGCAGATAGAGAACTCATACATGAAATAAATAATAACCTCCACGGCCTTTGTGGTGCACATCTGGCAAACCAACACTTTGTCGCTGTACCTTTCTCTCTGGAACCCAGTTGAGTCACTGTGAAACAGAAAACACCACACAAACATAGTTCAGAAACAATGATAACTCAATCTCTGGGCATAAAAACTAGAATCCTAATCTTGTAAGCCATATTAAATCTAAATCTTCCAGTGGCAAATCCTGGTGGATCCACCATAGAAACTGGGAGACACTAGCAGCTACATCCTGTCCTTATGCTATCCCAATCAAAAGGACTCTAACTCTCTCCTGCTTCCTCTCTTCCTCCGTCCAACTCAGAAGTCCCACCTACTCGCTCAGTGATTGGTCCCTTTATTCATTTGGGAAGGTTCACAAGAAGTCACCTGAGTACATGACTCATTCCTCATTCTAGACAGCCCCTCCTGGAAGAGCAGAATTAACATCAAAATACAAGCAGCACTAGGGCCATCCACCACAATTGTCAACTTTGCAACATCTGGAGCTAACTAAAACCTAAAAGGCTAGACACACTGGTGGGGGACTTTTTCTTAATTAAATGATTTGAACTATTTTTAATCTAGATTCTTTGATATAGGAAGATAAACTTTTAACCTACATCTTTTGAGGTGGAAGATCCACCTTTAATCTGGACTACATCTTCTGTTGGCAGCCTATATAAAGGACATGGAAGAAGGAACCTCCCTCTTTTTGCCTGCTTGGTCTCATACTTGCTAGCAAGTCCATTCTTTCACTTGCATTAGAGTCTGCTTCTTAAGGATTCTAGTGTATACTGAAAGCCAGCCAAGACATCCAGTTTTGTGGGCTGAACAACTATTGGATTCTTGAACCTTTCATTAATAGGCAGCCATTTTTAGATTAACTCTACCACAGTATATAAATCATCATTAATATATATATATATATATATATATATATATATATATATATATGGTGTGTGGGGGGGGAGAGAGAGAGAGAGCGAGAGAGAGAGAGAGAGAGATTCATTCTATAAGTTCTATTACTCTAGACAGCCCTGACTAATAACAGTGGCCATTGATGCCCCATCCACAGAACTGTTCTGAGAGCTTGGATTGACTTTGTAACTCTGTTTCTGGCTGTTACCAAGCCATAGGCACACATGACTTGGAGAAACAAGTACATTTTTGTCTAGCTCTGGCAAAGGTCCAGATCTCGGCTGGGCACTACTACTGAGGCAGGTAACAGAAATATAATTTCTATGGCCACTTCATCCTCCCTCCATTGCTTCTCTATTCACACATTGTCTGACTAAAGTGAGTTTATGGTCTGTGGCTTAACAAAAATCAACTTAAGAAGAAAAGTTTTATTTGGCTCATAATTTCAGGTTAAAGTCCACGATAGCATGGAAATCATAGTGGCAGGAACTTGAGAATCATAGTTATGCTATAGGCATGAAAAAGAACAGAGAGAAATGAATTAACACATCCATACTAATGCTTTGCTTACTTTCTCTACTCTGGCATAATCTATGAACCCCTACTAAGGGTATGTTACCACCCACAGTAGATGGACTTTCCCACTAATCAAGACAATCCTCCATAGACATGCCCATGGGGCAACCAAATCTAGATAACCCCTCATAGAAACTTCCTTTGCAGGTGATTCTAGACTGCCATCACATGATGTGAGGGCCACATAGTGGTTGCTGCAATTCCTATCTTACTCGTCCCCATGTTTCCTTATATACTTCTGCAACTGATTGGTCAGGAGGCAAATATCTCAGGCCCACTCATCACTTCTGAGTCTGCCAGTTCCAGGGGTCCTTGCTAGTAGCATGCTAGCTAGCATAGACTGTCATCATCACATTATTGACTAGCAAAAACAGTCATCATCACATAATTGGAGGGGCACAATTTTCCCTGTAGGGGTAGCCAAAGAGCGAATGGCTCAAATCAATTGTTGTCTCTACCACAACTCTTTCAGGGACCACAGAAGCAATGAGTTTGAGGTTTTCATTGGATATACATTGTCCAAATCATTCATGATAGTCAAAGAAGCTACAGGCAAACTACACAGTGGTGCCTGGGAGAAACAAAGCCAAAATTGTATAATAAATCAATACCTTAGATACATTTTCAAGAGAAAACCACCTCTAAGGCCACCCCATAAAAGTGGTAGAGAAACCCAATATTTCAAATGTGCAAATTTCAATGTGAAACAAAAGATTATGAAAAAATAAGGTTATATAATTTTACTAAAGGATCGCAGTAGCTCTCTAATGATGGATCCCAAAGAAATTAATGTAGGGAATATGTATGATAAACAATTCAAAGGAATGATTATGGAAAAGCTCAACAAGATCTGAGAGTATACATATAAACAGTCCAATGAAATTAAGATGATGCAGAGACAACTCAGTGAATGTATCTAAAAAATGCAGTCGAAATCTTCAACAGTGGACTAGATTAAACAAAAACAAAATATGACCTCAAATCTAGGCACTTTGTAATGTGCCAGTCACGCAGAATAAACAACAAATAAATAAACAAATAAATGAAATTAAGAGAGGAGGAAAATGAGAGGAGGTAAGATGAGCATACTCAAGGCATCCGAGGTCCCGATGTCTCCATCTCAATACTCAAAGATGGCCATAAAAAAGTCAATAGCATGGAAAACTTAGTTAGAAATAGTTGAAAACTTCTTCAGTCTTAGGAAATATATAATCATGTATAGGAGGCGTATAGAACTACAAATAGACATGATCAGAAGACAGCTTCACTTCAACATATTATAGTCAAACAGTTAAGGTAAAAAGAAAGATTCTAGAATCTTAAATGTACAGAGACACATTTTAAGGCTATCCCCACTATATTAATAGCAGATTTCTTGGCAGAAACCTTAAAGGCCCAGCGGAAATGGAATTATTATTCCAAGTAACTGCCAACTAAGAGCACTATATCCAGCAAGAAAGGCTGCCCTTCAGAATGAAGGTGAAGAAAATCCTTCTGAGACAAGCAAACACAAAAGATGCTTAAGAGAGTCCCACATCCAAAGGCAAAATAAAGGCCTCAGTCACCAGGAAAGCACACAAAAGTGTAAATTGCCACTGGCAAGCAGGTACTCAAGAAGTAAGAAAGTCAAACTATGAAACTTAGAAGATAAGCAAGAGAGAGAATAAAAATCACCAGAAACAGCCAAGTGAAAATAGGCAAAAGGACACCTTTGGTCATTGGTAATGAACTCGAACATGAATGAATTAAAAGAGCATGTGCTACTTCTCTGAGCCCAGTCACCTCGCTTAATATAGTTTCCAGTTTCATCCATTTTCCTGCAAATATCACAATTTTTTTCTGTATCCTTTCTGATCATAATAAAACAAGAACAAGAGGTTACCAATAAGAAAAAATGTTAGAGCAATTATGTAAACACATAGAGACTGAACAAGATACTTTTACATAGATGGTGGGTCATGAAAACAATCAAAGGAGAAATTAAATTAAAATGTTTTTGGTTTTGTATCTTTTTTTTTTTTTTTTTTTTAGTCATAATATAGCATGTTCCAACTTGGAATACAGCAAAAGCTGCCTTGAGAAAGCGGCATGTTTAGAGCAGTAAGTGCCTGGGTTAAAATAAATAAGCAGCCTTCAAGTAAACAATCTAACAATGCACATCAAGGGTTTTAAAAAGCAGGAACAGACCAATCCCAAATCTAGAAATAATGGCCAAAGCAAAAATAAGTGAAATGGGAACTGATAGGTGTCTCAATGGCTAATGGAGCTTATGGTGTAAGCTTGGTGACCTAAATTCAATCTCTAAAACTGATGTAAAGGTAGAAGGAGAGAACTGACTCCACAAAGCTGTCATCTAATCTCCATACATGCATGGTGGTATGCACACACCCTGCTCCCCATCAAACTTACCAGATATACAAAGATGCATACATACACACACTCATGCACATATACAATAATCACCGATAATGTTAAAATACATACGTGAAACAGACACAAAAAAATCAAAAAGCTTCAATTGGTTTTTGTGTAAATATGAAAATCAACAACCTTTACCTAGACTAACCAAGGGGGAAAACAGACAATCTCCCAAATTAAATTGGAGATAGAAAAGCAACATCACTATTAGTGTCACTAAACATAAAGGATTATGAAAAAAATCGATATTAACTGATTAGAAAACCAATAGGAAGGTATCAGAGTTTTTAGATACCTATGCTCTACCAAAAACTAAATCCTGAGGGGATTTAAAACAACTGAATGGACCAATAACCAGTAAGAGGTAATAGGATAAAATCAGTAATAGAATATCTCACAATAGAAAACATGGGACTGAAGGAGGATTCACTGCTAGCTTTACACTTCCCGAATTATTCCAAAGAACTGAAAGGTAAGGAAGTATCTCTAATACCAGCATTACTCTATTACTAATACAGACAACAGCAAAAGAGAATTACAGATCAACATTCCTAATGCAAATAGATGCAAAAACTTTCAACAAATTACTAGCGAATGGAATTTAGTACATCAATAAGATCACTAGCTATGATCAGGTTGAACCCATCTTAAAGATGGTTTCATGTATTAAATCAATAAAGATAATACACCACATCAGAAGAATGAAGAATAATCATATGATTAGCTGGCAAGGGTCCCAGAAATAAACCTACACTTCTATAGACAATTGGTTTGCAACAAAAGCATCAAAAACGTATGTTGCAGAAAGGGCAGCCTGTTTAATAAATGATGCTAAGAAAACTCAATATCTACATGCAGAGGACTGAAACCTGATCCCCTGTCTGTCACTGGGTAGAAGAATTAACTCAAGAGAGATCAAAAATCCAAATAGAAGAGCTAAAAGTGAAACTAGCGAAAGAAAAAGCACAATAATCTTCTGAGTAGAGCCCCCATGAGCACAGGAACCAAGCAACAACTGACAAGAAAGATTTGCATCAAACTAAAAAGTTTCTGTAACAGCAAATAGAAAAAAAAAAACAACCCAACAACCAATACCAAGAGACACCCTACAAAATCTATAGAGAGTATTTACCAGCTCTTCATCTTGTAGAGAGTAAATAGTCACAATATTTAAGAAGCTCAAACTGCTTAAAGGAATAATAACAACAACAACAATAATTTACCACCTGGGAGAATATGAAAAAATGTTCAGCATCTTTAGTCATAAGGGAATTGCAAATTGAAACTGCAACAAAATGCCATTTTCCTGCAGTAAGAAGAGCTATCATCTAAAAAGAAGTGGCTGAGGGTATAGAGGAGTTGCAGAGTATTTGCTTCATATATGAGAAACACTGGTGTACGTGCACATGTGTGCAAGCACACACACACACACACACACACACACACACATACACCACACTGCTAGTAAGGATGCAGGGGGAGGAGTCTGTATTTTTGGTGGGAATGTAAATTAACATAGCCACTAAAACGGACCACATGGAGGTTCCCAAAAAATGCCTCCCCTTACCAATAAAATACCCAGGAATAAACCCTACTAAAAGGTGGAAGAAGACCTCTACAATGAAAACTTTAAAACACTGAAAAAAGAAATTAGAGACATTGGGAAGTGAAAAGACACCCCCTCCCATCGATCAGAAGAGCCAACAAGGTAAAATGGCAATAGAATTGAAAACAAAATATAAATTGCATAAATCTCCATCAAAATTTCAATGACATTCTTTACAGAGCTAGACAGACTCTCCCAAAATTCTGATGGAAAGGCAAAAGGTCCCAAATAGCTAAGTAATCTTGAACAGAAAGAGCAATGCTGGGACAACTACAACACTGAATTTCAAATTATACAGCAGAGCTACAGTAATGAAACCAGCATGGCACTAGCATAAAAATAGACATGTGACCAATGGAATGGAATAAGAGACACAAACAAAGCCATGTGGATAGAACCACTTGACATTCAACTAAGATGCCAGAAACACACATTGGAGAAACAACAGCTTCTTCAACAAATGGAACTAGAAAAATGGGAAATGAGACATGATTCCCTTTCATCCGGTATAAAAATCAGTTAAAAACAGATCAAGGTCTTAATGTAAGACCTGTACCTTTGACATTGATAGAGGAAAAACTTCCATATAGAGCAAGGACTTTTTGAAAAGGTCTCTGATAGCCCAGGAATTCATAGCAAAAATCAACAAATAACATCAAATTAAAAGCTTTCTATACAGCAAAGGAAATAAGAATGGAGAGGTAACCTACAGAACAAGAGGAAATCTTAGCCATCTATATATCTAACAAAGGCTTTATATATAAAGAAAAATTAAACATACTCAATTCAAATTATATATTCAATAAATAAAAGCAAATGAATTGGACAGACTGGTCTTAAACGAGGCACAAATGGTCTATTAATATATAAAAAATGTTCAGCATCTCCAGCCATTAGGGAAATGCAAATCAAACCAACCCTGAGATTTCAGCTCACCCCAGCAGAATGGTTATCATCAAGATAGCGAATGACAACAAATGCTGGCAAAGATACAGTGGGAATGAATCCTTACACATTGCTAGTGGGAATGTAATGAGTGCAGCCTCTATGGAGATCAGTATGGAGGAGCTCAATAAACCAAAAGCTGAACTATCACACGAACTACAACTAGCTCTATACCACCTGTGGGATTATGGGTATACTCCTGAAGGCCTTACATCAGCATACACTAGAGACACCTTACCATCTATATTTGCAGTGGTACTGTTCACAGTAGCTGAAATTTTGAATCAGCAAGATGTGTATCAACAGATGAATGGATTAAGGTGATATTGCGTATATACATAAAGAATTTTTACTCAGCCATATAAAAGAATGGGATTATATCATTTGCCAGGAAGTAGATGAATTAGAGGTTATCATGTTAAGTAAAATAAGCCAGCCTCACATACGTTGTATTTAAAAATCTAGACATAATATATATGTACATATACTTTATATAAAAAGATGTGAGTTAAGGGACTACTCAGAGAAGGGTAATGAAGGATGAATATTAATAAATTACAAGGCTATACATGAGTAAACATTACAATTGTGTCCATTACTTTATATGTTAATTTAAAATGTAATTTTATCAAACTAAAATTAATCTTCAAATGATCCCTTTATCCTGAATTATATATATAATTCTATATACGCACACATAAACACATGTGTGCTTATTTTAGCATATTCACAATCACTAAGACATGTACTCAACCCAGGTTCTATCAACAGATGAGTGGATTAAGTAAATGTTCATATATATATATATATATATATATGTGTGTGTGTGTGTGTGTGTGTGTATGAAACAGTATTATCTATCCATAAGCAACAAAATCCTGTCATTTAAGCAAAATAGAATTGGTGGTTTATCTTAAATGGAGTAGGTGAGACAGAGAAAGGCAAGCACTACATGTTCTGTCTTACGTGGAAGCTAATGACTACTAGCTCTTCTTGTAAGCAGCCAGAGGTGACCTGTGAAGATGGTTCGCTACTCTCTTGACCCAGAAAACCACACAAAATCATGCAAATCAAGAGGCTCAAACCTTTGTGTTCACTTTAAGAATACCAGGGAAACTGCCCAGGCCATCAAAGGTATGCATATCTGCAAAGCCACCAAGTATCTAAAGGATGTCACTTTAAAGAAGCAATGTGTGCCATTCCGGGGGTACAATGGTGGAGTTGGTAGGTGCGCCCAGACCAAACAGTGGGGCTGGACACAGGGATGGTGGCCAAAAAAGAGTGCTGAATTTTTGCTGCACATGCTTAAAAATGCAGGGAGTAATGCTGAACTTAAGAGTTTAGACGGAGATTCTCTAGGCATTGAACACATCCAGGTGAACAAGGCACCTAAGATGTGGCCGATGAACCTACAGAGCTCATGGTCGGATTAACCCGTACGTGCGCTCCCCCTGCCACATTGAGATGATCCTCACTGAGAAGGAACAGATTGTTCCAAAGCCCGAAGAGGAGGTTGCACAGAAGAATAAGATATCCCAGAAGAAACTGAAGAAACAAAAACTCATGGCACGAGAATAAATTCACCATAAAATAAATGCAGATAAAGTAAAGGTCTTCTGGTGGTCTTTATAAGTGGATTGTCTTAGATTACCTGCTAATCAGCCATGTTTGATAAGCTCTGTTGGGAGAGATATGCTTTAACATGGAGAAGAACTTTTTATTAATTAAGCAGTGAAATAGACTGTTCACAACCACATGACTATGTAAATATGAGTCTAGCTTTATTGAATTAGCATTTACTGATGAACTCTTATGCAGAAGACTATACATAGAAAATCTGTTTTGTCCACAAACTATTGGATATAGGATAAGCCTGCCTTGAGAAAGGAATGCTTTACAATTGGTTGTGGATAGCCCTGGGGCTGATTGTAATCTGCTAATTCTGCCCTCCTGTGAGGAGCTTCAGACAAGGAGTGAGTTATAAACCAATCCCCTAATGAATAAAAGAGCAGATCACTAGGCGCATAGGGAGACTTCTGGAATGGAGAGGAGAAGAGAGAAGGAAGAAAGGGCGAGAGAGCTTTTTGGAATGGGTAAAATGTAGCTAATAGAGTTTCCTGGTATCATGGCAGATCCGAAAAGATTCGCCACCAGAGGAATCAGACTTGGATAAGGTTTACAAGATTAGGTTTTAGTTGATGCTCCCAGACATTGAGTTATCATTGTTTCTGAACTAAGTTTGTGTTGTGTTTGCCTTCACGAGGCGACTCGTCTGGGTTCAAGAGAGAAAGGTACAGCAGCAAAGTGTGGGTTTGCCTGGTGTGCCCCACAGAGGCCATGGGGGTATTGAAGCGTGGGGCTGGCATGGTAGTGACCCGCCAGTGGGAACCTAGGGAGCTGGGGGGAGAGATCGTGGAGCTCTGAGTCAGAGCTCCACAAGATGAAAGCAGGTCGGCCATTGCTCACCAGTGCATGGCTGGCCAGCCTGCCGAGGATGAGAGAACCTGGGCATAGTGCGGGAACATGTGCCTTACATTCCATCTTTTTTAATACTTCCCGCAACAACAGTTGATTTCTAATTAAGCTATAACATAGCTTAGGGTTTTTGTTTGTTTGTTTGTTTGTTTTTGTTTTTGTTTTAAGAAAGGGGGCAGTATTATGTGTTTCATTTGTTTTGTGTATTCTTGGCTCTGTAGACAGTCTGGCCTTAAACTATATCCACCTGCCTCTACCTCCCTCCCAATTGCTGGGATTAAAGGCCTGCCTCACTACTAAAAAAAAAAAAAATGACTTCTAGAGAATGCAATAGAAGGGGAGAATAAAGAAAGTGGTCTTTGATCAGTACATGCTGTATTCATGTATGAAAATACCACACCAAACCCCATTCGATTCTTTAAAAAAGAAAATAGAGGAGAGACAGACAGACACACAGAGAGGGGGAGGGGATGGGGAGAGAGAGAGAGAGAAGAGAAGAGGAGAGGGGGGGAGAGAGAGAACGAGAACCAAGATAAGTAAATAAGTGGAAGATCTCAGGTATAGACTGAAGAGACTTAGGGTGGCATGCACAGCCAATGTTCCAAAACAGAGCAGAACAGGCAAAGAAAGACCAATGAACCAATCTTGAGGTGAGGACAGTCCAAACTGACATGTACGAGGGTCACCAAGTAGAATAAAGTACCAAGCCTGGGTCTCGGAGTGAGCCTGGCTCAGTGGTAGGATGTGAGTTTAGCATTTGCAAGGCTGAGGCTTCAGTCCTTAGACTAGAAGGAAAACAAGGACTTCAAGAAGAGGAGCCTCTGACTGTTTGGTTCATTTTCTACGGTTCAAACAAAGCATGCATTTTGTATGTAACTAGGCAGTCACAGTAGTGGAGCAAACTGTTTTAAGGGAAATGTTAATATTACAGAGGATTTTAAGGTCTTAATGTTACTTTATATTTTAAGTGCTGGAAATATTTTTTAAAATGGAACTGATGAAAAGTGTCCTTCCTAGCACCTACTGGGTAAGGGATTGTGACAACATCAATATGACAAACCAGTCACATTTGAGGGTGAGAGAGATTTTTGATATATTATGTCTGAGAATAATCACCTTCTATGAAGAAAACTCCTCAAGAAAAATAATCAACCTTCCAGCCAAATAAAGAGACACTCAAAGAGGAGTGTGAGGAAATTCTGGTGGGTTACCCAGTTCCAAGCAGTCAGTCTTAAACACATACGCAAACAGTAAGTGTACCCAACATACTCTATTCACATACATGCAACAATAATTTAAAAAGAGGTTATACATTTAATAGTGAGTGCAGGAAAGCTGTTAGAAGAGGGAATGGAAGATATCAATGGAAACTAGAAAGCTGTTTGCCCTTTAAGGCTGGAGAGATGGCACAGTGTTTAAGAGCACATACTGCTCTTCCAGAAGACTCAAGTTAGATACCCAGCATCCATGTAAGGTGGCTTACAAATGCCTGCAACTCAAGTTCCAGGAGATTCTATCCCCTCTTCTGCACTCTACAGGAAGCTACTCATTTGCTCATACATATCCATAAATGGAAATATATATGTATACACATAATTACAAAATAATAATAAAATATATAAAGAGCCCTTCACCCATATCCTGTTTATTGGTATGTAAATAGAATCATAGTTATGTATTGATAATTTAATTAGCATTTTGTATATGGACAGATACATAAGGTATGCATGTGTGTGAATGTGGATGCACATCCTTTAGGTGTCATCTACATCGTTTTTGAGATAATGTCTCTTACATGTCTTGGAGTCACTGATTAGGCTGGCCAGGGAGCCCCAAGGATCCATTTGTTCCACCTCCCCCAGGCTGTAGTTGCAAGCACACTTTAGCATTCTTGGCTTTTTTATGTAGGTTTTGGAGCAAAATGTTTTAAGGAAAACATTAACATTACTGAGTATTTTAAGTTCTTAACATTGTTTAATATTTTAAGTGCTGAAAATATTTTTATGCTTGTGTGACAAGCATTTTACTGACTGAGCTAGTTCTCAGCTCTGATGTGTTTGAAACAAAATCTACCTGTTTCCATTTTGCTAAACAAGTGTGTGTATATCTATTTTCCTACAAAGATATATTCATGAAATGTAGCTTCCTATGCAAAAACTTTAAAAGACTACCTGTCATCGTTGTTAAACAGAATTAGGCAAAGACAGAAGCTCGTTGAGTGGGCAGCTGGGTACTTTCTCATACTCAGGTGTGTGCCAGCTGCATCCATAACTGTCTGAGCACTGGAGGGTGATTAGCATGAGTCTGATGCACATTCATACAGGCGCCCCCATGTTTCCTCTTGACACTGTAACTCGGTCCTATCTCAACTTCTTCTCATTCCTGAGTGAGAACACAACACTCCAAGAGCTTAACAAAAGACAGAGTGTCATGTCCTTGAAACTTTCATAGTCTTATTTGGAACTTGCCACAACTTGAGAGGTTTGTTTCAGACAGGGACAATGTTGAAGCCACCATTATATCTAAAAGCCATTGTTTAAAGTTTTGACCTTCTTGTCTCATAGAATTCTTTCATCTCTTCTGGGAGAAAAAAGTCCATGTAAAGGGCTTTAAAAAAAATCAGGCTGTGTTATTTACACACTGGGCAAATTTGCTTCAAAGAAAATCTCTGAAGGATGCTGTTGTGATATTCTACGAGAGGAGATGGTACCATTTGAGAGATGGAACAACTGATTTTCTGGTTGAGTATACATCTTATGATGACGTGTAAAGATGAACAACAACACAATAGTGGTAATCACCCATACACACATTATTGAACACTTATTATTCACCAAACCAAACATGGCGCTTTGTGTGTGTTATATGGTTGAATATTTTGTGCCAACTTGCAAATGTGGAAGCTGAGTCCTGAAGAACTTATACAAGAAAGGGCTCAGGGTCACAGAGTCTCTGACGGACCTAGGTAGGACTCAAGCTCAGGCTGTCTGATGCTAAAGCCCTGCTCTGTCTGCTGCAGGACACTGAGCTGCCCCTCACTTTACAAGTTACCCCAGTCATGTGCTACCTCTTAGGAGTGGGGACCTGCAAAACCCTTGCCTTTAGAGATGCAAACCCAGGACAGTCTGTGTACTGTGCTGTTACTTTCTCTCTCCTACATCCCCATCTGTTAGGCAGTCCCTCTGACTCCTTCTCTCTGGCCCATTCTTGCCTCTCCAGCTCTCAAAATCACTTCAAACTTCATTGCCTTCCCAAGACTCTTCTTTCACTTTTGCTTTCCATGTGGGATTTTTAGCTACCTCTTTGGTTGCCTCATGCCCACCAGATGACTGCTCCACCCAAGCAGTCATGTTCACATTGAAGGAAGGAAGTGGGAGGAGCAGCAGTGTCCAGGAGCCCTCCTGGCACACATCTCATTTCTATGGAAAAGGGAAACATCTCAACCCAGCCCACCCAGAGATGACTTTATAGCATGCAGTGGCCAGGACTACACAAGATAAACAGTGTAGCCAGTGAAGACAGTTCTTTTAGTTAGAAAACAAAAAACTAACTATAGTTAGAGGGAGTCGGGGAGAAATGGCTGCTGAGTCTGTGCCATTCCGACATTAGAACATCTTGCAGATTCTTAGTCAAAGACTCTAGCCCCAAATGGACACTCGATGGGGGGAATAGGAGAGACCACAAAGATCTCCCAATGTTATGGGTACCTTGTTGGCATTATGAAAAGCCCTGTAATATCTCATGCATTAAATATAAAATTATCACTTCAGATATACAAGCAGGGCTCATTTCTGACACCATTTTGATTGAATGATTGACTGACCGATTGGTTGATTTGATATTGATACCATCTTGATTGACATGCAGAACTACATTCAGATTTGGTCATGTGTCTTTACTGCAAGGCATTACACTGCCTGTGGGATCAGGTCAGCTGAGTCTCATACTTTGAACAGCTTTTCTAACCATTTCCGCAAGGGATGGCCAACCCCGGTACCGAAACCCAACAGGACGAGGCACAGGAAGTGAAGAGAACGTTTGATATTTTGCTAGCAAGATGGACAGAAGATCAGTTAGGGCGGAATGTGAAACCACTGGCTTAAGTAGACTCTGCTACTTTCTCTTACAGTACAAACAATAAGGTCTGAGCATGACACTGTTGGCCTAAGGTACAGAAGCTCTCCTGAGTCTTTCACCAATTCTTACTCATTCTGCCTTAAAATATCCACTGCACTTCCTGGCCTGGTCTTGGCTGTCATTTGTACTGTTCCTAACCCACCCCTACTTGTCCAAATGGCCTTTGGAACACACATTTTGGAGTCATAAGTTCAGAACACAGAAAGAATGACTGGACTGAGGGACAGCCTGAAATTTAGCCAAAGTCATCATGGAAGCCAGCAGTAGTTCCAACTTACAGCAACACCATCAGCTAGAACAATAAATCTAATGATATCCACAGTCACCACTTACTGAATGCCTCTTGGAGGTCCCTAATGATCTGCTATCCATGCTGAATAAAGTGCAGAGCTGATTTATGTTTCTCAGGGAAGGCCTGCTGGGAGGGCAGCTGGCTGCAAGTCATAAGATCACTTAAACAGTCCTCTGGAGAGATCCACATGGTGATAAACCAAAGCCTCCAGCTGAAAACCAGTATCAGCTTGCATACCATCTTAGAAGCAGATCCCCAGTCCCCAAGCCTTTGGGTGAGTGCTGCTTCCCAAGTATCTGTGAACCTGAACCTCTCAATGTCCCCCAATTCCAGGCCTTCTGAAACCACATGACAGATGATATCTCTAGTAAATGAGGGCCACCAATTTTAAGTCTCTACTCCATATGTCATCTCAATTGATTCTAGGATCAACTTCCACAGACAAACTCAGAAGCTCACAGACAGTCTCACAGCCATGATCACATTGCCCACACTAGTCAGGACTAGTCACATTCCCTGACCATCTTATTTCTAGTGTGGGATATGTTCTGCTGTGGTTCTCCACTATAGTAGTGGGGTATAAGGAAAGGCACCCCAGTCCTCATTTCATTCCCTGCCCATTGTTTAATGGACCACTGTCTAAATACTAGACTGATTTGCAGCCATGTTAACACCAGCTTTAAATGCTCACTGGGATCAAAGATATTCACCTTATTGCCAGGGTCATGCCAAGGGCAGGAGGCATACTTCCTGGTTTGGGTGAGGAAAGTATATTTGTTTTCTTCAGATATTATATTCTTCATCCCTTTTTGAATGTTCATGGTCTTTAAGAAGAAGCAAAGATTCTGAAGTGAGGGAATATGATACTCTGCCCTGGGTTTCCTCTTTACATATCGAATGGCCATACCTGAAGCCTACCATCTTACTAAAAGATAACTCAGGAAGTGCTCTCTCCTGATTGCCCTGTATAACCACCTACAGCTCATACTTTACCAACTACATCAGGGTTTGAAACCCCTCCCTCCTTGCAGGTTCCCTTAATAAGAATCAGCTATAGAAATCAGGAACATGATACATTTTATAGCAAATTCTTACTTAACCTCTCTGTGCCCATTTTCTCTTCTACTAAATGGCATTAATACTTCCTATATAAGAATAAATGGGGGGGGGGATCTATGTTTAGACATCAGCACAGAGCCAGACATAGAAATACCTAATAAATGTGAGCCATGGATAAAAACCAATCACACAAAGAAAATACATATGGAGAGCAGTCAGCGTTCACCAGGAAGGAAGATGCCTATGGCTCTCCATCACTAGACTGTAGAACATTCAACAGTACCACACGCCACAATGGCCATGTATTGAAAGATTAGTCTAAGGAGAGAAAGAAGCACTATCGGAGGATAGGAGTAAACAGCCAGCAGGTAGACAAAGCCAACAAGACAGGAAAAAGAAAACGATAAGCAGACAATGTGTGTACTAACTCTCTTACACGCAGAGAGGGCTTTAACCTTCTCACTGCCCTGGCAAAGAAACTATACAGCTGCTCACTGAGGATAAGGGGATAAAAGAAATCCATGATCATGATCATCGAGAGCATGGTCTACTCAACTGTTGATCTATTACCAGAGCTTCTTCCTAAGCCCTGAGTCCTTAGGACACTGAGGGCCCTGGATTTTCCCACTCACTGTCCTTTCGCCATTGCATTAACTACAGTATGCAAAGGCTGCTATGCTAACTACTTCCCGCCTGAAATCTCAATGCTTAGACTGCAAGACCACTTGGATCCTGGTGGTGGGACGCTCTACGTCAGTTTTTGGATGATTAGTAATCAAGCTTTCAAGCATCTAGGGGACTTTTATTTATTTTAAAAAAGGAGTTGGAAAAGAAATTGAGAGAGGAGAAAGAATGCAAAGCAAAGCAAAAGGTTTTGCAGGGAAGAACCAGATTCCTCTTATTTCTTCTTGTCCACTGTGAGTCACATCATAGCTCACTCCTTTTCTCTTACCTCAGTAACTCTTCTGTTCAGGAGAACAGCTGAAGTGTGCAAGGCTGAATGGACAAACACATCTGTGGATAGCGACCAGGACTCCTTGCCAAGTAATTTGGGGCAGGTAAGTTAGCCATGCACAAAGTGAAGTTAATAAAACTGTCCCTGCTGTTGTCCTAGAGAGTTTTGTGGATCCATGAATTATTAAAATAAATTGCCTGGAGATATCAGGTTAGTTAAATGGAAGCTATTGTAACTCATTCAGGATTCTTTCTGGGAGGAGAAAGGAAGAAGGGTGAAGGAGAAAAAGCCCCCTAGAGGCTGTGATAAGGGTGGACTCATCCCCACTCTCTGCAGCATCAGAAACAAGGCTTTGGCTTTTGTTCCCAAGAAAGCTTTCCACAGAACAAGGGTTCCTGACAGACTATACAGTGAGTATTGAAATAATGGTGCCTTGGGTCATCTAAAGACAATCTATCTCCCTGTTTGGCTGCCAGTAATTATTTTAGGGTTGCTAGAGTGTTCCAAGTATGTGACCCAGATGACAATTCAGCTCACTTGGGTGGAGAAACCAAGATGGTGGTGGTATGACTTGCCCTGAGAGACTCTGATGCTTCCTTAAAGCCTCCCCCTGCTCCCTACTGCTCTACAGCAGTAGTTCTCAAAACACAGTTCCCAGGGAACATGCTAGACAAAAGCCTGGAATCCCCAGAAGACTTTGAAATCAGAAACTCTGAGATGGGAACTGACAATCTGTTACTAAGACGATTCTAATACTGTTCCATGCACGGGGCTTGTGCTGGGCAAGCTTGAATGTGCACACAAGGCACCCAAGATCTTGCTGATGTTCTTGATTTGATTCAGGAAGTCCAGGTGGTCTGAACTTGGTTCTATCCATCAAGCTCCCAACACTTGCTCATGCTTTGTGCTTAAGATCACTCCAAGTGGCACCAATCTGTGTAGATATCTTTGGAGAGATATTTAGAAGTAGGTTTATACCTTATCATTTTTCTCACTCTCTCTGTCTCTCTCTCTGTCTCTCTCCTTGTTTTTCTTCTTTCTTTCCTTCCTATTTCTTCCCCCTCCCTCCCTTCCTTTTTTTTTATAAAAGGCATTGCCAGGTGGTTTGAAATATGGCTATCTACTCTTTCAACTTAAATTAAATTTGGTCTGTTTGTTCATTGTTGTTGCTGTGGTTTTCCTATGAGCATTCACACTCACCTGGAAAAATATCCAATTTTGTGCATTTTCCTAATGATCATGAGTGTCAGTGAATTTGCCGACCCAATAATATAAAAGTGAGGGGAGAACTGGAGGAGTTTTTTTTAAATTTTGTTTTCTTTTATTGGATATTTTCTTTATTTACATTTCAAATGTTATCCCTTTCCCAGGTCTTCCCTCCAGAAAGCCCCTATCCCATCCCCCTCCCCCTGCCTCTATGATGGTGCTCCCCTACCCACCCACTCACCTACTCCCTACTTCCAGACTGGTACTCCCCTAGAATGGGGCATCTAACGCCCTCAGGCCCAAGGGCCTCTCCTCCCTCTGATGACCAACAAGGCCATCCTCTGCCACCTATGCGGCTGGAGCCATGGGTCCCTTCATGTGTACTCTTTGGTTGGTGGTCCAGTCCCCAGGAGCTGGGGGGGGGGTCTGGCCTGTTGACACTCTTGCTCCCCCCATGGGGCTGCAAACCCCCTCAGCTCCTTCAGTCTCTTCTCCAACTCCTCTATCCGGGACCCCACGCTCAGTACAATGGTTGACTTCTAGCATCTACCTCTGTATTTGTCAGGCTCTAGCAGAGCCTCTCAGGAGACAGCCATATCAGGCTCCCATCAGCAAGCACTTCCCTGCATATGAAATAGAGTCCAGTTTTGGCCACTGTATATGGGATGGATCTCCAGGTGGGGCAGTCTCTGGATGGCCCTTCCTTCAGTCTCTGTTCCACACTTTGTCTCTATATTTCCTCCTGTGAGTATTTTGTTCCCCCTTCTAAGAAGCACTGAAGCATCCACACTTTGGTCTTCCTTGTTCTTGAGCTTCATTTGGTCTGTGAATTGTATCTTGGGTATTCTGAACTTTTGAGCTAATATCCATTTGTCAGCAAGTGCATACTGTGTATAGAACTGGAGGAATTTAAGAAAGGTAGACAAACTATATCAAAGTAGAAAAGGGCCAAAGGGTAGGAAGGCAGTTTGAGGATTCAAGGAAACATTTCACTAGTAAGAAGTGTCAAGAGCATTTTAAAGGAAAAAACCAAAAACCAAAAAACAACCACCACCAAAAACCCAGATTAGTGGTGTCTGGGTTATCTTTTAACGAAGCCCGGAAAACCATAGAGTCCTGATGCTAGCAATATAAAGGGTTTTGTTCATAGACCTGTGAATCGTATGCTGTGGTATGGGTATATACTTGTACATCATATGCATGTGCATGTGCTTATTTGGCTTCTTTGGGAAGGCTGAGCATACAATGACAAGAGTGAGTCCTTGTAGAAATGAGCTGGGGAGATCATAGTCACAAAAGCAGAAGCCACAGGCATGCAAAGTGCTCTACAAAGCAAGGATGCAAGGTCTCTAGGAGACTGAAAAAGCAAAGCTGATCCCACCCCCAGCCCCCTGGGGGAGAGAGTGAAGCTCAACCAACAACCAGCTCTTAGCCTGTAGCACCAGATGACAGATTTGTGATGTTTCCATTCACTGCAGCAGAAACAGGAAGCGCATACGGTTGTGAGCAGCAGGCTGCTTCCTGTGCTCATAAAGTGAGTAAGCAGGGTGTTGCCTTTGACATGGGACAATGTTCACAGGTCTGTTTCTATCTCTGGCCCTCATGGCTGAAACATTTTGAGTGACAGTTTTCAATTCTCACCTTCCCTCTGCCTTGGGTTCCAGTTTCCAGGCTGAACCAGTGGATGATACCTCGTTTCTAATGACTTTGGAGCCCGTCATCACCCACGTGTCTCTGTCTGTGTTTGTCTGTCCTTGTCTGTCTGTCTCTGTCTCTATCTCTCTGTCTCTGTCCCTCTGCCTCTCTCTGTGTGTCTCAGTCTTTGTCCCTCTGTCTGTCTGTGTCTCTGTCTCTCTCTCTCACACACACACCCAAACAATATCAAAGCAGTAGGCCTTCATTTCTCAGCGTTTTCTGAAGCGATCTACAACCTCACCTCGCCCTCCTACAGCATCATCGTTATCACTTAAAAACAAAGAAACCAAAAGACCAAACACAAGTGACTCAAGTGACTCATGGAGGTCACCGGGTGAATAGTCAAGCCTTTGTCATCCTTCCCAGGACTTGAGCTGTCCTGGATACCACACTCTCCACAGACTCCATGCTGCTAAACACTGCTTCATCTCTGAGCTTGACAAATCAATTCTCCTGTCCAAATTCAGATATAACCTTTGCAAACATTGGTTAAGCTTAAAAATTCCAAACCTCTTGCTCACTTACAGAAGACCTATGGAATCACCCGCTTGCTTATGTTAGTCCATTTGGACGGCTATAACCAAACACCACAGAATGAGCAACATGGAAAACATCAAAGTTTTACTCACAATTCTGGAAGCTACAAGGCCGAGATCAAAGCACAGGCAGGTCTGATGTTTGAAAACTCATCTCTCCCTCCTACACGGTGCCTGCTATCAGTCTTTGTGGGCTGGAACTGGAAAAATGAGCTTCCGCAAGCAAGCTTCTTTTACAAATCCCAGCCCATTCACAAGTGTGGGCCCTCAGGACCTAATTGCCTCCTTACCAATCCTACCTCTTAATTCTGCCACAGTGGGGATTCAAATTCAATTTGAACTTGGGAGTGATGTAAGCATTTAGGTGATATTCATTAAGGTCAGAGGTAAGTAGACAAAAAAATGGTGAGCCAGGCTAAGTGACTGCAAAGAGGTGGAACTAGAGAAAGTCTTGAAGCTTCCACGATGAAGGAGAGGGCACAGCTATACCCCAGTGCTCAGTTCAGGATGTAGTTTTCTTGATGTAGTGACATTTCAGGGACACCAGTAAACTTTTCCCAGAAGGTAGTGACAAACTGGGCTCCAGTTAGCTGGGGTTCAGTGGGTCCAAGGAGGACCATGGGGTGCAGGCCTGGAAAGTGTCCACGCTGAGTGACTCAACAGAGGCCATCTGCTCCTAATAGGAGCCCTGTAGGCAATCCTCTTCAGGAGAAATGAAATCAGGTTCCAGCTGTATCAACTAGGCTGATTTTTAGCCCATTGCACCTAGCATGAGTGGGAAATGGTACCAACCAGTTGTTTTGATTTAGCAACAGTGAGGATAACCCAAGTAGTCACAGCCTGTCTTTTGTCTGAAATGGTCATTTTTCTCATCTAGATGAAGTGGGGGGGGGGAGCTGCAGGAAACCCCACCATCTTCATCCTCCTGGCCCCTTGACCAAAGACAGGAAAAGGCCTACATCAAGGCCTGAGCTGTGAGGAGAAAAATCCCACTGAACTTTCTCCACATCCAGGGCTAGAAAGAGGATTTGTTCTATGTCAGAGACCTACTGGGAAGAATGTTTCTTTAAAAAATACTGGTGCAACAAATCTGGTTTTTAATTACATTAATTGGACACGTCACTCCCCCCTCCTTTAAATGAACACACACACACACACACACACACACACATCATTCTTCATTTCCTCTTGGTGTCTTCACAAGCATCACAACTTACTTGATGCCCTCTCGTGATCATGGTAAGCCAGGGTGCAGCATCAGAGTTTCATGCTAGAACAGCTCTCTACCACGCCTTAGTCACAAAGCTCTGTTTGCTCTTGCTGCTTTCTTTTATTTTTTTCTTATCAAAGTAATACACAGACATAATTATAAAAGTGATATACTAAGGCCCAAGATTCCCTGGGTGTATCCTATATACCAGGCTTATAACTAAGGGTTTACAAGGATATGCTCACTTAACTGGGCACACTCATGAGCTGAGTCCTGCTTTTGTCACTCTCCTGTGCTGACGTTACGCAGACCAGAAGAAACTCCCCAAGCTCCCAGAACATCTTCACCATGGCTTTCAAATGTGAACTCTTGTTTAGTTTTATTTAGAATCAACATACTTAACATCATGGCGTTCTACTTCAAGAAAGTTTATAATAAAACATTAGAGTTTAGACTCTGGAAAAATAAAACTAACAACTTCCAAGCATGTTCTCTCTCTCTCTCTCTGTCTCTCTCTCTCTCTCTTTCTCTCAATTCACTAACCCAGTCTTTAGAGGCATTCACTTTCAGTTCTATTATGTGGATCTTTGTGTATTTACTATATAGTTCTAAAGAATTTTCCAATATTTATATCTCTTGGTTTATAGTTTTGGTATAATCTAGCATTTATTATGGTAGATGAACATTTAACTCTCATGTTATTTCAATATTTTAATCCTAATTTGGGTCAAATACATATTTAGTGTTTCCCTGATGACAACTCATTTTTAAGGCAAGTGATGTGTATGTTTACATTTAGTATTTTGCATAAGTTAACTTTCTGTTTTTCATGGTGTTAATCATTATTAATGTTTTATTTGATCAAGTCAGAGATCTATATAACACCTTTCAATGGCTATATATAATCTATATAATCACTGTTAACCTTTTTTCATCTTCAGAATCATCAGGGACTATTGAGTCTCAGTAAATTTTTTCTGGAACCCCGTGAGTGGCTCCACTCTGGGCTGCTTGTTCTTCATGCTTGCTGCACAGCTGTTCTTTTGGGACTTCCCTGCGTCATCAGCCTGGGATTTCCCTTCACCTTCTTCCTGTGTGAGCTCCTGTTTCCTAAAAAAAATCCTGTCTTCCTCTTCCACAGTTTATCTCCTATTTTGGTCAGTACATCCTCCAATAGTTTCCTGAAAAAAAGGAGATGGGAAGGTATAATCTCCTGACCAGGAAGGATGGGGGAGAGTAGATTCAGGGAAACTCAGTAAGTTTTATGTAGCTGTCAATCATACCCGATCTCATCCTTTCTAGATTCCTAAGGTCCTTGTCTCTTCTTTTGCTTTTCTGCATGTATGGTATGTCAGAGTTTTGTTTGGCTTTTAATTTCATGGAAGACATTGTTGATGCTTTTAATGATTGTTGTTATTAAAGGAGGTAGTTTTGAATTTTTAGTTTTGCCATTTCTCTGCAGTTAACTAAGCCCCTTGCATCTCTTTTCTGGGTCTCCACAGTTTTGGAATCAGACTCATTTGGATTTCAAGAAGATAAATATTCTTGATTCAACGTTAGCGTTCTGTAAAGCTAGCTCATCATTACTTTTCTGGTTAATTGGTACCTATAAAGCCTGATATCGAGGTCATTTTCTGGTCCCAGAGCTTGGGCTGACTGTTGTCTGGCTGCAATCCCCTTGGATCCCGGTGGGATGTTTCTCCTCAGTCCGTGGGTGGAAGGACTTCAAGATTCCAAGCACCCAGCGATTATCTAGGGAACTTTTATTTAAACAGAAGAGCTGGGAAAGAAGTTGAAAGAGGAGGAGGAAGAAGAGGAGAAGGAGAAAGAAAGAGAGGAAGATCTGGAAGAGGTGGGGAGTAAAAATGACCTCCAGGATTTCTAGATTTGTAGTATCACAGAATTTGAAGCATTAAAAGTATTCAGGCAAGTGTCCCTCAGACATAACTGATGAGCACGCTTGGCAACTTTACATAACTCAGGTCAGGACTGTGGGCCTCTCCTTCACATCCTGCAATTCTTCCTCTTTGCTCAGCTTTCTAACTGATGAAGAAGCTCACGTTATGGTTCAGTGGCATTGTGGTATACTTGTGAAATACTGTGTGTCAGTCTTGTTCTGTAATCATGTTATAACTTGTTCTTAGATATCATTTATCATTTCTAAGTTGAGGCTTGACTCCAGTTCCTAATATCCCCATGAGGGTTTTCAGAAACCATGACTAAGGAATACGGAGGGCATAAGGTGGGTGCCATGACAACCGAGATTGTGTAGGTAGGGGAACTCACTGGTAGAAAGGTAGAAAATCTATGCAGATCTAGTAAACTGCTCTGGTAATGATTCAGTTATGGAGGGCTGATGACACAACAGTGACTAAGGGTGTGAAACAGGCACAGACCAAAGCAGACTTCAAATTTCCAGTACTTTTTACTGCTTGGCTTCCTGACCACTATGGAGGAGCTTCTGGGTGAGGTAATGGTCCAAAGGTTTGAACCAACGCTGCAGGTGCTAGTGTGGTGATAGTTTGAGTACCCAAGAAGCATACAGCCTTGAAACTGGCACAGTTATGGCTCAACACTCCCGATACAAATGCCTCTGAGTTCCATCTTATCTTCAGCTAAAGGACACTAATGAGTAAAGCCTCCCAAGAATAAGGCTGTAGGTCCCTGCACAGTAGTCGAAACAGTGATGTCACCATCATCACCATCACCAGCCATCACTACCATCACCATCATCCTCCTCATCACCATCACCACCACCACCATCATCAATCATCTTTACCACCACCTCCCATAGCAGGTCATAACCTAGTCACAGAATCATGATAATGCTAATAAGACTAATCCTCTGAGGAAGTAAAATAATCTTTCTGTTCCTCTTCTTGCCCATCTGCAAACTAAAGATAGTAACAATATATCTGTTTAACTAAGGATGATGAGAGCTGATATATAGTAGTACCACAGTATCTTAAGTGTTTGACAAATGTGAGTTGTTATTACTAAAACTGTCTCTCCTCATTCACATCTTGGGCTCAGGGAATTTTGCACACAAGCAAAAAAATACGAATAACAGTGTCAAATTTTATTTTTTGTTTGTTCTCCATTTTAACCAACTGCTGGGTGTTTTTCCTCTCCAAAAATAGAACTGTCTTGATTTAAAATAAAACAAAGCTTCAAGTCAGCCTTCTTTAATATCACCACTGTGGCCCAAGAAATCCCTTCTGACCTTCAGTAGCTTACTTTATCTACATTACTCACTTGATGTTTATTGAACAAGAGGTCACATACTCAGCGTCTTTCAGATAAGTCCTCCCAACCCCCCATGCCCAAATAGTCCTCATTTAGGTTGCAAGAACCTTAAGCATATTGAAGAGACACTTTCAAAGAGTTCTTCTAAATATCTCTAGCATAGGTAGGTGTCAAGCATGGCTTCATGAGGAGTAGTAATGGTCTCTGTGAGATTATTCTTTTTAAACACAATATATCAGTGTGTATGAAGGGGTATGCTTGTGTTCATGTTTGTATATGTGCGTGCACATGTGTGGGGGTGCATGTAGACATATATGCCTATGTATGTGGAAGCTATAAATATGTACCAGGTGTCATCCCCTATGGCTCTCCACCTTACTTTTTTATGCCAGGGTCTCTTGTTGTACCTGGAGCTCACCAATTCAATTAGACTGGTTGACCAGCAAGCCTTGAGGTTCCCCCTGTCTCTTTCTCACCAGCATTAGGACTACAGTGCCACAGCCAGCTTTTCACATGGGTGCTGGGCATCCAAACACAGACATTCATAGCAAGCACTTCCCCAACTGAGCCTTCTCACCAGCCCCAATGCCGTTTTTATTAAGACCTTTCTAGCACTCCAGACTATGCCTTGGGTCCTTTGCCTTACTTTGAGCGCCAGAAAACTCCTCGGGATCAGTAAGTATTGTTTAAGCAGGCCTCTCATATTAGACTGACCCCACAGAAGACTTTCTCTTCAGCTCCTTTCTGCTGATCAGACTCCAGACACTTGACCCCTGCTGAAAGGTAGAACCCTCTATTTACAGTACACATCTTTCATTCAACCATCCTAATCCCTGTCCAGTGAAGGTTCCAACAACACCACTTACATAAAAATATGAATTTGTAAATAAAAAGGAAAGGAGGATGGAAGGGAAGGAGGGAGGGAGGGAGGAAGAGAGGGAAGGAGGGAAGGAGGGAAGGAGGGAAGGAGGGAGGAAGGAAGGAAGGAAGGAAGGAAGGAAGGAAGAAGAAAGATATTTTTGGCTAAAGACTAAGCTCTGCTAAGGTAGTTTCTGCAACTGCCTCCATTTCTCTGGTCATGCCCCATTTCCTCCTTGAGGGATTCCTCTTCCAGAAGCCTGAAATCTTCCTTCCTTCATTTGCTGTAGAAACCATTTCTTCCTGATCATGTGCTGTTTATGCTGGCAATTATCCTTTTCTCTAAAGACTTGTTTTGTAACTGTGGCATTTGAGTGCCTCTTCTGTGCCTCTCTCAGTGGGTCCATCATACTGGTGGGTACCACATATGAAGATTCAAACACTCACAGATTGAACATATTTAAGAAAAGAAATGTGTCTATACTGAACGTGAGCAGATACTTATTTCTATAAATAACACAGCATGACAACTTCTGACTTATATCACATTGTATGAGTTTAATGATCTGGGGAGAGTTTAAAGGAACAGAAGGATTGAAACATTGTACACAATTATGATATTTTTATGAAGAACTTGGACATCTGTGGCTTGTGTTATCAAGAGGGTCCTGGAACCAATCAACCCCCAAAGGATATTGAGGAACTCAGGTATATAAAGGGCTTTACATGGACAATCCTCACAAGAAACCTATGAAGTAGGTCCTGTGGTTAGCTCAAAATAATATTAGGGGGAAGTGTCACAGAGAAAGGTTAGTTATCTGATGCTAGGAAGTGCTGGGGATATTGATGTAGTGTCTATGTGCTTACCCACTGAGCCATGTCTTGCACTCAACAGTCAGGCAAGACATACTAGGTCATGCAATGACTTCTTTCCCATCCTTCTCTGGCCCAGACCTTCTTATACCTTCCTCTCTAGAAGAAGCAGACTGGAGGAAATGATCAAACATCTTCATTACTTTGACCTCCTCTGGAGGAAAAGAATTCTATTTACTGTTATTTTAAGCCTGTATTCCATCATTATGCTTTGTGATTCCACTGGAGGTTCTTTGTGGCCAGATCCCCCAGATATACCGCCCATTGCAATCTTGTTATTTTGATATCTGAAGGTTGGGGGTGTTTCTGTTTGAAACATTGTCTATTTACATTCTTTTGCCCAAAATAGTCTGAAGTGCCAGTATTTTGTCTTCATGTTTCTCATAGAATTTAATGATGTTACATCAAGAGCCACAAGTCCCTTTGAAGTATTTTGGTCCTTTGCAGATTTGGGGAAAATGTACTAGGATGATGATTAAGGTCACATTTATGAAGTGATACCATGACACTTTCCCCGGTAGGAGAAAGAAGATAGTTTATAGGATGAAGTTGTTGGTGACACACTGTGATAACCTGCCCTCCTAAAAGCAATAGTTCTCACGTTCTGTTCTCAAAACACCCTCATTACAATACCACAACTCAGCACAGCATTCTACATTTATCCTGGCCTCAGAAGACAACCATGTTCCTACTCAAGGCCATTCCTGTGGCCCTGCAGAACCCAGGACAAATTACATTATGTGTGCTCCTTTAGTCCCTTCCCACACACAATGTTATTTTTGTGATAAAGTCTAGTCACATTAAATAATACCAAGACCAATCTGCAGCAGAAATAAGTCCTAGAAACTCATCTCAAAAGCGTAAAATGAACAGAGGGCATTTCATCCCCAGACATTGTTATCCTCACTTCCAGTGCTCATTGTCCTATGCTCATGAACTACGATGAAGCCAAGAAAAGTATGGAGAGCCAATCATTTGCTTGACTATTATTTACTTTTGTTACATTTAATGGTGTGTGTGTGTGTATGTGTGTGTGTGTTTGTGTGTGTGTGTGTGTTCATATGGAGGTCAAAGGACAACTTATGGGAGTAGTTTCTCTACTTCTACCATATAGGTCCCGAGGATCAAAGCCAGGTCCTCAGGCTTGGTGGCAAGTGCCTTAACCCACTGAGCCATCTTGCTGACCCATCTTTGGGCATTTGTAAGAGAAGAAAACTCATTAAAACATACACTATTCCATTGATGGACTCTTACAAGTAGGGATGTCAGAAAACTGGCACACCATCTGGCCATTGCTTGCGAATGATTTAATTTCCCTTTGGAAATGCCATTAGAACCAGATACTATAATTATGGAATAAACTGAGGCACATTGAAAAAAAGCCCTGTTAGAAAGACAGACGATGCCCCTGTACAGGGGATCAACTGCACTTTATATCTAATTGAGTATCTTCCTTAAGCCATTAAACCCAAAGCAGGGTGGGACAATAGGATTAGCTTGCTAAGTGACCATCTGATATCTTACCCAGTTCTTTCACTAAACTGCTAAACTCACCTCTAAGCCAGAGAGCTCTCCTACTGAAATCTACAAAAGTAAAGAATTTCCTTTATTCTGAATATTATATTTCCTATCCCAATTTTCCCTTCAGTGAGCATTTAATGCTACTAAAGGATTTTCCACCTAAGCCCATCTTAGCACATCTATGTAACCTGTAAAGAATATTATTTTAAACAACCCCCATTAATTGCAAACAACTAAATTGCTATAGCCACGCAAAACTCAATCACAGGTAACTAAAGTAGGGCCCCAAAGATGTACAGGCAAATCAACCTTAGCATTTTTTGACTCTCAAATTATTATTAAGCTAATAATTTCGCTTTTTGTAGAACTGGACTTGTTTGTTACTTTTTTTTTTTTTACTTTAAAATAAACATTTTTCTCAAAAAGATGACTATTTCCACCCTCTCACAATTAACTGACAAAGAATGCACTTTGAGTTTTAAGGAAATTACAAGAATCAACTCTAAAGGGGGAAGTGCCCAAATGAACATCTGTCATGCATGACAGGGCCTTGACTACAGGACCATCTCCTCAGCCCTAGTCAACCTTTCTCCACAAACAGAGGCAGCTCTTCTTATAGCACATGACTTAGAAAGCATTGTTTTAAATTCCTCCTTGGTCTGCTGTGGAACCTTCTAGCTTCCCTCTTAGTTATCAGGACCATAAAATTTCCAAAGTATAACCATAGAAGGGAGTGAACCCAGAGCCTGACCTGAAAAGCAGAGTCACTGACTCCATTCACTTGCGGTAGGAGTGAACCTGAACTCTCTGGGATCCATCTCGTTAGTGGTTATTCCAAAAATAAAGGACAGATCTGACTCCAAAGACCTTCAAAACCAAAGAAGGGACAGAGAGTTCCGCTGCAGATGTACTGCCTGGAGAACTCACAGACATGAGCATGAAGAGAAAGATACGTTTCAACTGTTGGGTTGTTCTAGTAACCAATTGGGAAAAGAATGGCTCCTCTGAAGATGATCACATCCTAATCCCTAGACTTGTAAGTCACAACCTAGCAAAAGAGAAATATGTTTACAGATGGAAGGAAGACTATAACATAGGGAGAGGATCTGAGAATGCCCAGTGTAATCAAACGGGTTGCCAAAAATAAACAAGGGAAACAAAAGAGAGAGTTAGAGAGAAGATGTAACAATGGGAGCAGAGTCAGCAATGTACCAAACTCTTGCTTTTGACAATGGAGGTGGGAGGCCAAGGTATATGACCAGGCTGTGGCTGATATAAAGGACCAGAAAGGGGTGAAGACTCTATGTAGATACCAGCTTGACTTTTCCATATTTAATGACTGTGTAGGTGTTGTCTTCAGCAATGGCCCCTTGCTGTGGAGAGCAACCTAATGCTTAGGCAACAGCCTTGGTTGTTTGGGGATTCTCATGGGACCCTTTTGACCAACAACTCAATCAGATGTAACTAATCCTGATAATAGAAGTTTCATTTAGTGACAAGAGATAGCAACTTGAGCCACTTTGGCGATTTCATGCAGAATAACTATTTATATATCTTAGGGAGCTTCTACTACCCCTCAAATGGCCCTTAATTCTAGCTGTCTCTGTCTTTCCCTACATCCTTTCCCTCATTTCCATCTCTCCTCCCCATCCCACTTGATCCTACCATTCCAGCCCACCCCCATCCATCCATAACTACCTATTCTATATCCCTTTCCTAACAAGATCTATCTGGCTCCCTAGTTCCTTACACTCTACATAACCTCTGTGCTTCTTTGGACTGTAGTTTGATTATCAATGAACTAACAGCTAATATCCACATATAAAGCAATATTCTTTCTGGGTCCGGGTTACCTCACTCAGGTTGATGTTTTTAGTTCCATCCATTTACATGCAAATTTCATGATTTCAGTTTTTTTTAATGGCTGAGTGATATTCCATTGTGTAAATGTACCACACTTTCTTTATCCATTCTTCTGTTGAGAGACATCTATTGTTCAATATGTTTTATTCCATTGATCAATGTGTTTGTTTTTGTGATAATACAATGCTGTTTTTATTACTATAGCTCTGTAGTATAACTTGAAATCAGGGATGATGATACCTCTAGCAGTTCTTTTATTATTCAGGATTAGTTTAGCTATCCTCGTGTGTGTGTGTGTGTGTGTGTGTGTGTGTGTGTGTGTGTGTGTTTCCATCTGAAGCTGAAAACTGTCCTTTCAAGATCTTTGAAGAATTATGCTGGGGATTTTCATGGAGATTACATTGAATCGTTAGATTGCTTTTGGTAGGATGGCCATTTTTACTATGAGCATGGAAGATATTTCCATCTTCTGATATCTTCTTCAATTTCTTTCTTCAATATCTTAAAGTTTTTATTATAGAAGTCTTTCACTTTCTTGGTTAGAGTTAACCCAAGATATTTTATATTATTTGAGGCTATTGTGAAAAGTCTTGTTTCCCTGATTTCTTTCTCAAACTGTTTGCCATTTGTATATAGGAAAATTGATTTTTGTGAGTCAATTTTGTATCCAAAATTTGACCAATGGAATCAAATTGAAGACCCCAATATAAATCCATATACCTATAGATGCCCAATTTTTCATAAAGAATCCAGAAATACACACTGGGAAAAAAAAAGAGCATCTAATTTGATGAATGTGTTTATCACTGGAGTTCCCCAGTGAAATTTTTATAGTCATTTATGTTATACTATCATATCATCTTCAAATAAAGATACTTTGACTTCTTCTTTTCCAGTTTGTATCCCCTTGATCTCCTTCAGTTGTCTTATTACCCTAGCCAAGACTTTAAGTACTGTGTTCAATAGATACAGAAAGAGTAGACAACCTTGTCTTGCTTTATTTTAGTGGACTATTAGTAGAATTGCTTTTAGTTTCTCTTCATTTATTTGATGTTGGCTATGGGCTTGGTGCAAACTGCTTTCGTTATGTTGATATTATGTCCCTAGTAGTTGTAATCTCTCTAAGATTTTTCTCTCATGAAGGGGTTTTAGATTTCGTCAAAGGCCTTCTCTGCATCTAATTATATGATCATGTGGGTTTTTTTCAGTTGATTATATGATGGATTTAATTATCAATTTCCATATGTTGAATCATCTCTAAATCTCTAAGATGAAGCCTACTTGAAAATAGTGGATGATCTTTTTCATGTGATGTTGCATTTGGTTTACAAATATTTTATTGAAAAAATTTGTATCTATGTTCATAAGCAGAATTGGTCTGTAATTCTTTTTTGTTGGATCTTTAAAGTGGTTTGGGTATTGGGGAAACTGTGGACTCATAAAATGAATTAGGCAGCGTTCTTTCTGTTTCTATTTGTGGAATAATTTGAGGCGTATTGGCAATAACTGTTCTTTGAAAGTCTAGTAGAATTCTGAGCTTAAAACCATCTGGCAATGGACTTATTTTTGTTGGGAAATTTTAAATTACCGCCTTTATTTCATTAGGGATTATAGGTCTTTTTAAGTTGTTTATTTAGTCTTGGTTTGACTGTGATAAGTGGTATATATTGAGAAAATTATTTTTTTATCCTTTTTTGTTTTTTGTTTTTTGTTTTTTGATTTTTGAGATAAGGTCTCTCTGCTTAGTTTTGGCTATCCTGGAGCTTTCTCTGTAGACCATGCTGGCCTCAAACTCACAGAGATCTACCTGACTCTGCCTCCAAGATATATGACACCATTATCCAGCTGAAACTTAACCACATATTTTAGATTTTCTAATTTGATTGCGTAAAGGCATTTCTGAATTTCCTCTGGGTTGGTTGTTATACCCTTCCCCTTAATTCTAATTTTGTTAATTTGCATATTCTTTCTCCACTTTTTAGTTATTTTGGCTAAGGGTTTGTCAGTTTTATTGATTTTTCTCAAAGAAACAACTTTGTTAAATTGATTCTTCATATTGTTTTCTTGTTGTTTCTATTTTATTGCTTTCAACCCTAAATTGGATTATTTCTTGCCATCTATTTCTCTTGAGCGTGATTTCTTGTTTTTGCTCTAGTGAGTTTTGGTATGCTGTGAAGTTACTAGTATAAGGTCTCTCCAATTGTCTTATGCAGACGTTTAGACATTTAGCTGCCCGTTAGAGCCACCTTCATTGTGTTTCATAAATTTGGGTGTATTGTGTATTCCTTTTTATCCAGTTCTAGAAAGTCTTTCATTTCTATCTTTATCAATTTTTAATTCAATAGTGAGTTGTTCAGTTTCCAGGAAATTGTAAGCTTTCTCTTGTTGTTGCTATCCAGCTTTAATCCATAGTGGTAAGGTAAGATGTAGGGGTATTGCAATTTTCTTGTAACTGTTGAGATTTGTTTTGTGTTCAAGCATGTGGTCAATTTTGGAGACAATTCCGTGGGATGGTGAGAAAGTACAGGAAGGTACTCTGCATGCTACCAAAAGGGAAATGTAAGCACCAAGCCAGCCACAGACCATTTAATTTACAATGGTATCCTGACTGCAAATATGTTAGAACAATTTTGGCACAAAACTTGTGGGAGTAACCAACCAATATCTGACTTAATTTAAGGTCCACTTCACAAGATGGAACCCATACCCAGCACTTCTTAGCAGACCAAGAACCTAAGACTAGATAGCTCAAGGACCTAGGGTAAAATCAAATACAACTGTTCTAAAACAATAATATGGCAATAGAAAGACTCCTAATGATAATCTACTGTACTCATAGATCAAAGCTTTGGTCAGAGACGCTTCCTCCTGCAGCAGATGGGAACAATACAAGATCCATAGCCAGACATTATTCAGAGAGTGAAAACCTTGTAACACTCAGCCCTAAACAGCATGTTTCCATCAAGTCCATTCTCTCAGGGTTCAGGGAATTCTGGGGAAGAGGAGGGAGAAAGAATGTAAAAGCAAGAGGGGATGGACGACCTCAAGGAAACAAGAGCCATTAAATCAACATGATCAGTGCTCATATGAACTCACAGAGACTGAGGCAGCATTCACAGAGCCTGAGCAGGCTTGTACCAGATCTCTTAAGTATATATTATGGCTTTTCAGTTTAGTGTTTTTATGTGATTCCTAAGTGTGAGACCAAGTAGGTCTCTGTTTCTTGTGCCTTCTCTTGGGCTCTTTTCTTTCTGTTTGTTTGTTTTGTTCAATTCTGATGTGTTAGTTTCTGTTTTATATATTATATTACATTAATTATATTATATTATATTATATTATATTATATTATATTCCCTTAGAAGCCTGTGTGTTTTCTAATAAGAGACAGAAAGGGAATGGATCCAGGATGGAGGGGAAGTGGGGAGGAACTGGGAAGGGAAACCATAATCAGGATATATTATGTGAGAAAAAAATTAATTTTCAATAAAGGAAAAAAAAATTCTAGTTAAAAAATAAAAAAGTCCAGAAATGGAATACTTTCCCAGAACTTCAAAAGAATATACAGCCATTAATATCTTGACATAAGCCTAGAGAGAACTGAGCCAAAATTTGGAAATGCGGAACTACAAAATAATAATGTCATCTAAGCTACTAAAGTTATGGTTATTAATTATGACACTAATAGAAAATAAATGCATTTTCTTAGCCCACCAGAGAAATAGATTATATGCAAGGTAGTTACTGAAGAAATATAATACAGCAATTAAAAACAAATGAGCTAAGATGAAAGATAAAATAGAGTTATCAGAGGCCAGGTCATGAAGGTGACAGGATGCTCCTATTTAACAGGTGCAGAGTGTGTGTTTAGGAGATGTAAACACTCTGGAAATAGTATTGATGGGCATCAGGCATGTGATGGCTAGTCTTGGTTGTCAACTTGATTACATATGGAATTAACTAAAATTCAAAACTGGAAGGCACCTCAAGGACAGTTTTTTTGTTTGTTTGTTTTGCTTTGCTTAATTTGAAGTAGGAAGATTTACTTCTAACCCAGACGTTGAGGTGGGAAGACACACACCTTTAATCTCAGTTACACCGTCTGCTGGAAGCCTGTGTAAGGACATGGAGGAAGGAAGCTTTTGCTCTTTGCCCACTTGCCCTTGATTTGGTAACCTATCCATTCCTTCACTGACATCGAAGCCCACTTCTTTAGGATTCCAGGGTCTACTGAAGACCAGCTGAAACGCCCAGTCTCATGAACTGAAAAACTTCTGAATTCTTGCACTCTCTGCTCATAGCCAGCTGTTGCTGAATTAGTTGGACTGTAGCCTGTAAGTTATCCCAATAAATTCTGTGTGTGTGTGTGTGTGTGTGTGTGTGTGTGTGTGTTTGTGTGGTGTGTGTGGTAGGGGAACCCTGGTGAATATAAATTTTGGTACTAGGATTGTAGGGTATTCCTGTAACAGATGTGACCATATTGTTTTTGGAGAGGATTGTGGAAGGATTTTGGAACTTTGGGGTTATGCAGAGAAGCTGAGGCTTGTCATCATAAAAGGAGCCCAGAAAAGGCTATTGGTGAAAGTGTAGCCCAATTGCAGCAGAAGACCCCAGCATTTTGTAAATGCCAGTACCATGGGATGATCAACAAGAACAGCAGCAGCGGTGGCATCAGCCAGAGCCTAGAAGACAAGCTGTGTGTGCTGCAAAGGCCAGAGCTGGAGAAGTGACCCAAATCCCTTGGAGGAGCCCAGAAGATCTTGAGTGAATCCCAGATACTAGACATTCCTTTGATCTGATTTTGACTGTATTTCTCTCTTGAGGAAGGAAGTATTTAACTTATTTTCAGTTCTACAGGAGTCCACAGCTGAGAGACTGCATTTTAGGTTTTAAGAGAGGCTTTGGATTTGTAAAGAGATTGAATTTTAAAATGTTTGAGTTTGTGAAGACTGGGAGCTGTAAGTTGGTAAAATATTTTATACTGTGGTGTTATTAATGTGTGATCTTGGGGATGAAAAGGACGAGAAAGTTTGTGACTAACCAGTGATGTTTTTGTAGATCAAACTGACAAGGCGTTAATTGTGCTGGGTAGTTTTATGTCAGCTTAACACAAACTAGTTATCTGAAAGGAGGGAACCTCAATTGTCTCCATAAGATCTGGCTGTAATGCATTTTCTGAATTAGTGGCACAGTGGGCAGGGCCCTCCCATATCAGTGTTCAATCAAGATGTCCTCTCACAGACATGGCCATAAACCAATCTGACTGAGGAGGCAATTCATCAGTTGAACTTCCTTCTATCCAAGTGACTTCAGGTTGTATCAAGTTGACCGTAAAAAGTAATCAGGACAAAGAAATAGAAGTTCTAACCATATTGTGCACTTCACCTGCAAGTGCCTAGTGGCTTCTTGTCTTGTCTTTCCTGGCCCCTTGCCCCTTGTTTCCTTTCTTTATTTGCCCCAGGGAAAAGCAGTGGAGGAAGGGCAGCTCTCATTTTCCACTTTCAAGCTCTCCAGAGAGGAGCATGGGGACTATGTGGATTCCCTCCCGTATGAATAGGGACCAGCAAGCAAGAAATCTCCCTGCCTTAGAGTTTCTCAGATCACAGTACACATCAGGAGCACAAGGAGATATAAATAAAATTAGATTTCAAGAGGCCCAAGGAAGAACTCGGGGTTCTCTTGCTCTATTGAGATTGTTGGTGTTGCTGGTTCTTTGGGTGCACCATCCATACCTTACCTAGGCATCTTTCAAAGGGAACTATGAATAGTTGTACAGCAGGGCAGGAGTGGGATGGGGAAGGGATAGAAGCAGCCTGAAATTTTAGTAGTATCCTTCTTCTGTACTCTTCATTGCACACACAGTAAGCCACCCACTAGCTGCAAATACCCACGGTGGCTCCAACCTATGTTTTTAATCTCTTCCTTGAAATTTACTTTACATACTCACAAATAAATGGAAACATGATATTGGGCTCTACATCAAAGGGGGGAGGGTAACTGCCATTAGCAGTATATTTAGAGTAATAAACCCAGGTTATCAGGAAAGAATGGAAAGAATGGAAAATATAAAGAATATTGTATTAGGTATCGTTTTCATTAGCATTTCTCTAACAATTAACTGCCATTCATAACAGGAATTATTAAAATAATTTGTCTCACTCCAGTTCTTTGAAACAAGGCTTAAGAGGAGAATTGTTGATTTCAAATGGCCTCCTAACCCAAAGCAAAGCAGACCCAGAGAAATAGCTTAGCAGCCGACCTGTGAACTCCCAGGAAACACTAACTTGATGTCTTATCTGTCTCAGCCCTAACCTAACTGTGCTATGGTCTGAAGCACTTGGCCATCTTCCCCACAAAGATCTAAAGTATAGGGTGACAGATTCCACCTCATCATAAGGAGGGACTCCTACACTATGGTTGCTATAATAACCCTAAATTGTAGGTGACACCATTCTCTCTGCTGTACACATGAAAAAGCTAGGAACTGGGCCTAGGATCACATAGCTGGTGTCATACATGGCATATCAACCCCACATTCTTCCCCACAACAACAGCATAAACTGTACTTCAGTTTGAGTTCTCCCAAAGTTGGAGGCTAGAACATGAACATAAAAGCTTTTATTTGAGAGGTGGTTGCAGGCCACTGAGGCAGGGAGGGAGAGGAAAGTTAGACAGAAAAGGAAAATTAAGCAGTTCATGGGCAGATTTGGAAATATGCAAAGTACCCAGCAGCTGTTATGAGACATCATTAGTTCTAAGTGATGCTTGCCTGGCCTGCAACTGATATCAGCATAGCCAAGGTGATAGGATGTGGGTCAGGGTCTCAGTGGCATTCGGGGTAAACTGTTTCTCATCATGGGTGAAGACTCTAAATAGACAGCACTGCAGGAAATAATTGAAATATATAGGCTAGATAATCTCTTCATATGGAATTCTAGAATTCTCTATGTAGATGTTCACATGGGTTATCACAATTTGCCAACTAATAAGTATGTTACATTAACATTATAGTCATCAAGAATACTGTCAAAGGTCGAAAGCCAGTATGATGGCATACACTACAATCCCAGCCCCTTAAGAGGCTGTGTCAAGAATGATAAGTTCAAGGCCATCATAGGCTTCATAGGGGGACCCACTCTCCCTATAACCTTCCCATAAATGAAGGAGAGTAGGGACAGAGGGAGAAAAATTACTTAAGGAAATTCTTCCTCATTAGCATCTTATCAGACAGCGTGTAAACATAGCTCTAGTTAGCAATACTTTACATGGACAGCCAATCCTTTTAGAACATATTTCAGCTTTGGTCTGTTGAGTAAGAAAAGTTCATGTCAACACATTCTGTGAAGGGAAGTTCATGCCAACACATTCTGCATTCACCGAAGTCTTTCCTACTGAGCTTGCTGAATTCCCAAGGGAGTACCCAGAAGGACACTGAGGTAGAGACTCAATTTTGTTCACCAACTCACAGTTGTGATCAAAGTTGAAAAAAACTGAGCCATCCCCCTGCAGACCAGTGACCACTGCTAAGTTTGGAGGTTATGTTTGGTCAGTTCAAGATCTCTGAGAAAACATGTGTGAGCATTTGCATAGATTGATGGGTCAGCTCAGGCCAGATCTAAATGTGGTTCAGCTCCCCAGGGGTGCTTATCAGAATTTGGCACCACTGGTTAAAGCGTGAAGATGAAGCCAATGTTAGTGACTCACTGACCATCAGTGAGTCTATATGTTGGTATAGTTCCATGGCCACAGACACTAACCTCTTACCAAGAGACAGCCTCCTATGGGACCCTCTCTCTGGCTCCTACTGGGAACAAATGAGGCTTTGGGTGAATCTGTATACAGTCATCACATCTGCAGGGGGAACCACACAAAATATTCTGCCTCCCAGAGACCAAAACTCGTGTTTAGGAGAATTCGAATAAATGCCTAGAAAGAGTTTTATAGTAAGATGAGGCAATGCCATTTTCTCTATATTATTTATTTATATTATCTTCAAGTCATAATATTGATCAGTATTCACTATCCTTGTTTAATTTGTGATCACTGGTAAATTCTTGCCGTTTAGTAACTCTGTGGTTACAACCAAAGAAGCGCATTTCAGAGTCCCTGGCTTTTAATAAACCTTCACTTCCAAGGAAATGGGTAAGAAGAATGAAATTACATTCAATAAGGAAATTGCCTATAGAATATGGAAGACTTACCATTTCTAAGGGCAACAAATTGGATTGAGAGCTCTGACATATAGGAGCTTGCTATCTATGAGAAAAGGTTTCTGAGAAGAAAAGGGATTACTTCTAGAATGCCCTATGAGTCAGTCAGAAAAGAGTCATGATTATGAGAATGTTCACTATTCCAGAGCGCAGAACATCCTTCAAATTAGCTTATGCAAAACAGAAATTCCTTTCCAACATTAAGAGAGAGGAAGGGTCAAGCAGTCTTTTTACCTTGATATATCCAAATTTTTCTATGAGGCCAGCAGGATGCTTCATTTGTATTTCATGGCTACACCTTCTGAAAGGTTTCATGTCTGCATGGGTCCTGTCCTCTTTGTAGCAAGTTAACAAATGAATTTCCAAGCTTGAAATACCATTACCATATGCAAGAGGTGGTTGGGGGGAGGAAGGAGGGAGGTACAGAGGGAGGGAGAGAGAGGGGTTAGGTTCCCAGATATCTATGGAAAAGACTCCTTTGGGGGATATTATGTTGGGATCAGTTGGTTAATGTTGTTAACCATTAATCTCAGACCCAAGACTTGACACTCCAGTGTAATTCTGGAGTGTCATGACCAATGGATGCCATTGGCTGCCTGAGGCCTTGAATGGTGGATGTGCTACCATTTGCAAGTCACATCATTTAGGACAGATCGCTGTTTTTACTGCAACAGCTAGGCTGGAGTCTTTACACTGCTTCAGTTCAGGACTGACCAATAATGCATTTGTGCTTGTACAAGCATTCTTTGAACCCTGTCTCATCCAATTTATGTTGTATTGGCCAAAATTAACCACAGGACCCTTCCGAACTGCAACTTGACAAAAAATGTAGGCAAAAGCTAGAATGTTTGATTAGCATCACTTACCCTGCCAACTTGACTGAGGTCATATGTCACCTTTAGGTCAGCACTATGGCCAAAGAAAGACATGCATGTTTTATTTTCTGGGCCTAGGTTCTATACCATCTGTGTAGCTGTCAAAGGAGCTCAACTTATGCACTCCAGAGATACCAACAACCACAAGAACATGCTACACAATCAAAGTTTAAAGCTTCAGAACCAACTGTTCAGCCATGTTTTTCTCAGAGTGAAATTTCCATCCAAGCTGGAACTGACTGAATGGGTTATTACTAAGAACACACAGCATCTGTCATCTGAAAAGAAAAGGATATTGGGATCTCCAGAGGCCAACTCAGACCACATACCTGAAAAGGCTGCCAAGGGAGGCTGAATGACCAGGAGACAGCTCAATGGACAAGGCTGCCCCATATAGCACATGACCAGGCCTGTTTTAGCAAAGGTCCTATGCAACCTCTTTGTCATGGAAAAGTGATAATGTTTGCAAGATGCAAAGTAATGGCATATTAGATAGTTGACTATTACAATAGAACCTGTGCAAATTATATGTTACATGCATAATGAAGAATTAATGTGAGAGGTGATATGAAGGTTCCAACTGCAGATTTTGAACTGAAGTTAGGTAGGCTTTGCAGTGAGACCCACATACTCTACAGGTTCTTTGTGAGAGGTAAAGAAAAGAAGGATCAGAGACAGCAAGAAACAGACTCACTCTGGGCTTGCTGGCTGTGAAGTTGGGGATGTTGGGGATGAGAACAAAACTTACGAAGCTAGAAAAAATAAGTAGTCTTCCTTAGAGCTTCTAGAAAATTCCCAAGTGGCTCCTCAAAATTAGCCCAGGGATACCTCTCATCTCTAGAACTATAAAATGGTTGAATGTGTATTGTTTTCAGCTAGTGAGTTTAATTGATCATAGCAAAAGTAAGAAACTAATGTTGACATTCACATGCCCTAGGAAAAACAAAGGATGTAGATAGGACCAAGCCCCTTAGGAAGAATAATGAGCTCTAGATGCTTCCAGGCTGCCTTCTGGGCATGAAAGGGCCACTAGATAGACAAGAGCATCAGATGCCATGGTTCCTATGATAAATAAATAGGCCAAGAGAAAAGAGGTTCTAGAAACTTTGGTGTTTTCTTGGTCTACTGTGTCCTTCCCGGGATCAAGGTGGTCTATTATCTAACTGCCCTTATGACTTTAAGTATAGATATTAAATTAGAACACTGTAAACCAAAGCCAAACAGAAATAAACAACTGGGTATTTTCTCAGCAGGACAAGTTGGGTGGGGCACTGAAAGAACTGGAACTCTGTAAGCCAAGAATTCAGAGCCAAATCCGCAGACCTAGTTAATGAGCCGACAATGAACAGCACAGACACAGCCTGGACTTGGGAAAGGTAATTTTGCTAATGAGTTGACCCTGGGTGTGCCCTATGGTGTAGTCACACCATAGTTATGAAACAGTGTTCTTTTACAGGTAACTCAGAAGCTTGCACACATACCAAGGAAGCTAAAGGCCTTTTTAATCTCTTCAGCCACCTTATCTGCCAAGAAGAAACACTATCCGGGAAAAGCTTTCCTCTTTGGAAATGGATCCCTCCTCCTGAGTTGGTCCCAACGTGCAGGTAGAATACAAATTGGGCCCAAGGAATGAGGCCTCCATGGTTGGTAATGGGCCTCCAAATTCATCACAGCTCTGAGCAGCATAGTAAGTAAAACACTGTGATCATTTTACAGAGACTCATCGGCTTCCTGCCAGGAGCTAATGGCCCCAGTCTTGTTCTGAGGAGAGCACATGTTCAAATTATGCTTGAACTTCAGTGGCTGCACATCTACGAGTTATCAGCATCCAAGTCATGTGGAGCAGATAAGCCACTCCCACATTTGAATAACATCAGCACCCTTGCTGGCAACCCCTAACAGAGGGACTCAGTCTCCTTACGGAGGCCAGAAGGTTCTTAGCACCCCTTCAAGAAACAGCTCTGCTTTAGGACAGCTGAAGTGGGGAGCTGCTGACACACACTACTACCCATGCTAAGTACCCACAGCTTCTGGTTCGTGGGTATGAGAAGGCTTCTGGATACCCAGGCATTAGTTACCAGACTTGTGGAGGGCTCATTTGTCAAGATAGTGCATGAAGTAAAGGAGGTCCACCAGGCATATATTTTTAAATGCTCTCTTAGTCTCCACAGTAACATTATGAGGTTCATACTGTTATTCTTAATTCTAAACTCAGGAACTGAAGCAACATCATTCTCGTGAGATTAACTTGTCCAGTTATACTGCTGTTAACTAGCAGCATCTGGGCATTTTCATGGTATCTTTGCTCATGATATTGCTATATAATAAAGTATCCTTTTCCAAAGGTCCTACTCAATTTGCTGATTTTCTTGATCATTTAAATAAACATATCTTTCCTTCTTTGGTACATAGTTCCTATGCTTCTAAATATAATGAAAGATCAGATTCAGTTCTAATAATTGAATATGTACTTTCATTGCTTTTTCTTGTGCTGGGGATTGAACCCTGGGCCTTATTCAAGGTAGGAAAGTGGGGTACTGTGCTTACTGTCTTATGTCCTTAAATCCTCAATATGTATCTTCATAGGGCAATACAAAAGGAATGGAAAATTCTAGTGTAGTTGGGTAATTTGAGCTCTGAGTTTAGTTTCAGAAGGCTGAATTGTTTGTAAATTATAAAATAAAACCATCTGAATTTGGAAATCTTTGACACTATGATATTTAAGTGAAGAAAAGAATGTCTGTCTTATGCCTTGGGAATGTTATAAGGACCGAGTGGGGCAACAGATTCAGAACTACTGTTTCCTTGTTATTTGTGTGCTCACAGTCACAGGAATAAGCACAAACCGATGTTCATTCTGCATCCGTTTTGGAATCATAAAGACCGGAAGACTAGGCCTTTCACATGATTCAGTTCATCTTCAGAGAGTCACTAATCTTGGAAATGAGTTCCAGAGTTTTAGCACCAGCCACCATTTGTATTTCTAATCTTCACATCTCACTCTTTTAAGCACATATCATTCTGCACAAATGAATCTTGAGAAACCAAGGCAAAGAGGTTACATATCTTGCTTACTCGAGTAACAGAAAGAAGACGAGAAGCCAGGATAGCAAATTCAAACTCTGTTCAGAACCTTGAATCTGGTAGGAACAAAATGCTAAACAAAATGCCATAGTTACATTAATCTGTTTGTAAACTTACTAATGTCTACAGAAAAAATAATTACCCCGTGGGCCTGTCCTCCAAATTTTGCACCTTAATTATTCTTGTGTTAAATGCTGTCTTCATTTCTGCTCCATCCTCCCCAACCCCCAAAGGATATGAATAAAGAGATCAATGTCACATACAGAATGACATTATCAGATCCTGCCAAAATCAGCATATCCACGAGGTAGTCTGAGCTTGTGCTTCCACTGACCCTGGTCCTGTTCAGCTCTGACAAGGGGCTACCTATCCTCCACAGAGGTCAGGATAGAGTGCAGAGCAAAGGGCTGACTTTGCAGCAGAAAGGGACACATTGGACTCCATTAATAAACCCTCCACCTCCCCCCCATCCCACCAGACTTCCTGTTAAGGTCTTAATTTAGTCCTTTGAACAAATGCCCAACAAGGCAAGGATGCCAGCTGGACATAGGATGGAAACAGTGTTGGTGAGGGTCAGACCATCTCTGGGTAAGAAGTCTTGCTGAGTCACCCTGCTCCTCAACTGTAGACCTGTAGATTTAGATGAGAGAGAGCATAGTGGCTTGGGAAGAAGATGGCTGGCTGCTGGGACAGGCCTGAGTGGGCACATACCCCCACTCAGCCACATTCATTCTATATCCAAATGAATTACTTAACTTCTCTGACCTCATCGTCTCTAATGGAGGAAAACCTCCATTAGTTATTAGAATTATTAGGAACATTATCTGGCCCACGTGAAAGACTCAACACAGTGGCCAACAAATATAGCATGTACTAAATATTACTGTTAGAAGATGGAGTCATGAGGTGCAAAAGGAGGTGTTTACATTTACACCTTTAACCGGAGCATTCCTGGAATGTCCCAGGCCAACTACCATGGCTCCGGGATGGACTCAAAACCTTATACTCCATGCAGAATTGTCCCAGGGTCACCTAGAAATATTTTTCTTGGTTCCTTGCTACAATGTGACCAGATTGGGCATGATTCAGATTCAAGCCTTCCCCCAGGAATGTTCTCACCACCCCTCATATGATCTTTCCAAACAGACTCTTGTCTCAAGTGACAGTTTGGGAGACAACCAGTTATATCCACCTTGGGCACCTTTTAAATATGTAGACATGATTTCAGTCTGCAGAAGGAGATAGGGGACAATCCCTTATCTTTGATCCTCTTAAGGTCCAGTGATAAATGTGATTAACCATCCTAAGGCTGGGGAAAACAGAAGGGAATGACAGTCAACTGAAGTGGTCTGTCTGTCTGAGCAATCCTCTGGGCGCCTCGTCTACCACCTAGGGGCCAGACCCTGCAACTAAAGTCCTAAGGACAGTGTACAATCCATTTTCTAGAAGCTTAATTTCCCTCCAGGAGAATCCTGGTGACATTTTCTGACACAGAGTAGCCTTTCAAGCTTTCCTTTAAGGGCTCTGTATTACTCTGATTTGTGTTATGAATAGTGGTCTAAAGCTTTGCCCTAAGACTTACTTCATGGAACCACAAGGAAAGAGAAGACACAATCTCAAATTCAAAATACTTGTAGATAGATAATCAGTGAGCAAGACAGTGATCTTTATTAAATTTGTCTTAGAAGAACATAGATATTGATAAAATTGTGACTGGCAAATGATTCAAGGCAAAGTATATCATGATCCTTGTATGGTTCACCCCAGGCACACCAAGAATCTCATTATTTACCTTTAAGCCTGACAAGTGAGGATGGCTAAATGAAGTCCTAAAGGGCTAGAGAGATGACTCAGCACATGTAAGCACTTCCTGCTCTTCCAGAGCACAGACTTCCGTGCCCAGCCTCCACTTTGAGCAACCCACAACTGCCTGTAACTCCAGCTTCAGGGAGACTCAACGCATTTGGTCTCTGAGGACACCTGTTATTACATGTACATACTCAGTCCCCCACATAAAATAAAAATAAGTCTTAAAAACAAAAACAAAGCATTTGATGATGAGGGGTGTGTGGGGCTTGTGTATGTCATTCACTGGCTTGTTTGTTTTGAGTGTCTGGTGGAGATTGGCACAAAGGTCATGGGAAGCAGAGCCAATAAAGGGAAGAGCTTCGCTTATCTGCTCGGAGGAGGCAGATCTGAATGGAGCTCAACGGACATGAACCCATCCCAGGAATCTCATCAGAAGATGAACTCAGGCAATAAGGGACAAATCTGGAGGTTATACCATGCACAGGTAGATTGTATCATAACTCACTTGTCTTGGGGCCCATTCAAGATCACTTATTCATGAATAGTTTATCTGCATCCTTCCTGCTTTCTCCTCTATGAAGATGGTATTTGAGCTTCCAGATCTCACTGGGCTGGGAGGTCTTCACTTCTCTTTTCTATGACAACCGTGTACACATAATCTATTAGCATGCCTTCTACACTGTTACTATGCTTGCTGTTGGTGTATTCCACAGACTCAGTTATACAGCCTTCAGATGATTGAAGGAGAGTCTTCCCTTCTATCCGTATGGCTATTGTTATGGAAAGCGTATTATCTACCATGCCAAATGCACAGCTCCTATTCCATAACAGATGATAAAGATTTGAGGCATAGATTTTGTTCTTTCTTATTAACTCCTAACACAACGTCACACCCATAGGAAAGATTCCAAGACTGGTGCCAGCCAACACTGATAATTTTCTCACATGCTATACCTTTCAACCTCCCAAAGAAATGTATCTCCTATGATAAGTTTCACCCAGGATCTTGGTACTTGGGAACATTTTTCCTATAGAGCAAATACTTCCTTGATGTGTCTGGAGTGTATAGATTTCAAAGTGTCAATCCTCACTCACTTGGATAAATAGGGAATCATAGAGAGGGGTCTTTACCTGGCTATAGGAAATCTTTCTTTCTGATATGGCAGTGGGAGGAGTAAGGAACCATGACAACCAGGGCGGGGTTTCTTGTTCAAGGAGGGCAGCACAATTCTTTGTGTCACTTCACCTTGGTTAATAAATCTTAGCTAGATCTTTTCCTGAAATACAGAAGCTCTTTGTAAAAAATCATATAGGGAGATTTTTTTTTTTTTTTCTGTACCAGGCACTTAGTGGAGAGAGCTCCTGGCAACTGTGATGAGTCACCAGAGCAGGTTCCAGTTGGTTCTTCCACCCCGTGAAGGCAGTGGTTGCTGATTTACATCTTAGTGCTTGGTGTCAAGGTTTCCTGTCATGTGGCTTGTGTTTAGTCTTTTTTGACATTTGCTCTTCCCAGCGTTGGTGTATCTTGGGCCTGTCAAATCACCTCTGCAACACTAACAACCCATGATATTTACAAAGGGGAGGGCTCACAACTTCTACTTGATTCCTTTCTTAGTTGCATTGCTAAGATCCTCACCAGCAGGTACATGGACCGAAGGCTGCTGGTACTTAGACCAAAGGCTGGCAAGAAGGCCTCATTCCTGAGCATCACAGAGGGTCCGTCCATGGTAGTTTCATTTTGTTTTGCTCTTATGGGGGTTCCTGCTTTTCTATCTCTATCTTTTTTCGTTCTCTATCTTAGCTAATGGCAGGCACAAAATGGTGTTCTCATATGATTCAAAGAGCGGAGCAAACATAGAATGGAGGTATCTATTGGAAATACAGGATCCTCAGTCTCACATGACCTATTGAGCTCTACTTTACACTTCAGCAAGACCCAGGGGGATGTTTATGATCTGTGAAGCTTAGGAATCACCAAGCTAAGCCACTACCTAGTTTTGTGTGAATCTAATCACACAGCTCCAGAAGGAGCAATCTAAGCTCCACAAGCGGAGTCACCAGAGTGCTGACACTACACTTTAACTTTCCTGGGGCAGAGAACAAAAGGCTCTTTTATAGCAACTCCTCACCCTGGCCTGCCACCCAGCTTGCACGTTCAAATAATTTGGCATCAGACAAATCAGTTAATGCCATGCCACTTGCCTGACACACCATTATACGTCCAACTTCCTACCAGGTGCCCTGGACATCCAGCAGGCTCCATGCAAGAACCCACAGGATAAAGTTCAGATTCATTTATGGAATCATCCCAGATGCCCAGAAGCCATGTCCTTATTTAAATGACGCACTGACAGAAGCAGCACAGAGGTTTAAAGTGGTATCAAGTCTGATCAGAAAATGTGGAGGGTGAGAAAAAAAGGTAGAGGGATGTAGCGTGGGAGCTGGAAAGGGATGCAGCCATGGATGGTTGCCTCTCCTTTCTCAAAAGTGCAGATTTCATTCCCTTTTCCATTTCAATTGTCTTTCATTTGTAGGCCATTACTTCCCAATCCACATTCGGTTTATGAGCCGCCTTCTCTTTTATGCCCAGAAGCTCAGCCAGTGTTGTGGGGGAGGGCACAGATCTGGTTACTGATGCTTTTGAGTTCTCTTGAGGGAACAGTGGAAAGAAGGCCTTGGCATTGTTCAGATGAGCTAAGAGTTCCAAATTTTGCCTCCCTGTCTTGCAGGAAGACTAAGAAGAGACACTATGTGCTGTGCAGGAGCCTCAGCCATTTGAAAAAAAGTGAAATAACAAGCCCAGGGATGACCTTGTAAGGTGACAAGTTTGTGTGTTGCTCATCTTAGTGATCTGCCAATTGACAGCAGCAGTGACCCAAGACTAGGCAGATATTGATGCTGAATAAAGGTGAACTTTGACTTTTAACCTCTAACTCCAGTTCAAAGTTAAGTAGTAGTATAAGGTGTGTGTGGTGGGGGTGGCGTAGGGTGGCAGGGATAGAGATAGATCCTCAGCTTCATCCCATTGACATCTAAGAAAAGATGAAGATGAGAAAAATTCTTCTATAACTGGCTGGACTGGTTAAAAAAAATGGCTGAATAGCCTCCTCCTCTGTCATAATCAAAGATGGACTTCCTGGCTACCATAGACATTTTTTGACAATGCACATGGAATTATCATCCCAAGGAGCTTATATTCTGCAGACTTGGAGTAATACATTCCCTGTATTATTATTATACTAGATTAGGCAAAACATCAAAGGGAAAACAGTATGCCCTTTACAAAGGGTAGCACTATCTACTTCCTGACAGCACAGTTCTTGCTTAGACCAGATTTTTGTTCATAAGAATTCGAGTCCACCTATAACCAAGAGATGAAATCCTGAAGTCTAATTGGCTTTGTACCACAAATCTTCTCCACCATCAATCAAACAGCAGCAGAGGGAATGGAGGTCCTGCAGGATGTGCTGTCAGAAGCCAAGTCTCAGAAACCATGGGAGACGGGAGAACTTGAGAGATCAGGGGACACAACTGTGCTGGTCAATGTTTTCCTTGCTGTGATAAAACACCTGAGGAAAAAACAAGTTGAAGAGGAAAGGCTTCCTCCCTCCCTTCCTCCCTTCCTTGCTCCCTCCCTTCCTCCCTTCCTTGCTCCCTCCCTTCCTCCCTCCCTTCCTCCCTTCCTCCCTTCCTCCCTTCCCCCCTCCCTTCCTCCCTTCCTCCCTTCCCCCCTCCCTTCCTCCCTTCCTCCCTTCCTCCCTTCCTCCCTTCCTCCCTTCCTCCCTTCCTCCCTTCCTTCCTCCCTTCCTCCCTTCCTCCCTTCCTCCCTTCCTCCCTTCCTCCCTTCCTTCTTTCCTTCCTTCCTTCCTTCCTTCCTTTGGACCATGATTGCAGGGGAGGTTTTGGGCCTGAGACAAAGGCAAATATGACAGAGAATACTGGCTGACAGAGAAAGGCTGCCCTGGTTCGTCAGTCAGTCCTTCCTTTCTTCTTTCTTTCTTTCTTTCTTTCTTTCTCTCCTTCTGTCTCCCTTTCTTTCTTGTTGGGGTAGGCTTCAATTTCTGAAAATTTAATCCTTAAAGACATATTTGAAGCAGAAAATAGAAAATTCCCATGTGACATTTAGTAAGCTTTTTAAATTATTTACCTTATATTAGTGTGTGATGTGCTTGTCATAATTGACGAGCCAGTATAGAAAATCTAGTCATTAACATTCATAGTTTATATTAGGGTCCACCATTTGTGTTGACAGATCTATAGGTCCCGACAGAAACAATCTCATGTCTCCATCATCACCAGATACTGAATAATTCTGTCTTAAATGCTTTTTTTGTATTCTGCTCATTCATTTCTCTCTTCCCTATCCCAATTTTTTGTATTCTGTTCATTCATTTTGCTCTTCCAAATCCCTATGAGCTCTGGGCTTTTCTAGAATGGCAAAGATGGAAGTGCATAGCATGTGGTATTTTCAGCTAGGTTTCTTACAGTTAGCAAAATGAAATTATATTTCTTCTGTTTTATATGGCTTTACACTTCTTTTTATTGCCAAATAGTATATAGTTCTGTTGTATAGCTAGAGTGCAGTATATTTACCTGTACTTGTCTAAATTATTCCTTCAAAGTTCATGGGTTGAACACTGGATTGCCTAGATAGCAGCCCTTGGGGGGGGTGTTAGAAACTCTAAGCTGTGATTAAATCCTGGAAGCTGTCCTAGTGAGTGGATTAATGTTACTGTGGAAGAGGGAGCCTTATAAAGAGAAAAGTGTGGCATCCTTCCTCCCTGACCCTACCTCATGCCATCTTCACCCCTGCTTTATATCATGAAATCATAAAACAAGAAGGCCCTTCATCTTTTTATTTCCTAGATTCCAGATAAACAAAGTTCTTTACTCGTTTCCCAGTCTGTGGTACTCTGGTCCAGTGGAACAAAACAGACTACAATACTATCCACTAGCATAGTAGAGGACACTGTGTTCTTAGATTTGTCCTCAGGACTACTTTTGACTTCCACTTAGCATCTTTAGAAGGCAGCTATAGTAGTCCTTTGTAGGGTAGCATATTCAACATGGGAATGATAGAGTTCAAAATGTGTTTGGTCAACAGTGGTGGGCTATCTGTGCTAATTCACCCATGATACTGGCCTCTAAAGCCAATAGACTGCGTTTCCAAGATATTATGTTTAGATTTTCACAATGTACTGACCGCTCAGACTAAGAGTAGTTTTTCTCACATTTCAAGAAATAGTGAGGCAGGCACAACCCAAGTTTGAAGTAAATACCTTCATGAATAGATGGGTGTTGTGTCCTTATCCACAAAATGAAAATTGAAGATGTAATAACAACCCAACAATCCTAAGCTGCAAGTCAATGGTCCTGCTCTCATGTGGTCAGTACCAGGGGAAGTTAAACAGAGTCAGAGATGTTTAGGCTGTGTTGTAGGCAATGCATGGTTAAATTTATTGATCTTTAAAATTTATAAAAATGGCCCTCTCAGGCATGTTGTATTATTTTAGTTTATAATCATCCTCTTCCCATTTACATGGCTCCTTTGTGGGAGAAAGCTTCTACCAGGCATTCTACGGGTGTGCACATTCAGGCTGCAATTGGATTGGTCTAGGAGGAGCCATGAATTGAGTCAGTACACTACAAAGGAAAGATTTGGTTTCACCAAGTATGGCTAGATCAGTAACAAATTAAATTTACATGAAATTCTAGACCATAGTTTATATCCTGTCTGTGAAAGAAAGTCTATCTTTATATCATGAGAAATTTACAGTTTTATCTTTTCTGAGTACTGTTTTCAAATATAGCCCAGCCTGGCTTCAAACTCACAACAATTCTCCCCACTCAGTCCCCCAGGTACTAGGATTAAACTACCACCCCACATCAGTTGGGCATGGTGGTATGCCCATTTAGTCCCAGCACTTTTGGAAGCCATAGGCAGGCAGATATCTGAGTTTGAGGCCAGCCTGGTCTACAGAGCCAGTTCTAGGACAACCAAGGCTATGTCCTGAGATCCTCTCTCAAAAGCCCAAACTCAAACCCAAACCAAAAATTGAACACATTTGTGTAATATTTTCTTTCTTCTTTTGAATGATGCTCCAGTCTTCACTCCAAGATCCACAGCTACCCCCAAAGTCCCTGAGAATGCATAGATAATTAGAGTGTAAAATTAATATACTTCTACTCCCTGGGTGCAGGCATTGGTTCAGAGATAGATCAGGGCACTAACAGGACAAAGGCAGATATATGAGGATTCAAAGAAAAAGTCTTCCTTGCTCTTCAGGAGGAGCTTCAGGAAGAAGCATCATCCCGGATAAGGATGAGGAAATGGACTGTTTCTGTGCTGTCAGCAATCTATTATATTCTTTGTTTATAAACCAATAAGAGTCCAGCAACAGCTACACAGTTCCCCAAATGAAAGATCTGGTTTGCTCCTACCACGCTATTGCCAAAGTCACATCGCTGTACCCATTCTGCCTAGTTTTCTGTCAATCTGACACAAGCTAAAGTCATCTGAGAGGAGGGAATGTGGATTTACAAATGCTTCTACAAAATGAGGTTATATGTAAGCGAGCCTATAGTGCATTTTCTTGGTTGGTGATGGATGGGAAGGACCTAGCCCATTTTGAGTGATGCCATCCCTGACCTAGTGGCCCTGGGAGCAAGCCAATAAACAGCACCCTTCCATAGCCTCTGCATTAGCTCCTGACTCCAGGTTCTTGTCCTGTCCTGACTTCCTTCAATGTGGAAGCATGAGCCAAAGAAACCCCCTTCTCCCCACATTTCTTTGGTCGTGGTGTTTTATTGTAACAGTAGTAGCCTTAACTAAGATAATACCTATATGCTGGTCCTACCACTCCAGTGTAGGCTATGGCTCTGGTAGCCAGCTAGAGAGCTTTGGGGATACAGTTAGAAACTGGGGGAGTTTAGATCACATGGGAATGACTATGATAAATTCTAGGCACAGGAAGTTTTGGTAGACAGACTTTCCTATACTGCTGTGCCCTCCCAGGTAGTCCCAACAAGTAGCTCACACAACTTTTCTGAAGCCTCTCTGTTCTATTTCCTTTCTTCTATTCCTTTTCTACCTCATTCTCTCTGTCTCTCTCTGTCTCTCTGTCTCTCGGTCTCTGTCTCTGTCTCTCTGTCTCTCTCTCTCTCCACATGTGTATACAGATGTTCTTTGAGACAGGGTCTACCTTGTTCTTTCTGGGTATCTGTCTGGGTCCTGCAGCTCATTGACTTGCCTAGGTTGGCTACAGGTCTGCCTGTCTCTTCTTCCTCACTATTGGTATTATAGATGCATACTAGCTCATCTGTTACATAGATGCTGGGAGTTGAATCCAGTTCCTCTGGACAGCACTTTATCAACTGACATATCCACTCAGCCCCTCATTCTCCTATCTCCTATTGCATTCCAAATCACATTCCAGCTTCTGATAAGGTTTTCTATGAGGGTTTGCTTTACACTCTGAGAACTAAGACAGACAGGAGGAAATCATCTCATGAATGGTTGGTACATCTCATGACCAGTGAAGCGATGCAAATATGAAGTCATTCTGTTATTAAGCAGATATTACAAGTCACTTAAAGACATTAAACTAACACAGGAGGCCTCCTCCAACCTCTGAACTTTAATTTACTGAAGTAGATGTTCCTTATGCAAAGCTTTCTGTGTTTGGCAGCTGAATAGATTATCACTGATCTCCAATATTGTCATTTGTATTTGCAAATTCTGTGTACTTCCCCTAGCCTTACCATAAGTTACACCTTTGCACTAAGTTACCTTGGGGGCTTCTGATTCCTCCCACCAGTCACCCTCACTGACCCACCGGTCACCCTCACTGACCCACCGGTCACCCTCACTGATCCACCGGTCACCCCCACTGACCTATTTATCCTTTCAACCCAGAGGAAGTACGTTGGGAAATCCTCATTGGAATTTTTGTGTTTTCAACTATTTAAATGACCAAAACCGGTTAAAAAGTAAAATCTGTATCTATAGGCATGCATGCAATGCAGTTTATTTCTATTTTAACTTAAAAATATTCACTCATACAGTGCCCTTCAACAATTCTTGAAGTTTTCTCAAATTCAAGCCAAACAATGCCCCTAATAAGAATAGTTTAAGAATTAATCTCTGCCAAGCCAGCTTTCCTCTAGATGATGGATTTGTTAGTTAATCATTCTGAAGCCAGGATTAGAGCACAGTCAACAGTTTAATAAACTATCCACTTCCTACAGTGCTGAGCATGTTCATAGGCTTTTTACTCTTATACCATAAACAGGACTATAAATTGTATTAGTAATTGTTTTTGAAACAGACGTCAAGACTTCCGCTCTACATTGGAGATTTGGACCTGCACATTAGCTGTTCCTTTCCCTCCAAGTTCCTATTGAAATGACCAAAACATGAAAAGATATTCTGAAAAAGTGAGAAAGAGTTCGGTTCATGGGAGCTATCTGGGGGAATTTAGCTAAGGATAATAAACATACCGTGACCCACAAAGTGAGGCATGCATCTTTAGGTACACACTTCTACTCTAACCTACCTTCAGTTCTCTCCTTTTTCATTTCAGCTAAAGGCATTCCAGGGGTGGGAGGAGAGTTAAGCATGCCCAGGAGCATTCATGTGCATCATTTTAACATTTTGAACACGTGCTCCCTAACTCTTAGGTGATCGTGTCAAGTATTGTGTCTGCCACCTTTCATTGTATTTAAACTGGGTATGTTTATGAATGTATTCATTAAACTCAGCATGCTCGGTAATGTGTCCATCCTAATGTGCTTTCCTATGAATACATATAGGCTCCCTTGACAAAAATATCCACATGATCCCTTTGTTCTGGGAAGGCATTGTATTGTAAATAATGCCAGTGCTGCCCACCTTACCAGCTAGAGTGATGATTAATCTGTCTTCACTCTTAGCTCCTGATCTTGCTTCCTTGGCTTTCACTCAAAGGCATGGGAACCCATTGTGGTCATGTGCAATAGGAATAGACACATGGAAGAACTGACTATCTCCAAAGCAGTAGACTAGAGTTAGCTAGTACAAGGAGAACCCCACTTAAACTTGAGCAGCTTGACCAGGCCCGTGATATGTTCTAGCTGGTTAGGGATTGGAGCAGTGGAGGCTTTGGTGCCTACCAGCCAAAGACTTTGTTGAATCTGGTTTCTATTTGGGTTATCCTATCCCTGGGAGGAAGAGTTGGTGGCTTATATAACCTTGTCACCACAGGAAACACAGGGGGGAAAATGAATCACCAGCAAGAAGAAAAGAACAGCAAAGTCTGCAGAGATGAAGAGAACCTGACCCCTCCAGTTGAATTTACTTCCTGTGCCACTGTTGGACACTGGAGAACAATTGCCAATCATATGCCAGAGGCTGCAGAACAATTTTCCCCCATCAGGAAACAGTTTGAGCTTGGCTTATTGGGCAGAAAAGACAAAGCTGTATTAGACCTTCAGCTGTCAAGGGCAGAAAGGGTCCCTCTTGCCATCCAAGGTTAAGGCAACAGGCTCTAAGGCACTGATTGAAGTTTATTGATTTTCATTTGATGAACTGACAATGTCAGGCGGTAAAATTACATCTCTCAACTCAGAGAATATTGTCTCTCATCCCAGACTCATTCTTGAAGTTGACACGTGGGTTTCTGGTAATCATTTGGTATGTAGCAATAATATGAGGGCACTTATAGGAGTCGGAAGGATCTTACGTCTTGCAGAAGTCTGGATGTGTTAGGAATCAGGCCATTCTTACTCCTGAATTAGCATTAGTTCGCTCAAGAGGAAAGTGTGTACCAAAGAGCTGGATTCAATTCAATTAAAAGAATGTGTATGTGGTTTTTCTGTGAGGCAAGGCACAGTGCAGAAGGTCGCAGGAATGAGGGCCTCTTTCTCTCTCCCCCTCCCATTTCCTCCCATTTAAATACCTCTTCATTAATTCTGTAAAATCCACCAGAGAATTCTCTGCTCCCAGGGGTCTAGCCTTTCTCACTTCAGTAGAAAACAGCACTTCCCTACAGATGATTGCGTTTCATTCCCCCTTGCTGCTGGGGGTGGAGGTGAGGAGGGAGGAGTCATTCCTCTGAACTGGTTTCTCTGTTGCTTCCTCCATATTCATGAGCCAACCTTTTCCCTGCTTCCCCTCAAGATGTTCTGTAGGAGAACATTCATTAAAATGTACCTTACAAAAGAAGCCTGAGCCTTCGACCTCGGAAACTCACTGTTCGTATCTGTACAATGGGATTAATAATTCATCCACCATGGGGTTATAAAAAATAATTGGTAAGACAACAAGGATGAGAATGTGGTTTTAAGATCACAGTATCTTCAGGGCACAGAGACAGAGGGTACTCCTATGGGAGCTCAGACTGGGACTCTAACATCCCACTTACAGCACGATTCTGGCAGACCATTTAAACCTTTATTTTTATAGGCTTCTTTATTGGTAAATGTAGATATAAGATTAAGTTCTACTTAATGGATGCATTAGTGCAGATTATGTTGTTATTATCATCAGTTCAGCATGCCCTTGTCATACAGAGGGTGTTTTGTGTCCTCCATAAAGCAGCTATCAGTATGTGCAATGGTCCAGGATACAGTGTGTGGGAGGAAATGCAGGCCAATGGAGAATTTATCTGCTTTCCTTGGAGCCTGCGGCAAAGGCAGAAAGCTCAGGTGAAGTCTAGGAGTGAAGAAAAACTGGAGGACTGAATGGACTGGAAATACCCACAGCACCAGCTGTGTAGCATAGAGGAGGTACATGTTATTTCCTGCTATAGTTTAGGGCCTTGCTTTGACATTGCCTTTCCAAGCTTCGGTGGCTCTTGGCTCCTGATCTCTGATCTCAATATAATCACCATAGAGGAATTACCAAGATACTCACGTTCCAAAAAGGCACCTCAGTTGTGGAACATTCGCACAATGGTTGTCCTCAAGAGGATGCTGGGTGAGCCGGATGCTGAAACAGAACAAAGAGCCCCTGCATGTTCTGCTCAGGGCAAGACTGTCAGACTTATTAAGAACTAATAAGATCTTGATATTCCCTGTACCCTCTCATTCATAATTAGGGCTAGGAAACAAGCAGTTATCAACTACAGTGGTACACAGGAGCAGTTCTAGAACTTGGGAGCTGGAGAAAATAGTATCACAAGATTAAGACCAGCCCGGGTCTTTTCTGGAACAAAAAAGTAATAAAATACATTAAACCAACCAACCAACAAAAAACCCCAACCAACCCTAGCTATACTAAACTGAACTAAATTACTTTTAGGTTTATACCTTCTAAGTTTCAGGGTGAGTTTCTCAAAGCTGTATTCATAACATTCTACCTCTGGCCTGGCATCTGTGCCGATAGCATAGCCTTCGCTACTGGAGGGCATCTAAGCAATCCCACCTCATACCCTCTGCCATGGCCATCATCCATGTCATCTCTCCAGCTCTGAGAGAAGGTCCTTTAGCTTTGCCACCAGGGCCTCATCTCCTCTTACACTGAAAGCTGTTAGGCTTCTGCTAAGACAGAGATACTGGAATATGTTCTGCACTGGAGAAATAAAACAGCACAGCTTCTGGTGGAGTCTAAACTGAGGTTTCATCACAGTTTGAAAGTATGGACCCTGCCAGCCTTGATTCAATTCCAATGAAAGCAGAGTGTGGAGGTGAGGAGCCCAGGAATTAGAGGCCCAAACACCTGCTTTACACCCTGGCTGGCTGTTTCATCTTGCATACTCTCAATGCTCCTCATGAGAATGAATATCATGGGAATATTTGTGGAGTATCTTCAGGAGTGGGAGTGGCACCTCGGGGATTCAGAGCAAGCATGTGACACTTGGAGCTTTGGTGTCTAATGAAGCTAGCTCCTGGGACCTTCAGAGACACTCACATCTTTCACTTACCAATAACTCTGCTATCCCTTGAACAAATTCTGGGCTGAATACTCACTACACAGAGTGTGCCACAGGGGTCACTCATCTACCTTTCTGTAAGGTGTCACCATTTGCATCAATTAAGATTGCCCAGGGAAACAGACCAATATGCCATTTGATGGGGGAACCCATTAAAGAAGTAGGTTTACAAAATCATGGAGACTCAGAAGCCCCATGACAGGCATCTCTGAGCTGGAGTATCAGAGAATCCAATAGATCAGCTTGTGTGAATCTGGAAACTCCAGAACCAGAAAGCCCATAGTGCAGGCCCCATCTGAGAACTGAGGTCCAAATGGGGAGGGGAGAGACGCTTTAATTTTATGTCTCAGCCCACAGTGGGTTGGGTAGTATTGGTATACCAAGAGGGAGGTTCTTCCCCTCAATTAGCCTGACTCAGGGATCAAGCAGCAAACATGCCTAATCGGTGAGACTAACAGATCTGGCCTGATCTGAGCTTCTAGAGACCACCTAGCTTTCCTAGGCCAGGTAATTGAGGAAAAGAGATAAAGATGCCCTGGAGGCTTGCAAGAAAGACTTTCTGATGGAATCCACTGTGTGTGTCAAGAATTGTCTGAAAGGAAAACACTCTACTTTGACTTGGAGTAGAGGGGGCAGTTTTGCATCTGTAGCTTTTGTTTCATCTGAAGAATTAAAAAAGATAGAAAGATTATAGAACTCAGAAAAGATCTACCAGCATTTAGATTTATTTAATCATAATTTCAGTCATGGGGCCGCAGAATGACTGCATAAATGGATGCTAGAAGAGTCTATAACCAAGCCAGGGACATGTCTAGCTTTACTCTACCTCTCAAGGCCAGGGACTTTACAAACAAAACTCAGAGTGGCATGTAGCCTGTGATGCCCAGTATTTGGAATGGCTTAACACTTCCTTTAATGCTCTTCTGTCCCTGGCTTGATATTCTTAATTTGTTTATAGAAGAGACCTGATTCTCACTTTACCCTGGGTCTTGGAGGTGCTGTAGCTGGTTCTGGCCCCAGTTCCCCACACAGTTGTTTCTGTACAGTAAGTGGCTGGTTACCTATTATTGGAGGAGGAAGGTTTATCAGTAATCTATAACAAATCCTCTATCCTACATGAGCAGCATTTTGAATGTATTCTTAGCACCAGGCTGGTAAATCTGCACAAAGGCAACACTAAGTCTACAACCCTAGACTTACAAAGTTAGAAAGTGAATTTGCTGTCTTTGCTCCAGCTTAGAGCAGTGGTTCTCAACCTTCCTAATGTTGTGACCTTTAAATAGTGCCTCATGTTGTGGTGATGCCCCCAACCGTAAGATTATTTTAGTTGCTACTTCATAATTGTAATTTTGCTATTATTATAAATCACAATGTAAATATCTGGTGTTTTCCGATGGTCTTAGGCTACCCCTGTGAAAGGTCGTGAACCTCAGGTTGAGAACCACTGCTCTAGATGATACATACCTCACCCTACCCCGCCCCCTCCACCAGGAACAGTTTACAAACTCCCCTCTTGCCTCATAGTGACAGCTTCTGTTATTGAAAAACCTCACAGGAATAACAGGTCGAAAGTGTTGGGTACAGACTCCTGCCAAGGCAGTGTGCTAACCTTACTGAGGCTGCTATTTCACCCTGTGAAAATTAATATTCAGATCTCATTCAAATGAAGCTCTCGGAAAACTGCCCTGCGTATAACAATTGATTTTTCTAGAGAGCACTACTAGTTACAGGATATTTACCCCAGTTTGTAGTTTGGGGCCTGGGGATGTAAATAAACTAGAGAGAGAGAGAGAGAGAGAGAGAGAGAGAGAGAGAGAGCTGAAAAGCAGGACAGCGTGCTGAACTGTAATCAGGAGGTTGATGATAAAATCTTTAGAAGGAAATAAAGCAGAACGAAGCTAAGGGAACAATTAAAACCCTGAGAAGAGGAATCCCAAAGCATAGAATCAGGTGGGGCTGGGTAGTGAGATGAAGTAATGTATTAGCATCATCTTCCACCCAAGGATCTCGGTAGTAGGCTGAACAAAGCATTCCTGTTTGCAAACAATGCTATGGTGATGATGGTGATAGTGACGATTTACCGCAAGGGAAAATAGAAGGAAAAAAAAAAAAAAAAAGAGGCAGCATCTTTTCTTTTCTGCGTGTTCTTCCTTGCATCTATCTGTAGGCCATCATCCCTGACACTTCCCAGAATCCTTTCTGGGATCCCAGCAGCAGCTGAAAACTTTCAGACAACAGACATGCGAACGCTAACCACATCTGTAATGACTATAGAATAAACACTGCCAGGAATAGAAAGGGCCAGACTGGAAAGGAAAGGAGTCCAGGTTGTAGTAGCTAATTAAAGAATTACTTCGAATTAAAATATGATCCCAGGATTTGCACCAAAGATTGCAGCAATGGCAATACTTGCTTCTTCTGTACCACAGCCATTAACTTCTAAAGAAGAGTTTTGTGGGGAATGGTCAGAAGCCTAAAGCTATTCTCCCTAGCCAGAATTCCAGGATATAATCCATCTTTTGGTAAAAAGCATGAACACAAGTGAGATAGAAGAAATAAAGACTTACACACATACATCACAGTGCTACATGCCTTGGAGTTTCAACATTGGCAGATCAGAGCCAGAATTCTCTGTAGCTGACATTAAAAAACAATCTTTGAGTAGGGACCTTGCACTTCACTATAAAGACTACAAATGGGGTAGGACAGAAGAGGGTTACACAAAGACAAGGACAAAGGAACAGGAAGCGGGCCAGACCAGGGCTGACACACTTTTGAAGTCACGGCTTGCCCGGGGTTTTCTCTAATTCATCTGGTAGAGAGAGTAAGAGTTAACGTCAGAACTCCGTTATTTTATTTGTAGCATGTTGGCGGTACTTAGGTTGAAGAGTTCTAAGGTACTGCCTGTGGTTCTCATTCCAGCACAGAAAGCAACACTAAACCTAATATTAGACATTTGTGTGCTAAGGTTTCTTGGCCACTCCCACCACAGGAAAATTTACACAGGCCAGCTTCGTTCCCCAGCCCCACCTGTTCCGTGTAGCCTGCTACACCACCCACCCAAACTCCTTCTGCTCTTCTCCTGTTCATCCAAATCCCCTCCTACTCCTACCAAGGCGCTGCCAAGACCACTCCCAAATTCCACTGCTTTTTAAAGCACTGAGATAGGACTCTTCCTTGTCTCAATGTTTTCCATGAAGCCTAAGAGGAAAGGCCACAGCAATCAAAGGGAAACAAAGCCTGAATGGTATTTTTTCTAAACCAATAAGGAAGCCTTCTCTGAAAAGAGCCTTCCCTTTTACTGGCTCAGCTGTTCGAATGCTGGGCAGGTTTCTAACAGGAATGGCATCTATTTTACAAACTATTGTTTTAAATACTCTTTTAAAACAATGGTTCTCAATGTTCAATCCCATGGATAATGCTTTAATAGTTCAGCCACTCTGGAGAGTGGAGTTTTAATGTCTTCCTTCAGTGACTACTTATCAGGAAATGTATAGTCATACAATTTAAAATATCATAAAGATATACAAATAATTATTTGGAAATTAATGGCTCTAATGCCAACCGTTTGAGGTATAAAAGAAACAGCAAAACTCAAGAGTTTTGCTAGGGTGTGTTTTGGTAAGATAAATAAATAATCCCACATTTATCCCTCGTTTTTGTTATCTACCGCTAAGCATCCAGCTCAAGGTAACTGTGCCTGGACACATTTTATAGGGTTAGATGGAACAGATCAAAACTCTACAAAGCAACAGCACTCACAGGATTTTATTATCAAAAAAGGCCTCAGCTGAGCCTTTGCTCTCATTTCTTTTCCTCAAGGTAAAAAGATCACTTTGAATGCTCACAGGCCAATAGTGTCAATAGGCCAATAGTGTCAGTAGGCCAATAGTGTCAATAGGCCAATAGTGTCAATAGGCCAATAGTGTCAGTAGGCCAATAGTGTCAATAGGC
>JADRCH010000005.1:18586164-18600730 GCA_019843965.1 Rhynchomys soricoides | reverse complement strand
TAGGCCAATAGTGTCAGTAGGCCAATAGTGTCAGTAGGCCAATAGTGTCAATGGTGTTTGACTCAGATCCATTTAAAAGTCACCAATTCCTTGCTACTCCCCCAGGCTAACTTTGTTATTTACCAGAGGTTCTCAACCTTCCTAATTCCTTAAGTCCCTTAAATCCCTTAAAACAGTTTCTTGTGTTGTGGTGGCTCCCAACCATAAAATTATTTTAGTTGCTACTTCATAATTGTAATTTGCTATAGTTACAAATGTGTTTTCTAATGGCCTTAGGTGACTTCTGTGAAAGGGTCCTTCAACCCCCTAAGGGTTCATGACCCCCAGATTGAGAACTGCTGGTCTAGACTATGCAATTCATAATACACTTACAAAATATTTTCTATTTTTCCCATGAATGATAAATATATTTGCCTTATGTAACAACATTTTTTATTTTTTTAAATTTCTTGAATCCTCTTTAAACGGTATTGAAATTCTTTAAAGTAGAAAAATTTTATATCTAGCTATAGTAAAACACTATGCATGGGATTCCTCTGGCCTCTACAGTGTATAATACATATATCAATCTTAAGGACCCAAAGTACAGAATGTTAGAGAAATCAGAGAGTGAACAAGGCAGCTTGACCTCCAAAGACCACAGTCATTGAAGAAGAAAAGCATGGGCAGGAACACTGACAAGCCCCTCCTTTACCTTTCCTCTTGGGGTGTTTTGTTGAAGGGTAAATATATGGTATAATGACAGCATCAGTACCCCTGAAATAGAGCAAGAAAATCTGGGCTTCAGAGTAACCAACAGATCCCAGGTAAAGACACAGAGAGGTGAAAATCTTCTTTGCTCAGTCTCCCACACAAAGATTGGCTGATTGGGAAGAGCTAAGCCACCAAGCCTGAGGTGGCTTCTGAAAAGATGCAAAGCTAAGAAGAGCAGTGTTGATCAGGGCCACCAGTGAGGAGTGGTCTCAATGAGTACCATGCACTCAGTAGAGATCCATAATGGTCAAAGCCATGAGTCACACAGACTATCTCTAGGTATCAGAGGAGAAATAACTCTCTGTGGAGAATTCTAATATCATCTATACCATCCAAACTTTTTATTTACAATCGCCATAATGCTATAAAATAGACCTACCAGGAAAAACTCATTAGATATGCTACAAAAAGGGAGGAAAATGGTTAAAGGATAAATGGAGAGTAGATAATGGAGTGAATCATACAAGAGTAGATATGGCTGAGTCATGATTCAGCGTGGTTCGGCTCTCGACATTATCAAGCACAGTTGCTAAAATACTCATTTGCAAACATGGGTGAAAGGGTGGAGAGTGCTGCTGGAGAGCCAGAACCTATACAGTTACAAAAGATGACACTCGAAATGAAGATGTAAGGTGTGGTTGTTAACAGAAAGAGACATAACAGAGGGCAATGCTCTTGAGCCAGAAGAAAACGCAGTAGAAAACATGTCAATTGACACACAGGGGGATTTGAAAATAGTGAGGATGAAAAAAAAGCAAAGGCGATACACTGAGCAAAATGGAAAGGCATAATCAAGAAATCGAAAGGACCAATAAAAGGAGGCAGAAGAAATATCTGAGAAAATAGTTACTAGCATTTCTCTAACATTCTTGAACGGTATCAAATTATAAATTTAAAAAGTCAATGATCCAAAACTGAAGAATGTAGAAAGGCTGGAGAAATGGAGCAGATATTAAGGAAGCTTCCTGTTCTTCCAGAGGCCTGGAGTTTGTGCCCAGGACCCATACCCTGAGGCTTACAACTATCTATAACTCCAGATCCAGTGGGATCGATGTCCTCTTCTGGCCTGTAAGGCATGGGCACACACATGGCACATGCACGCACATTCATACACACACACATACACATAAACACACACACACACACACACACACACTAAAATACACAAATCTTTTTAAAATTAGAAAAAGAAAACCACTGGTAAACACATTGTAATAAAAGTACAAGTGAAAGGTTGGAAGGAACTCAGGAAGGAGAACCTGACACACAGACATACAGGCAGAACCTTTGAGACAGCAGAAGGAAAAAGGCAAAAGATGCATTATCTTTAAAGAAACAGCTAAGATGCTAACAACTTTTTATGTGTAGAAATAACTTAAAATAGAATTTTAATGATACATTTTTTTAATATATTAAAAACAACTTTTAAAACATTATGATGACATTAGGATGTTTAGGACCACAACCAAGAAGTTTGGTTACTAGTACATACACACCAAAGGATACACAAAAGGGATTTCTCCAGGCAGGCAGAGAAAATGTTTCCAGATGACAGATGGCAATTTAAGAAGGATGAAGATGGCTCTGAGAGACAATAGCAATAGATAAATCAATTGGAATGCATGTGGACAAAAAAAGAGAACAATCCTAGGGTCTTGGGAGAATGAAATGGTATGGTATAATACAAAGAGAAAATCAGAGATAAATGGGATAAACAGGACTTGTGCTGGAAAGTCTTTCCATTGTCCAGGAAGTGGTAAAGGTGCTAATTCACGTTACTCTGAAATAGCTCAAGAAGCCCTCTTGTAATCTGTAGTGTAATGATTTCAAAATGAAAAACACAGCAGAAAGGCTAAAATAGCAAGGAGCTATAAAACAAGAAAGAACAAAGTAGAGAAATCAAAACAAAAGTACAAGAATACACAGATTAAAGAAGACAAATAGAAAAACAGAGAAAAAGAATGGAAGAAATAGAGGCAGAGAGAGACAGACACACAGACACATAGTCAGATTTGCTTTTAAGGCAGCAGGGGGAAATTTTAATAAAATTATATTAATAATCACATTAAGTTGTATGACTCAATACCCCAATTAACTGACAATGAATATAGCTAAAATGTAATTAATTCTGCTCACAAAAGACACACTTTATGCATAAGGACAGAAAAAAGACTGAAAGAAAATGAATAAAAGGCAAAATATTCAATAGAAACCAAATAAATAGAGTACAGTCCCATCAAATTCAGTATACTTCATAGGAAGAAACATTACTGACGAAGACATAAATTCATCTGCATCAGTGCCATGCAATGAACTACTTAATATACATATGTGGGAATCCGATAGATCTAAAAGTTGAAATAGACTCAACTCTGACAATAAAATACAGGACAAGTGGATTAAAAGAAAGCAATGCTATAGAGGAGATTCTAAGAACAAATCCACACCTCTGCTGACGAGCTGATACACCGAACAACTGCAGAATGAACACTCCTATCAAGTAAATCTATGATACTGCCTAAACACGACTACATGTTGGTTCTAATAGAGGTATCAACATATTTCAAACAATTGGAATGATACGCAAAAGGTAATTATTGCCATGTAGTTTAGCTCTCATATTTTAAGTGGCTCTGAGTTCCTTTTCCTATTCATGCTTCTTGCAAGCTTTCTCATGGCAGATCATTCATTTAACACAACTCTTTGCAGTAGCACCCAAGCTGGCCCTGGACACAGAATAGTTTCTCAGCCACTACAATTCAACTTATCTCAAGCCTCTAAATGTCTTCTCTACTCTTTGCCTTTTTTATGACTTTGCTCTCCAGCCCTGCCATTCACAAAGCACTAAGTCTGTTCTAAATGTGCCTTAAAAGCATAGCAGTACAGTGGGTGCCATGTTGACTGTGAAGTTATTTGTAGGCCTCATCTTATGCTAACAGTCTCTTATAGAAGGCATGGGAGAAGCATGCTCATTTTTATTCCCAAGTGTAGTGGCTATTTCTGATTGTCAACTTGACTATATCTGGAGTGAATTACAATCCAGAATTAGAAGGCTCACCTGTGATCTAGATCTTGAGTCTGGAAGACAAAAGTTTCAGGTGTGGTGGTATGCGCACCTCTGATCTGGGCCACACCTGCTGCTGGAGATCTACATAAGCACATTGGAAGGAGGAAGATTCAATCTTCTACGCCTGTGTGTCTTGTGGGACTGCTAGATCCTTGGGTTTTCGTTCACAGCTACTGCTGACCATTGTTGGGGAGTTTGACTACAAACTGTAAGTCATTAACAAATTCCCTTACTATATAGAGACTACCTATAAGTTCTGTGATTCTAGAGAACCCTAACTAATACAGAAATTGGTATCAGAGAAGTGGGGTATTCCTGTGACAACCTGACCATGTTTTAGGCAGGACTGAGGAAGGACTTTGGAACTTTGAGCTAAAGAGCCATTGGGATGTTAAGAGCTTTGTGGGGTGTTCTGTAGGAGCTTGGAAGATAATGTTGAGAACAGTACAGAAGATGGAGGCCTGGCTTGTGAAATTTCAGAGGGAAGATTAAAGACTCTTATCAGAACCATTGCTAGTTTGATTTAAGATTCTGTGGTTTTTTTTAGCTGGGGCTGAAGAAATCAGCTGTAATTAACAAGATACCAGAACTACTAAAGCAAAACCATTGCACTGCTGGGACTATTGATACTAGTTAGCTGGAGCTAAGATATTAGTGGTGATTAAGAAGAGACCAGCATTCCTCCATCATCAGGAGCCTCTGTATCAGCTCCTGCTCCTTGACCTGCTTGAGTTCCAGTCCTAACTTCCTTTCATGATAAACAGCAATTGGAAGTGTAAGCCGAATAAACCCTTTCCTCCCCAACTTGCATCTTGGTCATGATGTTAGTGCAGGAATAGAAACCCTGACTAAGACACAAAGGCATAGGAGACAACTGCAGTGGAAGTGGCCATAATGTAATTCCTGATAAAGAAAAGAGTTATTCCTGGCATTTCAAACACATAGCATTTGAGATGGGCCTTAAGACCTCCAGCAGGGCACTCCGGGTGAAGCAGAAACTTGGTGCACACTTTTTTTTACTTGGTGCATTGTTTCCTGAATAACTGGATAAGTAAGTTTCTACTGAAATGGGTTGACTTTTCCATAACCAGAGACGACTGCGTGTTAAGACTCTGTAACAGACGGTCCCCAAAGAACAGAATCGCGAGGTAGTTGAAAGTTAAATTATAGGGCTCTACCCATAGCATCTCCCACTCAGCTACAGCCCCAGCCCAATTCCATGGCTGGAAATCTACTTAAGGATTGCTGTTAGCAGAAGTTCTTACCTACCACTTGTAAGAAAGGGCTTCTTTCTGTTGGGCTCTGCCAGCTCAGGGGAAGAAGCAACTGCAACATGTCTATTTTGGTGCCTTTTGCTTTCTTTTTCTTCTTCCCTTGCAAAACTGAATAAATCTGTTACATTGTTTTCGTTGTTGTTGTTGTTTTTGTTTTGTTTTGTTTTTTAAAAAAAGACTTTAAAGAGAAAGGGAGAATGATAAGCAACCCAAGTTAACTTCAAAAGCCATTTCAGCAAAGATGGAGGGCCAGGAATTCCTTGGTGTTGGTATAACATAGTTATAACACACCCACAGTCCACACTGTGGACAGATGAATCAAGTGTAAACATGGTGACAGCATTAATATTATAAGAAATAGCAAGTGACAATGGAACTGCAATGAGGCAGGTTCTCTGGCCATCCTCAGACCTACTGAATCCGACATTCTGGAGAGAGTCCAGGCACTTCCACATGGTTCTGATCAATGGTAACAACTGAGCACTGATGCAATGGGGAACAGCAAGGAAGGCAGCCTGGGGTGTTCACAGCCACAGGAAGGCAGACATCTCTAAACTCATTGATTTTTTGTCTTGTAAGATATGGAAACCATGCTGTCAGACATTCCAATTTTATGTAATTACAAATAAGGCTCAACACTCATTAAAAAATTAGCAAAAATAATAAACAAACAACAAAAATACCTACCTCTCAAGTAGGACCATGGTAAGCATTTTACCATGCTTTGTAACTTTGCAATCTCTAGAGTATTGATGGCAACCTCTAGGAGAGGGATACGTTAGACTCAGCGAATATTAGTTCGGATTCGCACGTCTTGTAGTATGTAGATCACTTTAAAGCAAAATAGTTTAGCCTGGATTTCCTCTATTGTAATGTGAGCATGATAAAGGTGCATGCTTCCACTGACACTGTGAGAATAAGGAAAAATAGCACATTCACTTGCTGCAGGGTTCTGGCATATAACAAGTGTTCCACAAAGGGTCTCTTAGCATTACCCAGCTCAAGCACAGGATATCCTGGGTCTTTGTGGGAAAGAATCTAAGCAGGATGGGGGAGGGGTGGGGAACTGGTTGGCCTCTCTAGGCTGAGATAAATGGTTCTACACATATGAGTCCAGACAATGTGACTGTCTCATGCAGAGACTGGAACATTCTAACACTAGGAAGGGAATTATTTTGATGTCTAAGACCACTAAGAGAGGAGTAACATGATCTTCAGTGCCATTCTGGGCAATCTGCTCATCAATGGACAGAACCATTCTGAAGCAGGAGTCAGGTACCTGGTAAGTCTTACATTCCTGGGAGTAGGATAAGCAAATTCTGTTCAAATGCAGGCATAGACATATGACCCGAGACAGTGGCTCAGACCATCCATGGGCCAGTGTGTGTGTGCAAATTCTGTTCAAATGCAGGCATAGACATATGACCCGAGGCAGTGGCTCAGACCGTCCATGGGCCAGTGTGTGTGTGAGCAAGTGGGGAGAAGAAGCAGGCAGAAGATAAGAAATGATGTAACCTGGGGATTCAGCTGACACCCAGGGCTCCCTTGGGGCAGAGCAGATGTCAAGTCTCTCTCTGGGTTGCTAAGATAAACACCAGGCCCTTCCTCTGGAGGGACTGAGGTGGCTGATAGATTTCCTAGCTTCATGTGGACAAACTCAGCTCCTAAGCATGAATGAGCCTGAAGATGGAAAGAAGTAGAGGTTCCCACTGTAAGCTGCAAAAAGGGTGATGCTAGCTCTGTGCTGAGGTCCCTCTGCTACACTCTCTGCTTTGGCTCAGTGGGTAGGACACATAGAACAAGAACAAAATGAAACAAACACGAAGACCAAAGCATTTATATTGGACTGGAATAGCAAAAGTTCATCATCAGGACCACAGCTCCACTCTCTTATAGCCACAATAGACATCACTAACAGACTAAAAGATCTTCTGTTGATTCCCAACAAACTGTTGCAATCTATTCAAAATCCCACTTCCTTTACACCCTCATTCCCAGGGATGGTAGTTGGCACCCATAGTCCCAAATCTGGCTGTCAGTCACTGGAGGAAAATAATGAGGTAAACAAGAAGGACAGAACTGAAATGTCAAGTGAAAACATTTGTTAGAAGTCAAGACCAAACTTTAGGGGAAGTAAAATAGATCAATGTGAAGAAACAGGATCACAATGAAGCCAAGGAAATCGGAGAATATTTCTATTTTTGCTTTCTTAATGGCATTTCTCTAAGTCCAGCCTCTCTTAGACAACTGTTCTGTCCCTATCCTACTATGCACAATCTTTATTGTACACACATTTACACCCTACCACTTTCGATGCTGTATTTTAGTAGCTTGGTATGGTTTTTGTTCACAAGTCAGTGAGTCCTTTTTAAGCAAAGGGTTCTTGACCATTAGCATCATGTCATTAAGAAAAGTACCACTTCTTAAAGCATAGCATTTAACAAATAGCTACCACTTAAGGAATTTGGGAAAACAAGCTGGTTCATGGAGAAAAGGTAGCAAGTGACTGAGGTCCTGGCAGAGCACAAAGGTGGAGGTGTCAACCTGCACTTCAACATGCTGCCACACCTTAGACAGCAATAGCTTATGGACATGGTGTCAGTGTGGGATGTTTTGAGTAGATCCAGAAAGTATGTTGGAGACTCTGTCCTTGAGAAGTTCAGAAGATGAGGGACAAATGGATGCCCACACATGACTAATACGGACATGTATAACCCAAACAAATGAAGCAGAAACCATACACATTTATTTAGGGAAAGGACTAGAAACTTTTGAAGTGAGGCAAGTCACAGAAGCTGAAGGTAAAGCTCAAAGACATCTGAGCATTAAAACAACACTGGAGCCAGAACAGAATGTGAATTAGTCCATGAGCCATCCTTAGTCTGTGAGCATAAAAGTAATCCAAGGCATCATAAGATGCCATTTACTAATTAAGCTCCAACCATATGTCTGGCATTGTTTTGGTAGTCAAAAACTCCACTGCTGAGCTCAAAGACTGAAGGGCCAGAGACTAACAAGTAATTATGGAATGGTATAAAAAGTGTGGAGACAGGAGTATATGCAGAACAGTATAGATGCATATAGCAGGGTCTACTTCAGCCTGAGAACGGCAAGTAGGTGTCCTCAAGAGGATGAACTTGAAACTATACATTTAGAACTATAGGTCAAAGCAGCCATCATTGTCCATTCACACACCACATTTCCCAGGCTTCCTTAGACAGAGCCCAGCAGAGAAGAGAAGTGTGTAGGTGTGGAGCATGGCTCTCTGTATTCCTCAGTGTGCTTCCTCATGCTTGATCATGGAAAGGCGCCAGAGAGTTCGGAAGCACTTGTCAACCTCTCTAACTTCTCTCAACTTACAAAGATCGTGGGTTTTTTTTTTTTTTTTTTTTTTTTTTTTGGTGTTGTTGTTCATGTTTGCTGATTTGCTTGATTCCAGCTCTATTTCCCAGCTTTTTAAAACTTAATTTTTGTACTGTTATTTTAAACTATGGTTTAGAAAAACCCACAAAGCAGAAAACCTTAGCATCTTTCATTTGTAGTGAAAGGTTCAACAACAATTAATGGCGCATGCCTACAACCTCAGCACTTGGGAGTTAGAAGCAGGATGGATGTAAATTTGAGGCCAGCCTGGGTTCCATAGTAAGTTTCAGATCCCTCAGGCTACACAGCAACACTATACCCAGTAAACACACACACACACACACACACACACATACACACACACTCATGGACTTACACAACCAACCTTCAGAACTTTTTATATTCCAAAACTGAAACTCTACACTTATGAAGCAATAATTCTCTCTTCTCCCTCCTGGCTTATCTTACTTAACATGTTTTTAAGGTTCGTTCACCTAGTAGCCCATGCTCAAATTTCCTTCCCTTTAAAGTTGAGTATATTCTACTGAATGTGTATTTCATATCTCGTTTATCCACTTACCTACTGATAGAAACTGTTGCTTCTATCTCTTGACTATTGTGACTAACACTGGTAAGACCAGGGGAGAGCAGCTATGCTCTCAAGACTTCATTTGTAATTATGTGAGATATGTGCCCAGAAGTAGAATTAAGGAGTCATTTTATGGGACTCACATAGTGTTTCCCCTTTCCATTTAGGTCTCCCACCCTTAGGAGAGATGTCTATAATTTCTGATGTCAATAGGGCAGAGTAGACTTATAATGCTTTGAAAGTCTCCTCACCTCTACCTCCTGACAAGATTAAGAACCCATCCTTCTACCTTGGAGAGAAGGAGGCCACTGTCCTCATGTACTTCTACCCCAGCAGGTAAGTAAAAACCCTTCAGAGCTAGTACATCATAATATGAGGCTCAGGCATAGAATTTACTCACCCATACAACGGCACCTCACCTGCTGGGCTAGACTGCCAGCCCACCTCGGGTCATGCTGGTGAGTCCTTCCATATGCCTGGGGACTTTGCTCCATTTGAAATCTGTTTTGGCTGATGTGACAACTTTAATGACCCCTAATTTCTGGGAGAAATCTGTTAGATTCCTTTTGGAGACCTTTTGATGATATTCCAAGGATAATTCCTACCTGCTCATAGCTGAAAGGCTCCTGTCATGCCATTGGTATGCCAAGAGGGAAGTTCTCCTTTGACTTAGGTAGAAGATTAGAATCCCGTGAGTTCTCCTGGGGGTAGGTATAGTTAGCTCCATTATCAGGATGAATGAGGGTTTCACCTGGAGGTAAGTGAGTTTGAACATAAGGACACAATCTTTATGCAACCAATGCCACCAGCATACTGAAATATTCATTGTAAGCAAACCTTTTTAAAAAGATAGGACAAAATTAGGAATTGAATGTAAATGTTTAGTCAGGCTAATATATTCAATATAATATATTCATTTGCACATGAGGCTTTCCAGCACAATCCAGAGCTTGGAACCTTTTGGAAATCAAATATTTTCCAACATAATCTGGTAAAGGCAAGAGGAAGGTGCAGGCTTTGATGTTCAGTGTAATCTACAGAAAACCTTGTAGCAAGCTTGTCAAAAACACTGCTTCCAGGGTTAGTGCACTGTCCTGTTAAGCCAGATCCGATGGCTCCCAAGATACCTGTTGTTGCATTAAAGTCCCTAAGCTATGTGAGAAACTATTACATCCTGTACATTTTGTTTTTAGTATCTTTAACAGAAAATTTTAAAACAGCTTATGTTTTCCATGGTCCTGAGCCTCTGCCCACCACATCTTGTGATGACCGGAAACTACATAGAATGAGGTTTTCTGGGACGGTCCACGTGTTAGTGAGCAGTCTTGCACTGGCAATGCATATCTACCAGTCTTTAGGATGAGTTCCCAAGAGTGTCTGATAGAGCAGGATTTTCCTATATGAAGTGTAGTTTTCACATTTGAAGTTGTTTAAAGATGAGCATTTTTCATTTACATGTACTTAGCCCCTAAAATGTATCAAAGACAGTCATGTATTTGGGCACTGTGGGAAAAGCTACTCTGCTGGAGTTTCCAAGAAATCTCCCATTAGATTCCAGCTGGAGGTCTCCTAAGGGGACATCGGCACACATTTCATGTGGCTTTCTCCTCTCTTGCAGACTGGATGTTAGGACCTTTGTCCCACCAAATCTGCTGAGATCAGTGGTAGGACTCCACGTCTCTCAGACATTCTGAAGCTCAATATTTTTATTATGAGTAGGGGAGGGCATGGTGGGGACTGTAGCAGGATCTCAACTCTCTAAACTTTTCTGATTTTATTTGAGGAGAATGAGCTGTGAACTGTACCTGGAAGAAGGGGAGCTACTGGAAGGTTACATACTTTCTTTTTTTATTCCCTTCTTGTATGTGCCTTCTAGACAAGAAAAAAGGTAAAATCCCAAGTGAAAATACATAGGAGGTAGCTTTAAAATGTTGAGGTCACTAGGTCCCATAACATCTGTTTGATAGTTCCTGAGGCCTGTCCTATTAGATGGCTCATTTTATATTATTTTATTTACTTTATATTTGCTTGGTAGAAATAGTTGACTTAACATTAACTGAGCCTCCCTGTACCTTACATTTATTAATTCAAACCCTCTGCTCCAGGGCTGTATCGAACCATCTGACTTGCTTAGCTTGCATTGTGGTAAATGTTCTGGTAGAGTGCATGTGCGCACGTACAGATACCTTCATCCTGGTCTCTGTAGCCATGTGTGGTCTGTTGTGGGGTCAGTTTCCATGCCCTGGTATATTTTATGGCACCAGAAGGAACAACATCCTGAGTGCAGTCAATGTACTTTGGTGAACTACAAATTATTCAAACTATTTATAGGTCAGACAGGGGAACACAAGAACTAGCTAAGGGCATTTGTAAAGACCCATTTCCTTATTTTCTCAGTGAATCATAACCAACAAAGCATTTATTATAAATGTCTGTTTTCTTCATATAGAAAATGCACCCTCAATTTTATTTTTTTCTCATCTTTTTTTCTTGCATGTCTTATTTTCAAATTAGCTCGACTCTCAGAGCTAGTCTTTACTCTGCTACTAATTTGCTGAATGGCCCTAAACCCTCAGTTTCCTGGTTTTGTCTGTGATTACAGAATAATGTTCCTTCCCCAAACATTTTAACTCCTAGAAACTTAAATTGGTAAAATGGAACGGAGGTTGCAGATGCTTAGGGATCAAGTTGGTTGCCATGGAGATGGAGAGATTCCCCTACATTACTCACATGGGTCAGGGCCATGTCACCGTCAAGTCTACATGGAATAGGACTAGAGAAGAGGTCACCCTGTGACAGGAAAAATGATCAACCAAGTTTTGCTGGCCCAGAAGATGAGGAGAGGGAGGGAACACAGAACCAAGGACCATAAGTAGCTTCTAGAAGCTGGAAAAGGACAGAAACTATACTTCTGACTGCTTCTAGAAAGGAACAGAACCCTTCTCATGCCTTCAGGTTTGCCGGCCGAAACTTGAGACCAACTTCTACAGAACTATACGATCTTTATGCTGATGTAGATCATCTTGTAGTGATTTGTTACAACAGCAATAGAAGAGGCACCTGCTTAAGATCATTATCAAAATAATACTGGTTTTAAAAAATGAAATGTAACAAGATAATGTAAGCAGCATAGACTGCATGATACTCAACAAACATCCACTGTTACAGCCCTGCTTCCTTCCATTCTCAGAGTCTGGAGTGCTAGTCCACTGGTGACTGCTACAAATCACTCCATGAGTGGGCCTGCCAGCCACAAACCTCCCAGAGCCAGTTGATAGCAGGAGAAATCACAATGCTTTCAAATCCATTTGGTCAGGGCTGAATGACTGCCAGTTTTCTGAAGGGATTTTCATTTTTAAATTAAAGTAATAGATCTACCTGTCTGTATCTTTATGACTATGAGAGCTAGAGTCTGGTCCAAGAGCCAACTTTGCTTTCCCTATGTATTCATTCCTGTTTTAATTTGTGTATTATAAGAATAAACCATGTGCATCTCAGTTCTAAAGCACTGTAAGATACATAAAGTCTGAAAGCTTTTAAGACTTAGGAATCACATGGACACATTCAGCAAAGAGACAGCATTTCCAGCGGGGTGGAGTGTGGATACAGCAGTCTCTGGGAACCTTCTTTCTTGGATCTTTGCCTAACCACCAGGCTCTCCACCCACCCCCTTCTTTCGAAGTTACCCCTGTATTCCAAGAAATTGCTCAATTCGAAGGGCGTTCAAAACTTTAAGTCAAAATCTGGTTCCATGTGACTTAGGTATAATCCACCAAAAGGACAAAGCCGTCAGAAGAGTAACTCATCTCTCTTGGGTTATGCAAAAAAGATGCTAATGAGACATTTATAATTGAGGCCATACAGGCATAAAAGTCAGAAAAGCTTTATTCATGGCCGTACAGCTGTTGGAAGGTACCTGCCTCTCTCGGTGTTTGGGGATTATCAGAGAGGCAGTTAACCTTAATGCTAGGCTGGCTTTTATTTGTGCTCTTTAATTCCAATCACACCTCACCATTCACACTCTGGCATAGACAAGAAGAAGGAAAAGAACAGCATTGTTGATTGCACGTTCGAATGAATCCAGCATTCACCTCACTGGGGCATGGCAGAAGGGACCTAAAGGAGCAGAAGTTGGGAAGGCTGCAGGTTGATCCATGTTTGTTTTTTGTTTTTTTGTTTTTTGTTCTTTTGTCTTTTAGATATGTCAAATATTTCAGTACCCTTCATACTATCAGTACATGCATATGCATGATCATGCTAGATCAGCATGCCAGAGAAGGGTGTGGATTTCACCTAGTATTTCTCTCCCCCTTTTCCATTAAGCAGCAGCAAGGTACAAGTTTTCATCTGATACTCTTTCCCTCCCCCAGCAGCCCATCCAAAGTATCCAGAGGAAGGTACTTCTTGCTTGTCCCAGTCCGTAGAAATGCTATTTACTTCCCGGCTTCCATGTCTGAGACCCACAGAGAAGGTGGGACAGAGCCAGTTGGATGAGCCAGAGATGGAGCCAGCAACAGTGAGGAAAGATTTTGGAAATGAGCCATACCTGGAAGGAATACGGAATGGTTTACAGCTGCACAGAGAAAAGAAAGGCTTTTGTGAAGAAGGCTGGCTTACAAACCAGAGGAGGTAACAGGCATGCTCATGCCTAGCCCCTTCCAGGTAACCAGCTCTTGGGAAAAGACTCATTGGTAATAGTTCAGAGACACAGAGACATGCTGATTGGAAAGGGCTGAATTCTAGTTCCCAGACAATTCCTGCATATTTTACATGGAATTTTCCTTTCCATTCTTGTCATACTGTAACTCAAACTAGATATATAGAATGACCTAGAACCTCACAGAACCTTTCAACATTTCAGCCAAAGTACAAGTCTATACTAAGGTTCATGTACATCACACACAGGACCTGAAGATGTTTTTACCAACCCAGCATGCTAGGATATTTTACTGTCTCCATTTGGGGACAATGAAAAACCTATAAGCTAAAAATCTTCAGATTTCATAACATAGAAACAAAATAAAATTTATTTTGGGATTGGTATTCTCTAGGCAGAGGATTGTCTATCATTTGCTTTCAATTTGACCTGTTAAAGCAGACATGGAACCTAAAATACAGTGTAAAATGTGAGGTAACTACCCATGAGTCTTTCTTAGTTACAGTGATCTACATCAATGCTGAATTATTCATTTGTACTAAGAAGGAGTAATCACAAGTCAATTTCACAGCTAAAATTTCCTCTTTTACTAAGACAAACAGCAAAATATGAGAGTCAGAAAAATGACATTGTCTGTTTTAGTGCTGATTATGGAAGGAGGGAAGGTGATGAAGGAAATGCTAAGACAGAGAAAGGCTGCTAAAGCATAGAAATGCTCAGAGCACTGGTGTATTCTGTTGAGGTTTGGTCTTGCTGTCTATTGTAGTGCTAAGTGCAGATCCCCAAGATCTGGAGTTTGCACATAGACCTGTGACCCTGCCCCCAAGTTATTTCTGATTGGTAAATAAAGATGCCAACAGCCA
>JADRCH010000005.1:18547202-18586154 GCA_019843965.1 Rhynchomys soricoides | reverse complement strand
GTGTCTTTTATCTGGGAACTAAATGGTCAAAGTTGGGAGAGACACCCTGGGATGGGATTAAAAAAATTCTACAACAGTATTACCTAAAGGTCATATAAAGTCGCTCTCCCCACTTTATAGGGGCTGCACTTATATAGTTAAGGCACCAGAATCAGATCAACATTTACTGGTTATGCCCCATTGTGTGTCTTTAAAAATTACCTGATGCTGCTCCTGTTATCACAAAACTCAGTCTGGAAAACAACTGGAGGCCTGTCCAGGATTCAGTCCAGGAGCTGGGTTGGCCAACAGACCTGTTCCCTCTTTTTCACACTCACAGATCCAATGTTAAAATTTTATCCAGATTTGCCTCCCTACAATGAAAATTGGAATGTATTGGCCTTTTGCTTCCAAAATAAATATGAGTTTTGTTTCCTAGCACTTCCTGTCTCCACCAGAGTCATTCCCGGAGCTTGGCTTTGAACAAGATTAGACATGTGCACAGCTGAATCTAACTGGGTACTACGAAAATGTTGAGAGGTCAACTAAGTCTTAGTTCATCTGGACAGTCCATATTCACCCCACAGAAAATGTTCCTTGCACTACTGCTGTTCCAGTAAACAGAAAGAAAGAAATAGGGCATCCTATGGCTATATAAACTATCTCAAACTAAGGGGCCAAGTGTTAGAAGAGTTGACATGTAATATGAATTTTTAAAAATTTGATTGAGTAGCTGGGTGAGTCAGTTAGGATTTTAAAAAAAGATTATGTTTGTTTTTATTTTAGCCTTACCTGATTGAATCTATTACTTATTGGGAAGGGGACTCTAACTGCTAAAAGAGAATAATTTTATTTACTAAAAATCTAATTTTATTCCTCCTTGGACATAGCTAAGGCACAATTAGGACCAGAATCAAGCTTTCTTCTGCCAGAATTACCTGTTCCCTAAGATTCCCTAGACCACCCAACTGTGAGGTATACCCCGTTGTATGCCCACAATCTCTCTCTGTCATCCGTAAAGAAAGGAGTGTTTTGAGAGAGAAGAGAACCAAGCCATGTACATTTGGGAAATTATGAGTAGCCTCAGAGTTGTGGCCATTGAAGCTTCTGTATGATGATTGATGCCTGATCTCTGCTCAAAATACACAAAGATGCATTTGGTAGAGACCCTCAGAGAAAAGCTGAGGCTAGCATCTCATATTATAAATGAAGTTGTACTGGGGAACATAATGGTTTTTTTTTCTTTCCCAGCATTTTCTTGGGGTGGGGTGGGGAGGTGGATTTAGTTTTGTTTCTTACAACAGGATTTAAATGACTCAAGAAGTCTGCAAATAGATGTGCCTATATAGGAGACCCATGAACACCACTAAGACTAGTGCTGAACAAAGTCCCAGAGAGAGAGAGTGAGTTAGGTGGTTACTGCTGAATTCAGTGAAGAGGTCACACAAAGAGCAATCTTTTGGCATTGATTGCTGCAGGAAAGTGACAGCTACAATATTAGGATTCCCAACTCCCTCGTGGGCTATTTTTAAGGGCCTCATAAAGAAGGGTCCATAACTTAGGAATAAAGCTGGGATGAGAAATGTTCCTATCTCCAAGCATTTGGTGATAGGTGTCCTTGATCTACAAGCCCTCTGTTCTGTTGAAGTTTCTTACCAAAATCTTTGGCTCAGTGACACTGCAGCTGCCATCTTTTCTTTTGAGAGTTGTATACATTCTTCCCCTGGGACCTAGAGTTCAGGTGCTGTTAACAGGAGTGGAAATGTCATTGAGAGAGTCCATAACTGAGTCAGTAGGAAGCTAATGAGTAGCAAAGGGGGTCAGGCCAGCTTGGATTTGTTGCTCATAGTATGGCTTCTCTCTGCAGCCACCACTTCTGCTGCTGACTTGGGAGGAACAGAACTTACATTCAAACAAGATCCTCTAGTGATACTCCAGGCTTCTCCTGGTTCCACTCCCAAAGGTGTCAGTTCCTTTGGCTTAGCATGGAGGCCATGAAAGGCTCTACGTATGATGGTCAAGTGAAGCTGTGGCTGAGGGATGCTGGTACACAGTGCAAATGTGAGCAATACCCTGGATCAAAGGGAGCCCTGGGTGAGTGGGCTTAACCTAAGCAAGCTCCATTTTCTGTTTTGTTATGGTTTTTAAACATGAAAACCTGAAGGAAGATTTTTTTCCAGGAGAAAAGAATGGAAAAAAGGCAGATTCAAGAAGTGGGTAAAAAAGTGAAGAAAGATCACTACCCAACAGCAGTTTGGACTCAGAATATACAATGCAAGTCCCATGTACTAATGGCTTTATAAGCAGATGCTTCTGTGGTCCATGAAGCACTTGGACTTGAATAGATGAACCGAATGTAATGATGTAATGCTCTTCTTAATTTAATGTTGCCAATGTGTCCAGCCTTCTATAGTCACTATTTCATGCCTTCTTCATTGTCCTTTTCAGAAAGCATTATTGCTCCTATTTGGCAAGAAAACCGAAACTTAGAGAGGTGAAATGATGTGTTCAAAACTAGACCTTCTTGGATCTACAACACTCCCCTGTCCTCATCAGGATGAGAATTATTACTCTAGTCTCTGGAAATGTGGATTAAGTGGGTCGAGGAGAGAGAAGAGACTGAGAAAGTAGAGATGGGAGGAAAGATAGTGATACATCCCAAATTTTAGGGCAAGCCACCTCGCAATATCCAGGTACTCACTCAAACTGCTTCCCAATTCTTCCCCTCAGGAATGGACCAAACTTGGCCATTCTGGCAAAGCTCATCATTGTTCAAGAGAGAGATCTTGCCTGTGGCTTCATACCCCAGGGCTGGGTTCCAGACAATCAGCCTCACAGCTAATTACAGAGAAGGCTAGAAAGGCCAAGAATTAGCTAGGAGTGAATGCTGAGCCTAACACATTTTATTAGCAAACTGTTAGAATCAGAAGAGCATGTATATCAGATTGGCTAAGAAAACACTAGCAGTCATTAGGACTGTGATATTGCAAAAGGCTCTGAGGGAATGCAGCCCGATAAGATGTAGTCGGGGTGGGTGTCTGAGGACAGGCCTAACTAGAGAGAACTTGTTCTCTCTCTCTCTCTCTCTCTCTCTCTCTCTCTCTCTCTCTCTCTCGCTCTCTCTGTTTTTAGAGGAGAGAAAGCCTAAGCTTATGTTTACAAAAATTTCAAAAAGCATTTGGTTGCACATTAAAGTTGCTTGTCCTAGGTAAGTAATCATGGAAGCAGGCAAAGTACCTTAATGTGAAGACAAAATACTTCCAGAGGGGAAATAGAAAAGAGTAATAGCAGCTAATGTCTATCAGGGGAAATGGAGTTGCTTTGATCCATTTCCTTTGTAAAATTATATGAGGAAACAAAGGCTTTAGATTTTGGGGCTTTTGGGGGGTGGGGTATTTGTTTGTTTGTTAAAAAATAAAAAATAAAAAATAAAAAGAAACTGAAGCAAACTATCAACAGTCTCATGGAGTAAAACTCTAAGCTTTCTCCTTTCCACTTCTTCCTCTGATGGCTAGCCATGGCATGTTTGCTGTGCCAACATTGTAGGCACAGAGATTATTGGTGAATCCAACACAAATGCCCTCTAGCACATACATGGGAGCAGATGCACCAAAGCTGTGTCTGTTGTGTCAAATAATTAAAGCACAGGAACCTTGATCATAAGTATAGGACAGTTCCCAGAATTCCCTCACAGCCCACCTTCCTATGTTTGTCAGAAAGAACACCATCACCACCACCATCACCAGAGGTCATATGGCAAGTTTCTGGATGTCTTCTGCATCTAGGATAGGATTAAGGGGTACTTGATAGTCAGTCCTTGATGTTAGTGTATTCATAGATCTTTGCCAGAGCAAAACATAAAGGTTCCTACAAACAAGAATCACAACATATCTTTTGGTTCCCACATCTCTAAAGAGGCTCTGGGATATAGTAGATCCTCTTCCTTGCAAAAGTCTTTGACTTAGTCACAGTTCTCATAAATGATGAGAGATCAAGGTGTCTGTCATGACAGTACCTCAAAAGTGTGTGAAAGGTTTTTACTGATGAGATGATGATAAACAACTGTGTTTTCATAGCAGTGGAAACAGACAGCACAGATGTGAATGAAGGCTGCCCAGCACCAAAAGAAGGGTATGGGGAAATGCATAGAGCTTTACATTTGTTTTAAATCTTCAGAGACGCATAAAGTATCGGAGATTCTCATAGACAAGGGGGATGCAGGTTTCTAAAAGAGACTGTGGAGACATCTGAAGTGCATGATGTCAAGACTGGGAAGCTGAATTTGCAGTAGGTTGACTGAGGATGGAGACCTTTGACAAGGAACAATGTTTGCGAGGCACATACAATTGTCTGGGAGATAGGGCATGGTGTGTTATAAAACAGATGGGTGACTTACACTTTTAGCAGATGGAGTGGAATTTGATAGACTATGTTGAGTCTTAAGCTCTAAGTGGCCAACATAGGAGAATACTGAACCCACCTTTGAAGAATTCATTACTGGGAGAAGAATGTAGCTGTGATCCCGTGAATGTAGCAGGTGACAACGCAGGGCCTGTCAGACTCAAGCTGAGGCAAAAGCTTCTACAGGCAGACCATTTCCACCTAGACTTCATTCAAGCAATACAGCTCATTTGTGAGAACTCTTTGTCTATAGGTGTGGTGATTGAATGTGTATCTTTCCTCTTTCATCTCTGCTGTGCTCCTACACACACACACACACACACACACACACACACATACACACACACGCACACGTGCACACACACACGCACATGCACACACACATGCACATGCACACAGTGGAAAACAGACAGGCCTTTGTTCTGGTCACACAAAGAGGTTTCTGGGCAGTTATGACTCTGACAACCATTTGTAACATACTTCAGAATGGCAAATCTACCCACAATTCTCCCCTTGTCTTGAAATGACTGTTTACTCACTGCTTATCATTTTCTTGTGACTACTTTTGAATACTGAAAACTTCTTATATGTGTCAAAAGTAGGTCTTCCCTGAGAGGCACATTACAGTCATGACTGGCAATCTTACCTAGATTCCAAGTGTGGGAGTTATTTTGAAAGCTGTGATGGCTATTCTTGGTTGTCAACTGGACTACATGTGGAATTATCTAAAACCTGAGTGGCTGGGTACACCTGTGAGGTTTCTTGATTTTGTTTTTGTATTTGTTTGTTTTCCTTAATAAAATCATTTTAAGTGGAAAGACCCACCTCTAATCTAGAATTTTTTTTTTTTTTTTTTTGAGATGGGAAGATCCACCTTTAATCTGGGCCATACCTGCTGGTGGCAGCCACTACAAAGGACATTGAAGAAGGAAGCTTTTGCTCTTTGCCTGCTTGACCTGGATCTCACTGGCAGCTTCATTCCCACATTATTTATCTCTAGCTATACAGACAATATGATGTCTCGGAAAGGGGTGAACCCTAGAACCCAAGTCACTCTTCTGCTAAAAGTTTTGTTTTGTTTTGTGGGTTTTTTTGGACCTTTTGGTCAGGGGTAGGGGTTAGATGATTGTAGTCTGAGTGCTTAAGTTGCTACATAGCAACAGGACTCCAAGTCTATGAAGAGCTACTCTTGCTCAGGATTGCTAGATCTCCTGGAAAATCCAAACTTAAATATGAAAATCTTTGGCTTTCTTTTAATGTTGGGAATCTCAATTTCCAATGACATTCAACAGTACTTATGGAGACACAAAATATCTTCCAACATCAGGCTCTGGGAAGCCACAGCTGGCCACCAGCAGATCACCATGTAAGTAGGTCACACGGAGCTGTGCTCAACGGATGTTGACAGGTGCTTGAAGCTATTACAGAAAGCCTATGTGCATCTTGGAAGTACAATTTATGGGCCAAAAAAAAAAAAAAAAAAAAAAAAGAAGTACTGTGGTTCTATTTTCCTTGCAGAGGCTCGGGACTCCTGGGAGGGCTCAGAGACTTGTAATTTCCTACCTATGGTGGTCAAAAGATCTCAGACAGTTTAGGCTCTGCTTTGAACCTTCGAACTTTGAGTGTCCACAGCTCAGGGAGCAACTGTTGTTAGAGTACAGCTCGACTTCGAGGAATATGAAAGTACCTGAGAGTTATCTACAACTCAGAGACTCATAGAAGACACCATTCCCTCACTGCTTTAGAAGGGAGAACTGGCAATAGCCCAAGAGTGAAACCTGGGCACAGAAGGAAGGCTGTTCTGAGAGGAAGAAAGACACTGATAGGGTGGGGCCCACAGATAATTAAGGCACCCAAGATGAAGCCCAATAATAATAATGATGCTAATCACAGCTCCATTTATTGACCACTGGCTCTGAGCCAGATCCTGTGAGAACAGCTTTCCAAGCATGATCTCATTTAATTCCTATAGAGGCTCCAGAAGGATTAAGTAATTTGCACAAGGTCACCCAGTCAGTGGGGGAGCACAGGAGCAGAGTCAAATGTGACTGACTGCAAACCCAAGGGAAGGGCTGGTGGCCAGTGGGATTTAGAGACAGAGGTTTGACCAAGTGGCAACACCTAGTTTGCCAGACAGGGAAAGCAGGCTGCAAGCTTTCATTGCATTTACCTGTCTTTTCTTCCTGGCCACAAAAAGATCATCGTAACTTCAAATTCATGGCTGTTCTCTTCCTAAAGCTCCCATAGTTTGTTGTCCTAAGAAAGTAACATTGGGGGAAACTTTTGGAAACCCAATTTTCTTGCCTGTTTCCGCAGACCTACGAGGCAGCATTTTATTATGTGTGGATCTACTGACATGATTCCAATCATAATAAAAGAGCTACGGACCATAGAATGACCTGATTTTTCTGAAAAGCTTTTGCTGATACAGTAACTGATTTTATTTTCCTATTAAAAGTGAAATTGAAAGACCCCTTTAGCAGCTGACTGCATGAACGACCACCTCCCAAGTCCTTCTCAACAGCCATATTGTTCAGAGAAAACAGAGCCCTCAATGACTGTGAATGAACCCAAAAGTCAGGCCTGGAGCCTAATGGCATATTAAATTATTTGACATTGTCAAGGTCACCACTCTCTGCCATGGAATCAATCTTTCCCTCAATCAGAAAAGGCATAAAGGCTTGCAAGCTCTCTTGAGACAACAGTTACAGGAGTAAAGGAGTGAGAAGACAGATGATTTATTTTTATGTGCATTTCTTAGATAGAAATTTCTACACACCTTGCTACTATAAATCCACAGGGAAGACAGAGGAAGGGAAGGCTTTGAGGTGGCAGGAGGGAATGGGGTTTAATGGGTAAAGACAGCTTAGCTACAAAAGACAGTAACATATTCAGCAAGTCCAAGGATATTTATCATTAACCCCATAATTAGTCCCCACATAGACATATGGCTTTGATTTTAAATATGGATGTGGTTTTTCAGAATGTGTTCATAATCATGCACACACATGGTTGGATGCACAGATACTAGAGCCCTGGATTTAGATTTGCCTGGTTACCTGTGAGAGACACTCTCACTGTAATGGATGTGGTTTTTCAGAATGTGTTCATAATCATGCACACACATGGTTGGATGCACAGATACTAGAGCCCTGGATTTAGATTTGCCTGGTTACCTGTGAGAGACACTCTCATTGTAATCAGTACTTAAAGGCAGGTCAACTCACAATCATATGTTCGCCCTGGCCACTCAGGATGGTTCTAGACTATGCTTGGCATCCAACTAGGAAGGAGGAAGAACAGTAAAAGCATTATATCTGATGTCACCTAGCTTAGACGAAGAGCAGAAATACATGATCCAGCAGAGGAAGCCACCCCAGAGGCTGAGAACATGGACCAGAACATTCTTTAGCAAGCAAGTGCTACCAGCAGAGGACGCATGAGATGTACATGGTCTGTGTAGAGCACAGTCCTGTTGACTTAAGACCTTGACCTTTGACCAAAAGATCCAACTTCCATATGTCCTTGGGCCCATGATGAGGTGTTTTAGTGTGGGAATGGATTAAATGGTTTAAGATGAAAGAAGCCACACATACAAAATAGTTCTTATTTTCTGATTGTAAACCGAGAAGCCAGAAGTTGGTAAGTGGCGGCCTGTACTGGTACTCACTCAGCAGGATAAAAAGGTGAGATGAAGACCACACCTAGCTATTTGGGATTCTACTTTTTATTTTAATCTTAAAATACTTTACTTAATTTTTTAAAAATATAAGCTTTGTTCTGTTAGACTAAAGTTAGGTATAACTGTGCCTGTAGATCATCTTGTTCAGGGGTTACCAAAACCTGTACTACCAGTAACTAGCTGTTAATATGAATTAATTATATAGTTGGGGGAAAAGACAACATGTGGGGTACTAGGGGCTGGGAGAACACAGGGTCTATAGACAGGAACACCTAGGGGCACCATTGTTGCTGCTTAAAGATTCAATCTGGTATTAATAGGGTCTCTGAGCTTTCTGAAAACAAAAATGCAGTTTTATTGGACATTTTTTCATGTTTAAATCACTCCCTACACACACACACACACACACATACACACACACACACATGCACACACACACACATTTACACACACAGACATACACACACAGAGAGACATACACACCACACACAAACAAACATACACACACACAGATACACTCTTAGACATGTATGTATACTCACATACACACATACACACACACATACCAACCCAAATGCCACATGGGCCAATGGCTTAGAATATTTGAACTAGTGAAAGTTGTCCACAACAGAGTCAGAAATAATATCCACTAAGTTCAGATGACTTGCCTAATATCATATGACTAGTTAGCAGAAGAGCCAAGCAAATAACTCACTTTTCCTGTCTTGTCTCAGTTGCTTTCACTTCACCAGCTGTACTAAGGAGAAAATAAGCCTTAGATGTCATAGAAAAATTTAAACTCCAGCCCTAATAAATAATCCGTTCATTCTCCACAGTCCTCATTCCTCAGAGTTTTGGTAATCAGGTGCATTCATTAATATGGGAGGTCTGGGGCTTCCACGTGGTTATAAGGCCTTCCCAGCTGAGTGTCCCCTTAGACTTGTCTGGACAAGGCAATGTGTCAACAGTTGGGATCATCTTCAAAGGAGGTGGAGAATAATTTCTTGACTTAGCTCCCTGGGGAGTTGTGGAAAACCCTCCCTAGTGCTTTGGCTTTGTAGACTGTTAATAGATGACATTAAAGTGCACATCCCCAGAGAGAGCAAAAGCCTCATAGTTGATCATTTGCAACAGAAATTAGCAAGTCCCAGTAGCATTTCTTACCATGAAGAGACAAAACCACTCCAAGAAAATCATCTCTTGATGGCTGATAAAAATAGAATTGCAATTTACCCTCCCATCTACTCCTGCCCCCGACTTCAGGCTCTCCTGGTGGATGTTCCATCGTAATGGCTGATGTAGATGGATTCCCGGGGTCTGCATCACTGCTGATGACATTAATGGTCTTGGGCTCCCTGAATTTTGATTGATTGATGTAATCTGCAAAACTATTTCAGGACATAGATTTATTATTATTAAGCCTATAAAAATAGTGTCAGGGTCAAGGTGAGCCAAGGATGTGTGTTGTGATGCAGTGGCTGGAAACTACCCTGGAACAGCTGTGAGTAGCAGAAGGGAGCAGTGTTTCATCTCCCACTCTGACCTGACACCAGACCTTTTCCCACAGGGAAGCACATTTAGACCCCATGTGTACTTGGTGGGGATGGGGATGAATTGAGGGAGGGAAGACAAAATGTATACACACTAATAATCGTTCTCCTACACTTTGAATCCCTTAAAGACATTTTGACAAGAGTTTTCATTCAGTTCATTTAGATGTAGTAAGAATTTTCTCAATGTCTCTCTGGCCTCTGGATACTGTTTGGCTTTCCTAGCTCAATCCAGTTGTTCTTAGAGCCTGAGAGATTTAAATATTGACACTATTCCATTCAAGATCTCTGAAAGAAAGGAGGAAAGCTAAGCAGAAAGTTGCATTACTATCTAGTGTATCTTTTCTTTTGTCTTCCCTTCAGAATGTCTAGCTCCGAAGTTAGGAGCGAAGGAATAGCATTTTGACAGTCTGAAAATTGTCATTTCAAATTCCTCTTCAGAAAGGAATGAAATAACCAATAAGAACATTAATTCACATATTAGTTTATATACAAGATATAAGGCTAAAATGCTCTTCAGTCTCATTCTCACAACAACCACCACCACCACAACAACAACAACAACAACAGCCAGACAATTGTATATTTGCTTGTTTTTATAAATTTATTAGTGAAGTGAGTTCATTGGACAACTCTATTATGATGTATCTATGGAAGATGATGGCTACAAGAAGATATAAAATGTCTTCACTGAAAAGAGTTGGTGCCACTGGAGAATGATTTGGCTAAAATCAATAATAAATACATCGGTGGTGTCCAACTGCTGACTGACATTTGGATAAGCGTTCCTGAACAGCTCATTTATAGAAGTCTTGGTTCTCAGGACTATTGAGTGGTGGAAACTCTGACAGGGGATTGAGTGGGAAGTCTTCTTGTCTTTAGGAGTATGGCTTTCAAAGGATTATTATGCTTCAGCCTAGTCCTCTTCCTTGCTTTAACTTCTGACCATGAGGCAAGGGCTGCTTCAGCCTAACACTTCCATCATTATCTACAGCCTTGTCACAGTTCTCAATGTAACTAGGCAATGAAGATCTTCAAACTGTGTCTCTCCCAGAGTTTGTCCCCTAATTGGTTGTCCAGCACAAAGTGGTCAACCCTGAAATCATATATACAGACAAATAACAAAAGTGGACTCAGAAGGTTGTATTTATATATTTGTGTAAACATGTATATGTATACATATTTTAAAAATATATATTTCTATAACAATTATCAGGGAAGAGGAGGGTATTACCTTGAGAGTCAGAGGGATCTGGAAAGAGTTAGGGATTACCTGAAGCAGCTAGAAAGAGGAAAGGGAAGGAAAAAGTGATGTGATCAATAAATAAATATGAAAACAAATACATTTGAAATTAATTAAAGAATAATTAAAAAACACAAATCTAAATAACATTTTCCTGGTTTTGAATGGATTATCTCAGGTATTTAGTTATAGCAATAGAAAGATAACTGATAAACAAAATATGGGAATACAAAGCAGTATAGAGCTATGAAGATCATAGGCATAAGAAAAATTCACATGGACTCCTCCACTGACTTGGGGTTCATGCACTGAGAAGACTGGTAGAATCTTGAGAAACCATCCCTGGAGTTGTGACCAGGAGAGTGGGCACTGTGAATGAGGCTTGAGGCTTTGCTCAGACTCTTAGGCTACAACATGAAAGATGCACAGTGCTGGGAGACAGGCCTTGAACTCTGAGAACCCACTGAACCTCGGGTAAATAGAAGCCCTCTACTTGGGCGATAAAGAAGAACATTCCATAGTGAAGAAAAGGTCAGACAAGAGTTAGGTTTGAATGTCCCAAACACCAGAGCATCAGAAGCTCGAAGGAGAAGCAGAAACTGACCTGCAGTGCTGAAGAGAAACTCCTCTCTCAGGAAATGATGCAAAAGTGATGCTAAATTTGTTAAGAACAAAGGTCTGAAGAACACAATCTAGCCACATTATTTTCAAATGTACATGGACTGTCACTAAGGCAAGCTCTATTCTGGGACACAACTTGAACATAACACATTTAAAAGATGAGAAACTCTGGCACAGAGTACTTTCTCTAAGTATGACAGAATTATGGCAGAAGTCGTGACCAGAGAGTTTGGAAAACCCACGAGTATTTGAAGATTAAGCAATGTACTTCTAAATAACCTCAAATAACTTCAAAGAGGAATGCTCAAGGGAAATGAAAATATTTTTTAACTCTTGAAACAAAAACAAACACAACAACTGTTGTGAATATAGTTAAGGCAGCACATAGAAACATAGAGCACTAATTCTTAGAGTTGATTGATAGTTAAACTTATACTTAAAAGGCCAGAAACGGAAGTGTTCATTAAACCCAAAGTAAGAAGGTGAAAAGAAATAACAGACAAGAAGTTCATGAAGAAAAAAATGGTAGAAATTGCTTCCTACATATTCATGTTCGCTGTGTGCTACTGATCACTGCAGAATACCTTAATGGTGCCAGACTACTACGCCCTTAGAAAGACCAGCAGATTCTCATGAGATCAGATCTCCCCCAGGATCAAGCTAAGAAAGGAGTATTTGGAGATCAATGGGATTGGCTTGTGTGTTTTGTGGCCACCAGGAAGGGAGGTAGCAATACAGGGTCTCCTCAGTAATCACAAACAAAATATCCTGGCTCTGCCTTAAGAGACAGATACTACCACACTCAAACTGCCCTTCTGTCTCTTAGATGACCAAAGTACAGGGTGCCCTTGCTAGGGACAGTGCCTATTAGGTCCTAAAGTTTGAGAAATCATGAACATGGGAAGAAGGAGCTCGTTTTATTTCCTTGTTTAATATAATAATGGAAATGGTCTAGAACAAGGGGTGCTCAACTGAAAATATTTTGGTTTATATCAAATATATATTGCAAATTCTTAAGTGGCATTTTATTTTGTTGCTAGAGTCTGTACCTAGGAATTGTGTGAATGCTGGCTGTTTAGTAACCACTAGAAACCAATTTACTTTTCTTTTTTAAGGAATTGTATAAGAAAATAATAGGTAAAAATAACCAAGGGAAAAGGATCAGCCCTCCTCAAGAAATGAGCTACTGAGGATGCAAGGACTCAGAAGCAGCATTGCAGGAATGATTCTCCACATTTTAGTACAGTAGTGTGTGGATTCTTGGATAATGACATGGATAGAGGGAGCTCAGAGCCGTGCTTTACTGTTGAAGCACAGGCTAAGCTCACATGGACAAGAGAAGTGCTTTCCTAGAACTCCACCGGTTCCAGCTCTCCCACGCCAGCATATTTTGGTAGGCTATATTTTAGCTTTACTTTTAGTTTTAAAGGAGCTCCATCCTTGTCCCTTGAGAAGAAAAGCTCACTGTCCTTCAGTGAGCTCCTAAGCAGCCTTTGTGACTCAGCCAAGTGACTTTTTGCCTGAGGTCTCTTAGGGCACAATCTAGGCTCTGACACAAAACCTGTGTAGGTAAAGCAAAGAAGTCAAGAAGGGAATCTAATCAAAGCATGGTGTGTGTGTGTGTGTGTGTGTGTGTGTGTGTGTGTGTGTGTCCCATAGTCAGACTATTGCCTCAATTCTAAGCTTCATGTGCTGTGTGATATCTCCTTGTCTTTTCACAAAAGTTTCCAGTGCTAATGGCCTAAGCTCTGGGTTCTAAAGCACATCCTCCTACGAGTCTGTTCTGCAGCCCCATAGAAGTTATTGCACTAGCTGGGAAGCTCTCAAAATATAGACTGAGCATCACTGCCCTCTACTCAACTCATTCATTTAGAGCATTTACAGTAGATACAGAACAATTGGGAGCCAGCTACACAATAGTGACTAAGAGGAACACTGCTCTGTCCTCTCAGAGCTTTGGCAAGGAGAATCAGATGCTGAGAACACAGTTATGAATGATTAAATACATATAATTGATTTAAGAATATTATAAACAACAAATGCTCCTACCTTAAACATGTGGGTCAGCATAGTATACACACAAGATAAATATGGCAAATGTCTATTACTATGTTGATTGTTGGCATGGGCAGTGAATGTTTAAGTGGATTCTAGTCAGTTAGTAATCATGTCTAAGCATCCTACTCAGATAATTTTTGGAAACCTTGTTGTTGACCTCTTTAAGGCCAGTTTTCTCCAGGCTTCATACACTGATATCCAACACAACTCACTAGGTCAGTTCTGTGGGATGCAGATTGTAGGCAGTTTCTCTACACAGCATACCAGCCACCCAACCATCATGGGATAGTGATTGGAAACAGTTTCTGAGACTCTCTAGATAAGACTTTCATGGCTGCACATGAAGGAAAGGGTCCTACCTTTTCACTGCTGATACTCAGACCACTGAGATTCAGGTGCTGATATGGGTTTTCTCTGGCATCTCACTGCCCAGATCTCATGGTCCCTATGCCACCTAGACACAGAAAACAAGGACCAGCATGTAACTGCATAAGTAATCCACTGTCACTGTTATCTACTAAGCTAAAAGGAAAGGGCCTCCTTCTCATCAAGATCTGAAGATATAGACATGAGTGCTATAGTCTGAGGGCCTGAAGTCTTTGGCATCACCTAAGATTCATGGTCAGGGTAAGGGCACAGCCATATGACAATGTCTGGCCACAGCTTTTGGGCACCAGCATACTTGCTGCTAGGTACAGAAAGTATTTGATGGACTATGTGAACATCCATGAAGTGTGGCAAGAAAACCTAATTCCATGAATTTTCTATACTGAACATGTGAACATGCATATTGCTCCCATATAGGATTGCTATGGACTTCTATTCCAGACAGCTATCTGAAATTTGAATTAAACTATTCATCCTGTGCTTATATTCACTAAGTGGCTTTGCTGCTAGCTTGTTCTTGCTTCTGTAAATTCTGTCCTTAAGATGTTGGTTTTGAATATGAAGGCTGTATTATAGATGCCATGGTGACTGGGTTAGTAGGAGCCTAGTCCAGATAGAATACGTAAATTTTGCAGGGAGACACCCCTGCTACTGGCTCACTGGCTGGGAATTCCAACTGGTAAGTAGATGACTCCTACCCTTCTCATTTTAAAACTAGAAAAAGATATGTGTTCCATCAGCAATGTTTAGTGGGGGCAGAATAGATCCAATTACTGATTTTTAATTGGGTGCACCTTGGTACTGCCTGGGGGATGCTTTGATTTCACTTGTAACAGCTATAGGGAAAGAGGAATGTTACTGGCATCTTTTTGGCAGAGGACAGGATAAGCAACCTACAGAACACAGGAAAACTCCACATTGAAGAGCCGTCCTGTCCAGATTGTTAGTGGTGGTAGGGGTTAGAAGCCTAGACCAGAGGAAGCCTAACCACATCCTAGAAGAAGGCCCACACCCTAAGCAAATCTGTGAGGAGAGGAACACTGTCACCCTCTATTTCTATTTCCTTTTCTTGACAAAGAGTCCAGTGTTCCAATGCTGCTGCCTGGAGTTGAAAGAAAACAGTATCTGCCCACTACACTCCACCTTATGTTGCAGTATTAATGACATAGTAAGCTAACTTCCCAAACATGTTTCTCTTGTTCGGGAGATGCTTTTTCAGATGGTACGGCTTCCCCACTTCTGAGCCATTCTCCCCTCTATGCCTGGAAACAGAATCCCCATACTGGATAGGAGGGCAATGCGCCCAGTTACACATGCTGACCCTTTTAAACATTTTCTCAGATAGAAATGAATATGAGATGAAACAGGGAGTTTGGGGAAGGAATTCCTGCCTAATAAAAACAGACAAGCTTGGCTGCCACTGGGCTGTGCTGCTTCTGTTCCTTCCCTTTTCTTACCCAGAATACAGCTGTGATGGGCAACAGCAGCAAAGCCATACACAAAAGGGGCTTGGGTAAGAAACTGGGAGAGGGCTGGGTCATGTGGGTGCATCCTTCTGCACTGGTTATAACAAGGCTTCTTGCCATGAATAAGTAAATAAAGACTCTTGAATTTACAATTTCACTATTAAAACGTTGGATTTCTGTTGCACACAAACTAACTCATTCTTAACTGATAAAAAGTTTGGGGAGAAACAGGCTTAACTCAAGAATTGCATTTATTTTCAAAATTCTAGGAGCTTTAGGAGCCTTAAGGAGTGATGAGGCATTTAAGAATGAGGACTTTGACATTTCTTCTTAGCTCACAGGCTGTAGGCTCTTCTGGACATATAAATGTCCTAGTTCTGAACCAAGGGGCTCATTAGAAAAACACTTCACTGGCCACTAATGGTGTGAGTTGTTGCCACAAAGAGTAGATACATTCCAAGGAGGTGACTAATTATGGGAAAGGCTTTGGGGTCCTCCCAAAAGCTACTCCCATGAATAATGGGCCAGCCTTTTAAAGCATAATCTCTCTGTCCACGAAAGACCAGAAAAGGTGCTTTTGATACAGCTGACCTCTGATTGAACAGGACCGTGCTGCTCCATATAAAGGAGGATCTTGGAACTGATTTTTATTGTATTTTAATAGAAATGCAAAGAGCATTATGGAAAGAAAAAGCCATACTCAAAATCAATAGTCTGTTTGCAAGGGAAGATTCTTGGCCATTCCTATCTTTTGTGGAAGTCACCAGGGGCCCAGCTCCCTGTGAATAGAGTCTGCAATGCAGAAGAACTTCATGGATACATTGTGTCCAACATGACCTTTCACCCTCAACTCATTACCTTGGAATAAAGAGAAGGAGGACAATGGGGGCACCCAGGGCAAGTGTGAGGATGCAGGCCCCATTCTGTACCTTCCCATGGGCACCCACTCTGGAACTCCCCCTATTAGGAGGTGACCTTGGACATTCTTATCAATCGCTTTGTTTTTAGTTTCTTCTTCTACACCAATTATGTCAAAGAACCTACCTTTCCTCACAGATTCTTGTGAGGATGAACTGGGAAAATGTCCATGAAGGATCTGACTCTGGGAAGGATGCTTGAGTGTCTCCTGAAGAATAGAAGAATAGAAGGTTGGGGAACTCCAACATTGTGGAGTTACCCAAGCACCTTACTGGACAAATTGCAGAGAATATAGCACAGTCCATCCCAGCTTTCTCAAAGCCAGAAACTTGTACCTAAGTAGTGACTTAAGGAAGTAGATCCTAGATGTGGAAGACAGAGCTGCCCTATTATTGGGTCTGAGCTGCTGAGGCCCTAGTTACTCACTTAGCTCTGATCCCTGAGTGGGACCCTAAAGGCTTAGACAGACATAAGAGTCTGATTGCTGCCCCATGCCCAGAGAATGCAGAACGAGTAGTTGGGGGAAGTAGAGAGGTGACCTGTGCACCCACATTTTAAGGGCTCCTTGAAATTGGCCAGTCTGAACAGATGGTCAGGAGATCTCCCATTTTGCCTGCCAAATAGAACACATAGCTTTAAATTGGAGGACGTGGTACATGTAAACCATTAACAGGTCTCCTGATATGGTGACAATGAGACAATATGCCCTTGTTCAGGAGCCCTACCTGAATTATGCCTTTGTGTAATAGAACCTGTTCAAACTGCCTCTGGGCTAGAAGCCACTGTAAGCAAGCTGTGTTTCACCTCAAGGTTTTATCTAAAAAGCCTCACCTGAGAAACACAATAGTCTTCCTTACCTGACATGATTTCTCTTAAAGGGGTGTGTGTCTTGCAGGGAAAAGGAAGAGGAAATCAGCCAAGCTTCCATTCCAAAATTCTCAGTAGGTCAATTGGTGCAGGTGTATAATAAGGCATAAGACAGCCTGGGAAGCCCCATGTGGACAGAGATGTGGCCAAATGCTGCCTATCATGGAGTAGAGTTCCTCACAGTTATAGACGGGATGGAGATGAGGCAGGACACTTGCCATTCTGGGCAAGCACAAGCTTCAGCAGAAAACAGGTTTGGGGACATTTGTCCTTCCCAGAAAGAAGAGGTTGCCCTTAAATGCAAGCATACCTGCTTGCCTGAGAGTCTTTCTTCAAGAATTCCACATATCTAAGCAAACTCATTTCCCCTGACAAGGTTAAAGAATGACGAGAAAGAGCCAACAAGGAATCCAGCTTACAGTCTGGTCAGAGAGACCTGGAGCTATTTCTCAAACCCAGGCCGAATCTGAGGAGGTGAGATATGTTCAGGCATATCATGTCTCTTCTGGAGATACTTCATGTTCTGCAAGAGCAGGCACACCGAAAGCCTCCCTTGGGCACCCTTATGTACTCTCATCTGTATGTTGGATGAACTACAGTCCCACCTCTTTTAAAGCTTACAGTTTCATGGAACCTTGTAGCTGCTGAAGACTATTTTGGCAAGCAGTCCCAAAGAAAAGTACAAATACAACAAATATGTCATTCTAGTCTCAATGTCTGTTTTTGCATGGCCTAATGGGGAGATATTTAAGCATAATATATTCTTACTATGAAATACTACACAGCTTTTTTAGAGTAGGTTATTCCCAATTGATATGGAATGACTCTTCCATGGTTAGATAGAGGTCTTCAAAAAGATAGGCCTCTGTCCTAACACAGGGCTTGGGAGCCTTAAGGGCTCTGTGATGAGACTGGCTTAAATTAGAAGGCATTGTACACTTAAACCATAACAGACCCTACAACATGCTCTTCAGAGTGGGTGTTAAACCTAATGACAAATGTCATTGTAAGAGGCAGAGAGAAGGCATCCTGAGCTCATTGAAGTCATGCAAAAGCAGACATTGAGAGTGAGCTGATATACTGATAGCCAGGGCATGCCTGGAACCAACCATGCTGGAAGAGGCATGGGGTCTACACTTCCCTTGAGCTCCAGGAAGAAGGCCAGCCCCTTGACACCCTGATTTTGTACCTCTGTCCTTCGGACCTGTAGATGAATATCTAGCTGAGATACAGCCCACTGTAGTCATAAGTTACAGTATCCCTCAGAAATTAACACGATCTCCAAAATACATTGAAGATTGGGAAAACTGTGAAAAAGGTGAAAGAAACCAATTAGTGCTATTCTGGACATTAAAAAGAAAAGTGTGTGTGTGTGTGTGTGTGTGTGTGTGTGTGTACACAGAATATCTCACAGACTCACAAAAGACGCTGGTAGCAGTGTTGTCTCTGGGGAGAGGAGTGTATGTATTCTGCTCTGAACTGTAGTCCCTGGAGCTGCTGGGAACTATCATGGGCAGAAAAAGGTACACATCTCCTCCTTGCAAAGGCATCTTCCTCACAATCTCTGGAAATTTTGAGTGTTACAGGCCACATGTATTACAGGTAGACTCAAGGTTGCTTATCAGCTGACCTTAAGCCAGGAAGTTTTTCTTGAATTGTGGCTTGCCCAGTCATCAGTGTCTTTTAAGTGAGAAGGGGGATTAGTGTGTAGAAATCATCAGGTGACTGAAGGAAGAAGAATCCAGAAGCATGTTACAACACAGATCTCAAACAGCATGCTAATTGAAAGAAGCAGGTCATGAAGAATAACACATGACATGGCTCCATTTTAATATCATATTCATAATAGGTCAATGCATAAAAAGAGACAGATTTATGGTTGTCCAAGCTGGGGATGACGTGGGACTGGAGGAAGGGCATAAATGACGAGGGATGCAGGGCTTCTTTAGGGGTAATGAAGATGTCTTAAGATGGATTATGATGGTGAATTAAGAAACCTGTGAATCAGACTTCCTAAGCAAAACATTTGTAGCTTACACTGTGGCAGGTTTATGGTTAGAAGGGGGAGCACAAAAAAGACAGGCAGCCACCTCTCAATAATGGAAAACAAGGACTAATGGATTAAAACAATGGATTAATTCCTTCCTAGCCCCTCTGCAAGAAACAACCTATGCAACCAATTTTGGATTTCTCTCCTCTAGAATCAAGAGACTAAGTCTATATTTCTTTGACCCACTAAGTTGTGGTCATTTGTTGGACCAGCCAATGAAAACTATTATAGGCATTTCTGAATTGTGTGCTGTACATATGTGTTGCCTATTCAAATTTTAACTAAAAGAAAGCACCTATTCAAGACAGTGAGTCTATGTCATCTGGCAAAACTATTAAATGTCCATAATACTGCTGCTGTTCAACCAAGACACAATGCAGGCACAAATGAGTCATAAACACTTGAAAATCTCAAATGATTTCAAAAAGGAAAATAGAGAAATTAATTTTGGTATTCAAAAACTTCAACTCAAAAATCCAAAATGATAACACATAATTGGCATGGATATTATCAAGATATTTTACATTTTTTCTCATCCTCAGTCCGAAATGACATACCTTTTCCATTTACAGCATATCTCCATTGATACATTTTGAATTCTCAGTAGCCACACATATTTTATCACCATAATATGAAAAAATAATTGTTTAGAACAGCCAAGGATGGGAGATAGGAGAAAAGGTACCTTGAAATAATGTGATTTTCTGGGGACATGACTCATTTGCAGAATACTTGCCTAAGATGCACAGGGCTCTGGGTTCTATCTTGTCATTGTTGGTATTGATTGCCCTCTTGCCTGAATGGAGGAAAATCAAAGAGATTACTGAAGCATCTGATGTGTCTTTGAGGGCATTTTTCAAAGACAAATGGAAAATCAAGGATCTGACATAATGAAAGGCCTAATTCATTGATGGGTTCAAAATTCAAATAGAGATCTAAATACATTGAATTCATGTGGAATTACCAAAGTATATGTACTTACAAAAACTTGAATAGGTTATTGGGTGGTAGAGGAACTGTGCAAGGTAGAGAGGATGATTGGAGGACATAGGATATCCAGAGTGTGTCCTTTGTGGTTATATCCTGCCCTGGCCCCTTCCACTGCTCTTATTGTTTCCAGGCTATGATAGAGTAAGCTGCTCTGCCATGATTTCTCCACCATGATGGACTGACGCCTCTGAAATCCCGAGCAAAATCATGCCCCCTTGAGATGTTTCTTCAAGATATTATATCATAATTATAAAAAGCCAATTAATACAGTCTCTACTTCAGAGGGAGAGGGAGGGGGAAGGGGAAGATGAGGGGGAGGAGGAGAGAAAGCAAGAAAACAGCTGAGATATTTGCAGAAAGGCGTTTTCTAGTGAAATTTAAAACAACTATACCTGTTATTCAGAAATATATCTTGAGGACTCATGCTACAGAGATTTCTGTCCTGGTCTGCCTCACCGCTGCTATGCTAAAATACTGATCAAAACCAATTTGGGCAAGAAAGAGTTTATTTTATCTTATAGATTCTAGCCCATTATTGAGGAATTCTGACAAAGGAACTCAAGACAAGAACTTAGAGGCAGAAAGTGAAGCAGAGGCTAGGAAAAAACACTGCTTACTAGCTTTCCCCTAAACTCACACTCAGCTACTTTGCTACCCAGGCCCACCTGCCTAAGGGTGATACTAGCCATAGTGGGCTGTGCTATCCTATATCAATTAAAAATAATTTCTAAAATCCCCACAGACATATCCACAGGCCAATTCCTCAACTGAGGTTCCCTCTTCCTAGGTGTGTCAAGTTGACTATTGAAGATAACTAAAACAGTATTTGCTAAACATTGACATGTTTTAAAATATGACAGTATTAAAATATTGCTAAATTTTATAAATAAAAATTGAAACTGATCTAAAAAAATTCAAATAATATACAATCATACCATTCATTTTTTGATCTATGTATCATCTATCTATCTGTCTGTCTGTCTATCATCTATCTATCTATCTATCTATCTATCATTTACTTATTTATTAGTTGGAGACAAGTTCTCATGTAATCTACCCTGGCCTCCAAATTGTCATGTAACCAAGTATGACCCTGAATTCTTGACCTGTTCCATTTTCTACCTGGATTAGTTCACCCCTCCTTACATTACCCAGTGGTCCTCACTCTTGGAGGATTACCTATTGATACCAAACTTAGTGTGGACACCCAGTTGGCATAGCACATTACATCCCAGAACTTCTGGACACACAATCTGCTTGCATAGCTAGGATTGCTCCTGGCTGAACTTGAACTCTTAAGCCTCCTGCCTCTGCTTCCCAAAGTTGAGATTTTATGTAGAATTCAAAAGACAGAGGTAGAGGCCCCAGGACAGACTCTAGATCTTCGGCTTTGAAAACTTTGACTGTTTGCAGTAAGGTGCTCAGCGAGAAAAGCCAGGCAAGGACTGCTTTTCTGAAAACGATTGTTTATATCAATGAATGTATGTACATATAAGGAGTTACATGTACCAAGTGGTTAATAATAGTTACTCTGTGAAATAGTGTTAAATTGTTGTAAAGCATTGTTGACTTTTCCCTTATATACATTTTGCTGTGTATTCTTTAGTACCTTTTTTGAAATTTGAAATTTATTTATTTTTTTTACTTATTCACTTTACATCCCACTCACTGTCCCCTCCAGGTCACTCCCTCAGTCCTCCCCCTATACCCCCTTCTCCTCTGAGCAGGTGGAGGTCTCCTTGGGTATCCCCCCACTCTGGCACTCTGAGATGCTAGGCACTTCCTCTCCCACTGAGGCCAGACATAGTAGCCCAACTAGAAGAACATATCCTATGTACAGGCAACAGTTTTAGGGATAGGCCCCACCCCTCGCTCCAGTTGTTCTGAACCCACATGAAGACCAGGCTGCACATCTGCTCCATATATGTAGGGAGGCCTAGGTCCAGACCCTATATGTTCTTTGGTTGGTGTTCAGTCTCTGAAAGCCCGAAGGGTCCAGGTTAGTTGACTCTGTTGCTCTTCCTGTGGAATTCCCATCCTCCGCTAGGCCCATAATCCCTTCCTCCTATTCTTCCATAAGAGCCCCCAAGCTCTATCCACTGTCTGGCTATGGGTGTCTGTATCTGTCTGAGTCAGCTGCTGGGTGGAGCTTCTCAGAGGACAACATGCTCATGTGTGCAAGCATAACAGAGCATCATTAATAATGTTAGGGATTGGTGCTTGCCCATGGGATGGGTCTCAAGTTAGATCAGTTATAGGTTGGGTATTCCCTTAGACTCTGTTCCATCCCCCATGCCTGCATTTCTTGTAGACAAGGTAGATTTGGGTGTAAAGTTTTGTGGGTGGGTTAGTGTTGCTTCACTGGAATTCCTGCCTGGCCACAGGAGGTGGCCTCTTCAGGTTCCATATTCCCAATGTAGTGAGTCACAGCTAAACTGCAAAGCTTTTGTAAGGCAAAGGACACTGTCAATGGGACAAAACGGCAGCCTATAGATTGGGAAAAGATCTTCACCAACCCTACATCTGACAGAGGCCTAATATCCCAAATTTACAAAGAACTCAAGAAATTAGACACCAACTACCCAAATAACCCAATTTAAAAATGGGATATGGAAGTAAATAGAGAATTCTTAACAGAGGAATCTTGAACGACTGAGAAACACTCAAAGAAATGTTCAAAGTCCTTAGCCATTAGGAAAATGCAAATCAAAACAACTCTGAGGTTCCATATTATGCCCATCAGAATGGCTAAGATCAAAAATGCAAGAGATAGTACACGCTGGTGATGTCAAACAAGGGGAACACTTATTCATTGATTAGTATCTTAAAAAGAAAATCAGGGTTGGGGATTTAGCTCAGTGGTAGAGTGCTTTGCCTACCAAGCACAAGGCCCTGGGTATGGTCCTCAGCGACAAGGGATAGGGGATGGGTAGAAAAAAGAAAGTCAGCATGCATAGTTACCTATATCATGTGGTTTTGCATACATGTATTGTGGATACACACACACACACACACACACACACACACACACTCACACACACACCCCTATGTGTATGTGTCAGGAATAAGATGCTAGTCAATACTATAGGACCCATACCTACAGTTACACCATTACTAGGGCATCAGTAACTCCACAAAGGGCCTCTTGCTCAATGATAACCTTCTAAGGGATCCACTTTCCTTTTACCAGGCATATTTTCCTAATTAGAGGGAACATGTCGCCATATGTGCTATAAAGCAATGCTTACCATACACACTAATGCACTCTGCCTTCCGAGCATGCTCTGCCTTCAAACTACAATAGGAACTCATGACTATTTTTTGCCATTCACAGAAACATTCTTCACTTTCTCAATTTCATACTTTCCTAACTCTACCTAATACCTGAGTAATAAGGAATTGTTAGAAAGTTTGAATGCAGAAGGCTCAGCAGTAAAAGTGTTTGCCACACAATTCTGATGACCTGAGTTTGAAAAATCTGTCCTCTGACCTCTAGTTGCATGCTGTGTCACTCATTCTCTCTCTCTCTCTCTCTCTCTCTCTCTCTCTCTCTCTCTCTCTCTTCTTCCTCCTCCTTCTTCTTTTTCTCCTCCTCCTTTTCCTCCTCCTCCTCTTCTTCTCCTTGTTCTCCTCCTTCTCCTTGTCCTCCTCTTTCTCCTCTTCCTCCTCCTCCTCCTTCTCTTCCTCCTCTTCCTCCTTCTCCTTCTTTCACTCACAGACACAAACACACAAATAAAATATCTAAATTAAAAGCTTGAATTTACAGGGACAAGACTATGGGGGAAAGAGTCACTATTGAATGAATACTGAATAGAAATCTATGTCTGGGATCATAGATTCTACAGGGCAATCTATTATAGATATTTTGCTAAACAGTCTTATCATTTGCCTTCTACATATTTAACTTATATCCCTAGGTTTGTACTGCTTTCAACTTTTGTCAGAGAAGCTTCATTATGCAATAGGCAGTGGTCAATCCAGAGATTTGTAACTGGTTAAACTGTTGAGAAGAAACACTAAGTGGGATATCTATAGGAATCCCTTCTCGCAGTGCCTTGAGAAACATCATAGAAGAGAGGGGCTGGGAAAGGGTAAAGCTTGGGACAGCAGAAGTGCTCAGTGTAATGCTATCTTCTGGATGTGGTGCAACTTATGCATTCATGAACTCACAGCAGCTGTGGTTCTGCATAAGATCAAGCCAGGCAAATTTCCTCACGAATGGAGAAGGGTCTTCAAGGTTTCACCCATAGCTGAGAAACTGTTGGCAGCTGAAAGAAAGTAGTTTTTCTTTTCTTATGGTCATTGGTAGGTTGTCTATGTTACAGTGTATGACCCCCACACACATATACATGGGCAGTACTAATTGGACTTAATGAGCTATAAATTAATTGGGAGCCTGACTATAGTGGTTTGAAAGAAAATGGCCCAGATATGCTCACAGGGAGTGGCACTATTAGGAGGTATGGCCTTGCTAGAGTAGGTATGGCTTTGTTGGAGGAAGTGTGTCACTGGAGTGATCTTTGAGGTCTCAGATGCTCAAGCAAGGGCAGTGGCTCACGGTTTCTTTCTGCTGCCTGAGGATCCAGATGTAGAACTCTCAGCTTCCTCCCCAGTACCATGTTAGCTTCCATGCTTCCTGCCAAGAGAACAATGGATCGAACCTCTGAAAAGAAAGCCAACCCCAATTAAATGATTTCCTTTATAAGAGTTGCTGTGGTCAGGTTGCTCTGAATAGCAATAGAAACCCAAACTAAGACACATTGGGGAAGGATCCAGGGAAAGTTGGAAGGAGAAAATGAGAGAAATGTATACAATCAAAATATATAATATATGTGTAGGAGATTTTCCCCCAAAATTAAAATTTAATGTCCTAAATGTACAACAATCTTTCATGCCTTCATTAAGAAGAAAAATTCTGGAATATTGAGAATAGTTCAGACTGGGTGTCTTTCATACTTAGCATTGGGTCAATATTATCAGGTAGGCGATGTGAACATGGCTCAAGCTTCTTATCAGCGATCATTTTGGGTCTGTTTCCTCTGTGTTAGCAAAATGGAGCAGGCAACTGTGGCCCTGCAGCAACTTAAGGTGGCTCTGAAAACTTAGGGCAAGAGATTTTTCTAATTTAAGTAATTCAAACAGCAGCCTGGCAGTTGTGGCAAGGGTAACATCAGCGAGGATGTCACTCAAAACAGACCAACTCAGGAGGTGTGCTCATGTGTTTCTTGGACTAGCCTGTGTGACTGAGTTCTTCAGAATATTCCCACCAGGCAGCAGTGAGCTGGAAGAGAGTTTGACCTGAACCCCAAAGGTTCTCATAATATTTATGTTTTGTATCCTTTTCCTTTACGGCAGTTAACATTCAAAAGGTTAGTGTGACACTCTCCTGCATCCATCCTTTCCCTGCAGTGTGTGTGTGTGTGTGTGCGCGCGCGCGCGTGTGTGTGTGTGTGTGTGTGCGTGCATGTTAGACAGCATAATGCAGGAACCCTCTGATGTAAGAATTCAAAGGAAACTGTCATCTCTAACTCCTGTTTTCCTGTCCCCATAGATCAATTTCACACTGAAGATATAGCAAGTCCATTGATTTGGACAAATGTGTACTAGGGTACTTGGACACTTCAGCTACAAGGGATACAAAGATGACAGTATCAGATGAAATGTAGAACTTCTGTTACTTAAGCCATTTGGAATATTTTACATTATCCAATTATCAAACACAAGAATTAAAAAATAGCCCCTTAAATCAAATATCAGAATATCTCAGATATTCTTTTGGTAGTCTTTTAAATATATCTCTGAGATATATAATGAAACATGAAGCAAATAATTATATATTAATTTGTAGCATATATATAATATAAAAATAACATATTAATTTACAGTCACGTTTGGCTTTTATTTTATGTTTTTGTTTGTTTTTTAATTGACTTTACACATCATTCATAGTGTCCTTACTGAAGTCCATCTGAACCACACAGGTTTTAGAGGGTGCTCCTTGTTCAATTCTGTTTGAACAGTTTCTTGGCCTAGAACATTTACTTTCCTACAGTTACAGCCCTAAGATAATGGCTAAAGCTTTTTAAATTCTCTACTTCATTTTTTCCCCCCGGTTTTATCAGATGACCTCTTCATGCTCCCTTAAGCAACCAGTGAATCTGATTCAGGTTAGCATGTATTACACAAATGGCAAAAGAAGTTTCACAGAAGGAAAGAGTCACATATATGACTACTCTTCCTTTTTTTTTTGAGAAGCAACTTTAGGAAAATACTTTTTATATTCACTCACACACTCCACAGAAAATTTTGACTGAATTTTGATGTAAAAAAAATATGCAACGGACTCACACTCTTCTTGGAAGTGAGCACATTTCATGGAACACATGCAGATTGTATTTCCAAACATGGTGGCACAAAAATAATCTTGTCTCAATGGCTCCTCTTAAGATAGCATGATGACACATCTTCCCTGGAAATGGGCAGTGGCTGTTGTTTAGGCGAGTCCCTTAAATTCCGTCCACTGAAACTTAATCCTCACTATGTGTTATGAAGAGAATCAAAACTTAATCTATGATGTTTAGAAAGGGGACTTGGGGAGATGATTATCACTGGATAATATCATGAAGATGGAGTTCCTGTGATTAAATCTGCTGGCTTTGTAGGAAGACAGACGTAGACAAGACATACATCTGTGCTTCCTATCTTTTGTCATATACTTTCCTATGTCAGCTTGGAATTCTGCCCATGAGAGGTTCATCATCAGATGCAACACCTGACCTTGGATAAGAACTGTAAGCCAAAATAGACTCCTTTTCTTTAAATGCACAATTCTATAGTGGTTTTGTTATTAGCAACAGCAAATAGACTCATGCAGGATTGTATTTTTTTTAGGGGTTTTTCCTGTTGTGACATAACACCATGATCAAAAGCAACTTGGGGAGGTAAATGTTTAGTTCACTTTATGGCTTGTCCATCGTCTGGGGTATCAGGGCAGGAACTCAAGACAAGAACCTAGAGGCTGGAACTGATGCTGAGGACATGGAGGAGAGATGCTTAATGGCTCGATCTCAGGGCTTATTCAGCCTGCTTTCTTATATCATCCCAGGGCCATGTGGCAAGGGGTGGTATCACCCACAATGGGCGAGGCTTTCCCATATCAATCATTAATTGAGAAAGTTCCCTAGAAGCTTGCCCACAAGCTAGTCTTATAGGGGCATTTGCTCAATTGAGGCTTTGTTATTAGTCTTCTATTCCCAAATGACTCTAGTCTGTGGCAACTTGGCCTAAAAATAAGCAATGTGAGGAATGTAGTATTCCTTTCTTTGAATCAGGTAGGACTGTGATTACAGCAGAACTTGTAAAGCTGAATCTTAGAGGTGACAGAATTGCCTGGGACACTGTCTGATCATCTGGCAAGCACACAGTGGAGTAACATTCCGTTGTTATCTGACAGCCCCAGATGAAGCTGTTTAGTGGCCAACATCAGCTTCTAACCCAGGGCATGTGAGACCAAAGGTGATTCAGTTCTGTACTCTTTCGGCTGCCCTGTGTACTGAGTGAGCAAAGATAATTTTTCATCACCAAGTCCTGCCCAAACTGCAGGTTCTTGAGCAAAAGAAATGTGTTCTTAAGTCTCTAAGTTTCGAGATAAATTGTTATGCAATAATACTGGAAAAATATCAGGGGTATTCTGCAACCCTGTATTCTGTATTATACAGGATATTATACATATCCTGTCTGTATTCTGTATTATACAAAACTTAATTTCCTAACTTCGAAAGCAAGGTCTTTATTTACTGATGTTTATGTGTAGGGTAATCTTGGTTATTAATTTAACAGTACTAAGACTCACCCAGGGAACACACTCTGGGCATGCCTGTGAGGGCAATTCCAGGGATGTTTAACTGAGGTAAGAAGACACACCCTGAACTTGGGCTGCACTTTCTCATGGGCTAAGGGTCTAGACTGATTGATTAAAACAGAGACTGTAGGTAAAGCATTAGTAATCTCTCTTTCTCTCTCTCTCTCTCTCTCTCTCTCTCTCTCTCTCTCTCTCTAACTGTACATGTACTGTAGCCAGCAGACATCCCTGTTACCAAGCCTTGCCTGCCATGATGGATTAGATCCTCAAACCATGAGCCAAGCCAAATCATTTCTTCCTTAAATAGTCAGGCATTTTGTGACATTAATGAGAAAAGTAAAGAAAGCAACTTATGATAGAGTTATATCTTACAAATCCATCGTACATTGGACAATATGGTAATTCAAAAATGCATTTGACCACACCTAATTAACTGAACAGAGTAAGCAGTAGCAGTTGTATTGTGTCTCTTGTGATAATGAGGTGAGACTTACTGGGAGCTATGACTCCAGCAACACAAGAGAGACTATCATGTCATATATTGTGGGCCAGGGAAAAGGTCAGCATTCACAACTCTGACTTGGTTTCTGCTGAATATACCTCACTTTCACACCATCATGAAATTGGAAGTCGACTTACTGTAGGCCAAGGATAGACCAGCCAAGCAGGTTGAAGATAAAGTGGATGAAATTTGGTGGAATTTTTGTCCTGTCCTATCTTTTTTTTTGTTTTTGTTTCCTCTAGATGTTTCATATTTATAAGGCATGCTAGAAGATCATACTATATATATTGGTTACCTTTCTGTTTTGGGGATAGGACATTAGGACCATGGTATCCTCTAGAAGAAAGAGTTTTTTGGGGTTATGGATTCCAGGGGGATAAGAATGTAGTTTGGTTGGGAAGCATGGCTTCACATGGCAGGTATTCTGAGAACCCACATTCTTCACACAAGCATGAAGCAGAGAGAGTAAACTAGAAGCAGTCAAGGCTTTTTACTCTTAAGTCCCAAACCTCCCCCCAGAGATGCCTTTCCTCCCTCAAGGATGTACCACCTAAAACTCCCCAGGTACCACCACCACTGGAAACCAAGTGTTTGCATGCCTGAGATGCTAGGGACCGTTTTTCAGTCAGATCAGCACACTATAATAACAGAAGTGTAAACTAGGGGATTCCTTCTGGAAGGCAATTTATGCCTTTCTTAGAAGGGACAACACATAAAAAACCCATGTATTTCTCATGTCCAATAAATTATATTAGGAATTTCTATGATGTAAGTAATATCTGCGTATCAAATTACTGGTACATTTGAAATAGTGAAGACAATTTAAGTATCAACAAAATTGAATAATAAATTACAGAATATTATTTAGTCCCAAAAGATATAGGCTGTATAGATTCACTGACACTGATCAGGTTGAAAATGAGTGGAAATGATTTTCAAGTGTGAATCAGAGTTCCATTGCCCGATAGTAAAAACACATACAAACACATTCACACAAACAAAGCTTGAGAAGGCGCCACTCCAAAGTCCTTAAGGGAGTTAACTACAGTTGGTGGGATTAGTAACTTCCTTTTTTGGCTTCCTTCATGCAGTCTTCCTGCCTGCCTGCCTCCCTTTCCTGTTCGCTCATCATTATTTTTTTATGCGGCCCCAAAGGTCAGAGAGCTTTTTAAATGAAAGGGCAATTAAAATAACTATAGTTGAAGCTCCCTTAAATTGGCATCAGTGAAATCCTCCAGGCAGACAGGGCCAGGGGGATACGGACTTACACATTCTTAGAGGCAGTGAGAGATGATAAGAAATTGCCTCACTGAGCATGGAGGCTGACGAGTTTGCGGGGTAAACGGGTGGAGTTCCGATCCAAAGGCTATAGGAAAAGTAGGAGCCTCTCCTCAAGATAATCAGGCTAGAGGACTCTCCCTTACTTGGAGGTACCTGTTTAATCAAATGTCCAGGCACCAGTGGCTTAGTTGCTATGGAAAATTAACCACCAGAATAAAGGGAGTGGCTCTAAGGTAGAGTTGGAAAAAAATGGAAAACTTTAAAAATAAAGAGGATTCTCTGTAGATCTGTCTTTCTGGGTCTCTTAACTCGTTTGTCTAGTGAAACTCTTGTCATCCATTGTCCCGGTCTAACCTGTATGCTGTATGTATTAGCAATAAGCAAAGGCAGTCTATTTCCTTTTCCGTTTTGACCATATTCACAATTCACACATGCAACCTGGACCTCACAGCTCCTAAGATAGTGCCTGACTTGGCTGCATCACCAAGAGTGTACCCCATCTAGGGCATTTCTGTAGCTCTGGATGCTGACTTCTGCCATTTCTTAGGATCTCATCAATTCACTTATTGTGGTTCACCTGATTTTTGAGCAGCCCGAGTCAGCGAGTAGGACTCAGCTCGGAGCTGAGCTTGCTGATGGAATGAATGGGACTAGAATACAGTTTTATTCAAGTCACTGATAAAAATGTTCAGCCAGGCCGAGAGACGCACTGTAGCCCGTGGCACCTCAGAAAACACTTCCCTCTTACATAACAACTAACCTTTCTATCAGCTGCCTTGGAGGATGGTTGTCCACTTACATAACGGACTAGATTTCAGAGTCTAAAGTGTAAGATTGCAGACCCTTGTTGTCATCGAGCTACCTGCACTCACTGAACCTCAGGGTCACAACTGCTTAACAGGTTGTAACACAGCTTGCATGGATTGTGTAGCCCCCAAAAAAGTGGTATGGGGGCTCCCCTTCTCCTCAGAGAAGGAGAAGGAGCAATGGGGAGAGGGGTTTGTAAGGGAGGGACTTGGAGGAGAGGAGAGAGAGGGCTATGATTGGGTTGTAAAGTGAATAAAATAATAGATTATTGGGAAAAAAGAATAAAAAATAGAAAGAATCAGAGAGCTTCTCTGATTATGCACTAAGTAATTATAGATGATATTTTAGGAAGCTCATTTTAGGGATGTACGGGTGTGTGTGTGTGTGTGTGTGTGTGTGTGTGTGTGTTCTGGGATACAAGGTACAACATACTGATAAACTTCTGACTATGGTTGTGATCAAACTATTTGGCTATTACTAACATAGCCTATACTTTCAAAAGAGACATATTTCTTGAATTAAGATAAACTAGGGCCAGCTTTCTACTTCTGAGACGTGTTTAATTCATCAGGCCATTTGCTCAAGGCTTCGCACTCAGGAAAGCCACATATGGTCCAACAGTTTACTGTTACTCCCGTAGCATTCTCTGAGAAGAGTCATGTGACCAGAAAAGATTTACTGACCTGCATGAAAACACACAGCACTGTGACCCAGAAGCAGCAGTTCTGGTCCCAAAAAGCTGCTCCTCTATCAGCTGGCTTGTCACCTAGCACATGTGAGCAGCTTCCTCATGGTGAGGAGCGCAGGGAACCACTACCCTGAGGGCTTGGCTGGGGACAATCTGGGCTCAGATGCATGTTAACAGCAGCAGTGGCCACCTGGAAAAGGAAGCATTCAATATGGGCACAAGGCTAAGGCAGCGGTGGGAGGCCAGCTTGCTTTCTGTCTCCAGAGTCTGGCTCAGCAATGTCTGTGTAAAGCAACTCCCCCACTGCCGCTCTGAAGCAGGCACTGCCAGTGCCCATGCAACAAACTATGCATGAATAAGTCATCATGAGGCAAAGTGGTAGTGGGAATCCCAAGATGAAGCATTAACTTTCAGTATCTGTAGTAGTTTTGTTCTTCAATCACCAAAGGCCAAACTCATGGCCTTCTACATGATCGGTAAGCCCTCATCTCTAAGCTACATCTGAAGCCCTTGGTTTTCTGAGTCAGGGTCTCGGCAGCCATGCCTGACCTCAAGTGCACAGTCTTTCTAACTGTGCCTCCTGATTGCTTGTATCACTGGGCTGCACTGTCACACCCTGCATAATCTCAACCTTTGCAATTTGCTATAATGTTTCTAATATACACAGGGCTGGAAATGTGACAGAGATACTGTGATTGTGAATGGAAAACAGGCGTCTCCCAGTATTTTCATAGGAGTTCTAAATGGACTCATTATTAATGAAGAACATAATTCTAACTTTCACTTTTCCTTGTAACTGGAGTCATGAGAGCAGGATGCATGAATACGTGTCTGGACTCACACAAATGATCCAATGTCACTTTGATTTTCTTGTATGACCTGTATAATATTACATGATATATCAAAGAAATATTAAGAGTTTATTGTGTAAATATACACATGTAACTAAACTCAGATTTGCACAAAACTTATCTGAATGAAAAGTTAAATCTTTTAGGAAAACTGTCCTCAATATCTTTAGTTCTAGATATAATACAAAATTATATTTTGAAATTATCAAAAATGTATCCTAATGCAATAATAGACTGTAAAATACTCTTAAGTGTAGTAATAGATGTAGTACCAGATTTCTCTCAAAATTTAAAATTATTTTCTACCTGGAATGGATCATAACTAATATTATTTTGAATATATTTAAGAATGAAGTTGTTAAAAGTAGAAATTTAGTGGCTTAATGAATTTGCAAGAAATTGAGGCAAAATATATCTTGCTAGCAATCAAAAGATATTAACTTGCTCTTTGTGTTAAGTGAATAAAATTATAGGACCAACCTTGTTTCCTCAATGTAAGGATGTTATTATTCATTCATCACTATTAAGACTGTTTATGTTTTGTAAGTAATAAGGTATCCCTGGAATAGTGCTCTTCTTTTGCTCTCTAGATATAGATGCTACATGTTTATTTGATACTGAGCTTTGCAAACGATATCACTAGTCTTGGCTGTGATATGAACTGCTCATCTTACCAAACACTATGAGGGTTGAAGAAGGTTAGAAAGCCCGTGGGTTTACATTCTAGCATTCCAATTAAATATAGTAGACAATAAGTATCATATGCTATAGAGATTAACCCTTTGATTTATGACCTCACAAGGTGGTCTCGGAGCTCTAGAGGAAATTCAAATGTTTCTAACTTAACTTCTCACTTCCAAAGGAGGCTGTGACTTGGGTATCATCAATTATCAGCATTCACAGTCAATTTGTCATCACAAAGCTGCTTATGTCTGAAGGAACAAGGTCTCACGGAGCCTCTTTCCATTACTGGTAGAATGAAGGTGTATTGTAAACTACGTCCAGAGCTGGCTTACTCTACGTGGCCAGACACTAGTGACAGATATGTGGCCAGACACTAGTGACAGATACGTGGCCAGACACTAGTGACAGATACGTGGCCAGACACTAGTGACAGATACGTGGTCCTGCCTTATATCAATGTCTTCCATCTGACTCAGCATCACTCACCTTTGTCCAGTTGTCTCAGTTTGGGCACAACTTAAATGGAGGAACAGCTTCTGCCACTGTAGCCTTGGTCACCACTGTAGACAAAACATAGAGGAGTCCATGGTGATACAGGAAGACAGAAAGGTCCAGAGGTCAAGTTCTTTTATAAAAATCCAGTTCCACAGGAACTGGCTCACTTCAGGAGCCCAAGTGTTAACTCCTTTTGAGGGCAGCATCCCTACTGACTTAATTAGATGTGACAAGTGCCACCTCTTAAAGGATCCACCACTTCTTAGCATCACCAAACAAGGATGCTTGTGGAGCACAGACAAATCCTATAGACACACCACACAGATACCAGATTCCAGAACAACTAGAAATTATTCATATTTTGGTTAACTTTTTCTGAACCTGGGTTACTATCAGTTCTTTATGTTCTGTTGCCACTCCAAGCTGCAATACAGATGTTGTTCTTGTCTCTCTTCTACTTTGACTTCTCTGTCCCACAATGTACCCACATCCCTGTTAATTCACCAGACACACCGACAAACTCCTTTTAGTCAAAGATCTCTAGTTATATCTCATTTTAGAACTTTTTTTGTGCTGTAAGGAGGTATATATGAATGGAGATACACAGGCCTTCACGCACACATGAAGACCAGAGGAAGATATTGAATGTCCTGTGTCACCCTCTGGCTTATTCTTTTGAGGCAGGGTCTCTCCTCAACCTGGGAGTGTTTTTTTCAGCCATGCTGGTGGCCAGCAAGCCTTAGGGGTCTTCTTGTCTTCTTCTCACACAATACTAGGATTATAGGCATACATGAGACTATACCCAGTTTTTCATATGTATGCTGGAATCCAAACTCAGATCCCTACTGTTGGATAGCAAGTTTTTAAAAACATGGACCCATCACTCTAGCCCCTCATTTGGGAACTCCTTCCTAATATCCAACAAATTTCAATTATGCATCCTTTACTCTGCCAACCCCTAACAACCATTGAGCTCTTAAACCATTTCCATAGTTTTGCTGTGTCCAGAATGTCATAGTGCAGGACTCACACAATATGTAGACTTTTCAGAACAGCTTATTTCACTTAGAAATATGCATTAAGATAGCTTCATGGTTCTTATTTTCATGGATGGATGAGACACATCTATATAGTCCTGAAAACTCTCTGGGTAAAGTACAGTTTATCCACTCACCTATTGTCAAAGAGCATCTTGGTTCCTCCAGGTTTTGACAATTACAAGTAAAGCTGCTATAAATTCCCCTGTGTCGTTTTTTGTGTGACTCTGAATTACCAAGAAGTATAACCTTTATATCATTTGGAAAAGGCATGGGTTTGAAGAAACTGTCAAAGTACCTTGTGGAGTGGCCACCATTTTGAGTTCCTCTCAACAGATAATCTTGTGTCTCCACATCTGGACAATGCCTAGTTCTGTCTGTAATTTGATTCCTGGAAATTATCATAAATATAGTTTGATTTTCTCCCATAATAATTCCTGATGAATATTCGTATTTTCATAGATGACCCATTTTACAACAGAACAGCTTATTTAGCTGCACAGAAATAGTGCAAACATCATAAATACTCCATAAGTCCACAAGTCAATTTCTAACAGATCACACCCTGATTTCTTAATAAATAATGGAAGGCAGAGCAGGCTAAGAGCTCAGGGACTGTTTCCAAAGTGTCTCATCAAACGTAAGTATGGATAGATCCTTGTGTAGCAACACAAGGCTGTACTAGCTCCATGACAAAGTATATATTACAAAATATAAATATATGACAAAATGTATATATATATATACATATATATGTGTGTGTGTGTGTGTATATACAGAATTTACAATTTATTTTGACTAGTGGTATACATACATATTGCTATTAGTTGAAAATAATGAGTTGATTATTGGGTGGCTTTAATTCCTTTAGCTTTCTATAGGCTTCTCTGTAGTTTAATTCTTACTACTTAAAACAACCAATACAGCTGGGCAATGGTGGCGCATGCCTTTAATCCCAGCACTTGGGAGGCAGGGACAGGCGGATTTATGAGTTCAAGGCCAGTCTGGTCTACAGAGTGAGTTCCAGGACAGCCAGGGCTATACAGAAAAACCCTGTCTCGAAAAACAAAAACAAAAACAAAACAAACAAACAAACAAAAAACCAACAAAAAAACCCAACCAATATATCTCTTTTCTCCTATTAAATTATATGCAGCTTATACATTCTCGTGATAAGATGCTCAAGATGTTTTCTACCTCCTTCCTGCCTTTCCTTCCTTGTGATCAAACATCTTCACATGGTAAAACTCCTTTTCTGCACCAGGTATTCCCCACGACCACACTTCCTGTGAGAGGGGACTGGATGCTAGTTGTCTCCAGACAGGGCCTGGTTTCTGGAGATGAATCGATATGGAAATGCAGTCTGTTTCTGTAGCGCTGAGCCTTTTGACTAATCAGTAGGATTCTGTCTGTTGACAAAACTGTTTCATCCTTAGAGAATATGCCCAGGCCACTGAGGAGAAACTACTTGTGGAACAGATATGAGAACTATTAGGAAGCTCTGAGGGCAGAAGAATAAAAACTCGGCTTCATAACCTCTCCCCTTCCCATACTCCAGCTTAGAAGCAGAGGCCCACGTGAAGTGGGGGAGGACCTCCACAGCTCGACTTGGAACTGAACAAATACTGAGGGAAGGAAGAAAGTTCACATAGGGACAGAGATAAACAAGGAGGATAAGGAAAGAGAGAGAAATGAAGGGGAAGTGGGAAGGAGGGGAAGGAATGATGGGCAGGAGAAAAAGAGACAGGAGGAGCCAGGAAAAACACTCAAGCTAATTTTTTTTTTCAGATGTTGGATAAAAGTCTATTATGACATATACAATATCTTTTCATTAGAAGAGAAAAGGCAAAATTGGGGATGAATGGAAATCATGAGAGATGAAGCAGAGGTTCATTTGATCTCCAATGAATGTTTCTGTCACCTATAAGTCAGCTGAGCATATTAGAGATTGAATTCAATTATAGAAAGTATTTACAGACCTTGTGTATTTGAGCCAAGTAGCCAGTTACCAATAGAAGTTATATCTAAAAAGCTATCTTCAAATCCCACAATCTGAAACCCAGGGTAACGTGTGTGTGTGTGTGTGTTTGCATAAGATTTTCCTCTTCCACACCAAGCTCTTACGTTTGAGTTTTCTAAAAATGTCTTCTTTATATCAATAATTCTCTCTAAGATGTTCCGAAAACAAAACAACATCAGTATTCTCTGAGGTCATAAAAATAATCATCACAATAATCATCAAAATAATAATTCCAATGCATCTTGGAATTCTTGTCATCATATGGTGTGGCTGGAATTGGGGCATGCTTATCACCATTACCTTCCCATCAGAACACAGAAAAACAGAGTTCCCTTAATGAAGTAAAAGGTTATTAAATGTGCTCCAAGAAGGTCCCCCCGATTGTGCTCATTTTTATAAAACTGATTATCTTACTCTCTTGCTTAAATCTTCTAATTCTTAAATCGTATCCTGAAAGCTGCTGTCCACTTCGTCATTTCCCTCTTTCCTCTTGGTGGCCATTCACACTGTCTTTCTAGTTTCTTAGATGTCTTCAGCATGGTCTAACCTCAGGGTCTTTGCATCATCTGTCCTTCTGCCTGTAAGAGTTAGCTCTTTCAGTTGATTTAGGTTTCAGTTCAAGTAAGTCCCCATTACCAGTGAGATCTCTTGTGGTTCACCATTGAAGTAGTGGACACCTCATTTCCTTCTCAGTCACTCTAGTTAAAACAAAACCACCATATATCATTGTATGAATGTATTGTTGTGCACTTAATTGCTTATCACCTATTCTCCTTCATGTGCACAGATGGAAATGGTGATCTGTAGGATGGAAATCATGGGTCATTTCTATAAAAGTCAGGACATGGTCTCTATCATTCACATTCCCAGACCCTAGAATTCAGCTAAGAACAGAGGAAGAACAGATGATGACTCATAATTTTATTCTGTCTTTGTGGTCCTCTATGTTTCACCATAACAGGGGAAAATGTAGCTTCTATGGGTCTCTAGTTTAGTTTAACAAAGGGACATATCACCCATACTTCCAAGGGAGTTGCTATACTTAAACAGATGCCTAGTATCCATAGGTACTAAAAATACCTAGAGACCTGAGAAGATAAAAGGCTCCCTGGAAGGTTTCTTCCATGCACTGGAAAGCCTCATTGTTTGAATTTGGAAACTCTTCCTGGAAACCTTACATAGGACCCTGATTTATAATACTCATCAACTCCAAAAGTAGGTTGTGCTATTGGCCAGTGACATAGGAAAAAAATCAAGAAATATATTTAAGAAGCCATCCCTCTCTAAAGGGGAGTTAGTTATTCACATTAGGATGAAGTATCAGAAGGAAAGAGGTGATATTAATGATCAAAACCAACTTACTCGTGACTTACATTGCATGTAAAAAGCATAATCAGCTTCATTTGGAGGAGAAAGTCTGCACAGACTCAATTCAAACCCCAGTATCTCAATTAGGATGGTCTACAGGAGCCCATTTCTTTGCACCATAAAGCCTCAGATGAGATGCTTACAGCAGTAAAAGCTCAATGGAGAGATTGGACCCAAGCAGTTCCAATACTGACTTTACCTCTTGACTGAACCCAATACATGCTGTGCTGGTGATGTTTTAGAAGTTCCATTGCTTTTCTGTGTATCATCACCATGTTGTTTAACAGGATTTTGGCTTAAGCCTGATACGCTAAAGTTTTCAAAGATCCACAAGGATTTCACTGTTACTCACTGTTACTACTACTACTGTTACTATGAAACCTGATTTGAGCCTCCCCTAATTTATGTTATTTCTAGTTCATCTCATAAAAGTTTATGCATGTATTTCTGTATCAGTATTCCTGGGTTTGCTATAAATCACCTTAAAGTTATTGTCCCATGAAGCCAAATACAAAGAAATAAATGACACAATTAATACTTAGTTGTTGTAGTGAATTACTAAAACAGATAAAAATTCTTTGTTTCCCCATACACATGGTCTTTGTCATGGGGCTTCTCAACTCTTCTCAGAAACAGCTGTAGTCCACCTATTATTTCTATATATTTGAGTGGGCCTCGTGACCTCCTGTGGACAGAAAACTGCCGGTTCTGAGTCTAGGCCTCAAAGGCTTGTTTGTCTTTCTTTCTTCTTTCTTTCCTTCTTTCCTTCCTTTCTTCTTTCCTCCCTCCTTCTTTCCTCCCTTTTCTGTCTCTCTGTCTCTGTCTCTCACTTTCTTTTGTACACTTGAATCTACCATATGATTAAGACCATAGAGCTGTTTGGTGGATGAGAAACACATGAGCAATCACAGAGATATCACACTACTTGTTGCTGACTGCAGGTTCATGAGGGAGCCCAACTAAAGTCAGAAGAACTACTCAGCTGAGCTCAGCTTAAATTAGTAAAAGAAATAATTTCTTATTCTCCCTCCAACCCCCCCCCCCCCATATATCTTTCCTTGTTCTCTTTCAAACTCATGGCCTCCTTTTTCATGAACTGTTATCTCATATATATATATATATATATATATATATATATATATATAT
>JADRCH010000005.1:18531178-18546802 GCA_019843965.1 Rhynchomys soricoides | reverse complement strand
AAGCTTCCAAATGAGGTAGGTAACTAACAGTCTTCCCCAACCATGATGCCTGTGGACCTCAACAACCATCAGGTTCTAACTCGGTAATCCTCTTGCCTCAGCCTCCCAAATGTTAGGATTACAGACACAAGCTATCATGCTTGGCTTCATATTTTTATTTCAAATGTATCCTAAGACCAAATAAAGGAAGAAACTTAAGATCAAAGAAAGGAAATGAAGTTACATAGCTGAGGCAGATTGTGAGGGAGAGGGTAGCTCCTGTCCTGAGTCCAGCGAGCTATGTAACCTTTGAAGAATCCAGCCTGTCCTTGGTTGTCTCATCTCAGAAGGCCACTCAGCCAATCCTTCCTCACATGGCCTTTGGGAACACGCATTGCTCACTTGAAGATTTATTTGATGATGTCTTGAGAATGTCTTTGAAGGTACACAGATGAACATTCTGTTTTCCTCACCACAAAACTCAAGCAGTACTAAGTCATAGGCCATATATCATTTATTCCACTGGCCTTTTGTCAACTAAGCATCCCTCCCAAATGGCCTGACATGAACCTTCCTTCCTAGGGTCAAACTGTAATAATTTCACAACATACGAGGTCTTAGGGTTATCAGTGCCTTTTCATGTTGGCTTTGCACCCATGATGTGAAAGATACAGGTTCTTCTCTAAAGGACGGAATGCTCAGGCATTTCATTCCAGTGGTGAGTTGGAGGCTAAGTTTCATAAAAATGTAAACACAATGAGAAAGAATAGAAAGCTGATCATCAGCCATGTGTGTGCTTGGGAAAAGGACAAATTCATAACCACAAACCAGTCACTTTACAAAGGATTTTACTCCATTCTACAGAGAATAATTATTTTCAGTTTTTTGTTGAGGTTTCCTTTGCTTCTTGTTCTGATAGAGCATTTCCTTCCATTTGTAAATGCCCTTACTTCCTGGATAACTCTGTGTGTAAGTGTATACATGCAGGGGAAATGTCCTTAGGGACTGTACAACAGGGATAGATGTATCAAAAGAATGTAAAGGGAGACGAAGTAGTTGGTAGCAAGTAGATACACACACACACACACACACACACACACAGACACACACAAATGGCTATTCAATTGAATTTGAGATCTTTAGACTCATTGGGTTATATAAATTTGATTATTACTACTTTTCAAAGGAATTCTTATACCTCAATTGCTACAATGATAATTCCAACTCAACCTATGAGTGAATAGCTTTGTAGAACTGGTTCTCTCCATCTTGGTCCTTGCTTTCTGATGGTGAATGTAAATGCATATTTAAAACATAGCTTACTATCCTACTTTGATTTCTGTCACTATGGTAAGACATCCTGACAAAAAAGCAACTTAAGGAAGAAAGTGTTTGTTTGTCTTATAATTCTCAATTACAGTCCATCTTTTCAGGGAAGTCAAGGCAAAAAGCCATATAATAACCATAGTCAAGATCAGAGAGAGAATAAACACATCCTATTTGTTGTTGTCATCATTGTCTACTAGCTTTCTCCTCTCTTAAACTTGTTCTGAGGCCCCTGACTAGGGAATGGTACTGCCCATAGAGGATTGGGTATTCCTATATTTCCCACAGATATGGTAATAGCCCAACCTGATCTAGGGAACTTCATGAGAATCTCCTTTCATAAAACATCTTCTGATATTTTCGTAATGTTCAGGTAAGAGTCTGCATCCCCAGCAGGAAGATTGGCTGAATTAGATGAGGTTCAGGTTGGTTGGAGTCAGCTAAAGGGCTCCAGAAACTGGGAAGGGAACAATAAGAACTGAAAATTCAGGTGAAAAAAATGATACTAAAATATGAACATGTACACTAAAAATTAGACTGTATTTTATAAACGTGTTGCCTAGTCCCTTTTTGAAAAAAAAAAAACTTTGTAATTTTTCAGTGTTGAAAAATATTTTGTCATTTTACTTAAACTAGTACAAATCCTAAGCACATGCATGTACTTGCAATCTATCTATAAATTTCAAAGAAATGCAAACATTATAAAGAAATTAAATGGGAAAATGTTTTCATCAACTACACATCAGACAGGAGATTAGTATCAGCATAGATTAAGAGCTGCAAAAGTTGAGTATTAACCCTCCAAGTCATCCAATCAACAAACAGGCCAACAAATTGCATAGGCAGCTCTCTAAAGAAGAAATACAAATGGCTGATAAATTTAGCATCTTTAGGCATTATAAAAATATAAATTAAAATTGCTTTGAGATTTCTTATTGCTTTGAGATTTCTTCTGACCCCAGTTAGAAGGTTATAGTCAAGAAAACAGGTGGCTGGGGACCTCTGCCTGAGCCACCAGGGCTCTATAGCCAGCTCTCGGAGAAAGCTAGCCTCTCAGGAGTATGGACAAGCCAGTGAGTGGGGGTAAGACAAGCACCACTGCTCAGCGGGACCCACCAGAATCCTCAGGACACAGGGACTGAGGAACAGCCAGGGACAGGAGCCTTCCAGCTTCCATCTGTGGCTGGGGACCTCTGCATGGGCCATCAGAGCTCCATAGCCAAATAGTGCTTGGAGAAAGCTAGACTCCCAGGAATGTGGACAAACCTGTCTGCTCAGAGGGACCCACCTGGAATCCCCAGAACACAGGAACTGAGGAGTGGTCTTCTGGTTTCTTTCTGAAGCCAGGGAGCTGATCCTGTGACACAGGACTCCATACTCAAATAGTGCCAGGAGAGAGTTGGTATCGCAGAAGTGCCGACACTCCTTCGAGCACTGGCAAGACCACCACTTCTATTCAAATTCACTGGATTAAGAGGGACCCTTGCAGAGCCATCAGGACACAGGAACCAAGGGACAGCTAGGGACAAGATCCTTCTGGTTTCTGTCTGCACCACAGAGCTGACCCTGTATCAAAATTCCTCTCAGAGAGAGCTGGTCTTCAAGGAGTATTGACACTGAGGCTTGCAGGAGACACAAGCCAAAGTCAGAGAGAATATGACCAGCTGAAACCAGAGATAACCAGATAGCAAAAAGCAAGGGCAAGAACATAAGGAACAGAAACCAAGGCTACTTGTCATCATCAGAACCCAGCTCTCCCACCACAGCAAGCCCTGGATACACCAACACAACAGAAAAGCAACACTCAGATGTAAAATCACGTCTCATGATGACGATGATAGAACACTTTAAAAAGGAAATAAATAACTCCCTTAAAGAAATACAAGAGAACACAGAAAACAACTAGAAGCCCTTAAAGAGGAAACACAAAAATCCCTTAAAGAATTACAGGAAAACACAATCAAACAGACGAAGGAAATGAACAAAGCCATCCAGGAATTAAAATTGAAATACAAACAATAAAGAAATCACACAGGGAGGCAACCCTGGAGTTAGAAAACCTAGGAAAGAGATCAGGAGTCATAGATGCAAGCATCACCAACAGAATACAAGAGATAGAAGAGAGAATCTCAGGTATGGAAGATACCATAGAAAACATTGACACAACAGTCAAATAAAAAGCAAAATGCAAAAAGATCCTAACCCAAAACATCCAGGAAATCCAGGACACAATGAGAAGACCAAGACTAAGTATAATAGGTATAGAAGAGAGTGAAGATTCCCAACTTAAAGGGCCAGTAAGTATCTTCAACAAAATTATAGAAGAAAACTTCCCTAACCTGAAGAAAGAGATAAACAAAGATTTAAAAAGCCTACAGAACTCCAAATGGATTAGACCAGAAAAGAAATTCCTCCCATCACATTATAATCAAAACACAAAATGCACAAAACAAGGAAAGAATATTAAAAGTAGTAAGGGAAAAAGGTCAAGTAACATATAAAGGCAGACCCAACAGAATTACACCAGACTTCTCACCAGAGACTATGAAAGCTAGAAGATCCTGGGCAAATCTCATACATACCCTAAGAGAACACAAGTACCAGCCCAGGCTGCTATACCCAGCAAAACTCTCAATTACCTTAGATGGTGAAACCAAAATATTCTATGACAAAGCAAATTTACACAATATGTTTCCACAAACCCAGCCCTACAAAGGATAATAGATGGAAAATGCAAACTGAAGGAGGGAAACTACACCCTAGAGAAAGCAAGAAAGTAATCTTTCAACAAACTCAAAAGAAGAAAGCCACAAAAACATAAAAATAACATCAAAAATAACAGGAAGCAACAATCATTATTCCTTAATATTCCTTAATATCTCTTAACATCAATGGACTCAATTCCCCAATAAAAAGACATAGACTGACAGACTGGATCCATAAAAAGGACCCAGCATTTTGGTGAATTCAGGAAACACACCTCCATGTTAAAGACAAACACTACCTCAGAGTAAAGGGCTGGAAAACAATTTTCCAAGCAAATGGTCCCAAGAAACAAGCTGGAGTAGCCATTCTAATGTCAAATAAAATTGACTTTCAACCAAAAGTTATCAAAAACAATAAGGAAGGACACTTCATACTCATCAATGGAAAAATCTACCAGGAAGAATTCTCAATTCTGAACATCTATGCTCCAAGTGCAAGGGCACCCACATTCATAAAAGAAACTTTACTAAAGCTCAAAGCACACATTGAAACTCACACAATAATAGTGGGAGACTTCAACATCCCACTCTCATCAATGCACAGATCTTGGAAACACAAACTAAACAGAGACACAGTGAAACTAACTATGGACCAAATGGATTTAGCAGATATCTATAGAACATTTTATCCTAAATCAAAAGAATATAACTTCTACTGAGCACCTCATGGTACTTTCTCCAAAATTGACCATGTAATTGGTCACAAAACAAATCTCAACAGATATAAGAAGATTGAAACAGTCCTATGCTTCCTATCAGATCACTACAGAATAAGGCTGGTCCTCAATGTCAACAACAACAGCAGAAAGCCCACATATACATGGAAGCTGAACAACACTCTACTCAATGATAACTTGGTCAAGGAAGAAATAAAGAAAGAAATTAAAGACTTCCTAGAATTTAATGAAAATGAAAGTACAACATACCCAAACCTATGGGACACAATGAAAGCAGTATTAAGAGGAAAACTCATAGCTCTGAATGACTCCAAAAAGAAACTGGAGAGAGCATATACTAGCATCTTAACAGCACACCTGAAAGGTCTAGAACAAAAAGAAGCTAATACACCCAAAAGGAGTAGAAGGCAGGAAATAATCAAACAAAAGGCTGAAATCAACCAAGTAGGAAAAAAAAAAAAAAAACATACAAAGAATCAACAAAACCAGGAGCTAGTTTTTTGAGAAAATCAACAAGATAGATAAACCCTTAGCCAGACTAACCAACCAGCATACAGACAATACCCAAATTAACAAAATTAGAAATGAAAAGGGAGATATAACAACAGATTCTGAGGAAATCCAAAAAAATCATCAGATCCTACTACAAAAGCCTATACTCAAGAAAACTGGAAAATCTGGATGAATTGGACAATTTTCTAGACAGATACTAAATACCAAAGTTAAGTCAGGATCAGACAAACCATCTAAATAGTCCCAAACGCCTAAAGAAATAGACGCAGTCGTTAAAAGTCTCCCAACAACAACAAAAAAACGCAAGCCCAGGGCCAGATGGGTTCAGTGCAGAATTCTATCAGACCTTCAAAGAAGACCTAATACCAATACTCTTCAATCTGTTCCGCAAAATAGAAACAGAAGGAACACTACCCAATTCATTCTATGAGGCTACAGTTACACTGATATCAAAACATCACAAAGACCCAACAAAGAAAGAAATCTTCAAACCAATTTCCCTTATGAATATTGATGCAAAAATACTCAATAAAATTCTTGCAAACCAAATTCAAAAACACATCAAAATGATCATTCATCATGATCAAGTAGGCTTCATCCCAGGGATGCAGGGATGGTTCAATACCCGGAAATCCATCAATGTAATCCACTACATAAACAAACTCAAAGAAAAAAAAAACACATGGTCATTTCATTAGATGCTGAAAAAGGGTTTGACAAAATTCAACATCCCTTCATGATAAAAGTCTTAGAAAGATCAGGAATTCAAGACCCATACTTAAACATAGTAAAAGAAATATATAGCAAACCAGTAGCCAACATGAAGCTAAATGGAGGGAAACTTGAAGCAATCCCACTAAAATCAGGGACTAGACAAGGTTGCCCTCTCTCTCCCTATCTATTCAACATAGTACTTGAAGTTCTAGCTAGAGCAATTAGACAAAAAAAGGAGGTCAAAGGGATACAAATTGGAAAGGAAGAAATCAAAATAGCACTATTTGCAGATGATATGATTGTATACCCAATTGACCAGATTAAACTCTACCAGAGAATTGCTACAGCTGATCAACAACTTCAGCAAAGTGGCTGGATAGAAAATTAACTCAAACAAATCAGTATCCTTCCTATTCTCGAAGAATAAACAGACTGTGAAAAAAATTAGGGCAATGACACCCTTCACAATAGTCACAAACAATATAAAGTATCTTGGTGTGACTGTAACCAAACAAGTGAAAGATCTATATGACAAGAACTTTAAGTCTCTGAAGAAAGAAATCGAAGAAGACCTCAGAAAATAGAAAGATCTCCCATGCTCATGGATTAGGCAGGATTAATATAGTGAAAATGGCCATCCTGCCGAAAGCAATCTATGGATTCAATGCAATCTCCATCAAAATTCCAACTCAATTTTTCATAGACTTAGAAAGAGAAATTCTCAAATTCATTTGGAATAACAAAAGACCCAGGATAGCAAAAACTATTCTCAACAACAAAAGAACTTCTGGGGTAATAAACATCCCTGAAGTCAAGCTATACTACAGAGCATTAGTGATAAAAACTGCATTGTATTGGTACAGTGACAGGCAGATAGATCAATGGAATAGAATTGAAGACCCAGAAATGAACCCACACACCTACAGTCACTTGATCTTTGACAAAGGAGCTAAAACCTTCCAGTGGAAAAAAGACAGCGTTTTCAACTAATGGTGCTGGTTCAACTGGCAGTCTATATGTAGAAGAATGAGAAATTGATCCATTCCTATCTCACTGTACAAAGCTCAAGTCCAAGTGGATCAAGGACCTCCACATAAAACCAAATACACTGAATCTAATAGAAAAGAAAGTGGGGAAAAGTCTCGAACACACGGGCATAGGGGAAAAGTTCCTGAACAGAACACCAATGGCTTATGCTCTAAGATCAAGAATCGACAAATGGGACCTCATGAAATTACAAATCTTCTGTAAGGCAAAGGACACTGCCAATAGGACAAAACAGGAACTAACAGATTGGGAAAAGATCTTTACCCATCCTACATCAGATACAGGGCTAATATCCAATATAAACAAAGAACTCAAGAAGTTAAGATTCCAGAGAACCAAATAACCCTATCAGAAAGTGGGGAACAGAGCTAAACAGAGAATTCTCAACTGAGGGAACTCGTAGGGCTGAGAAGCACCCAAGGAAATATTCAACATCCTTAGTCATCAGGGAAATGCAAATCAAAACAACCCTGAGATTCTACCTCACACCAGTCAGAATGGCTAAAGTCAAAAACTCAGGTGACAGCAGATGCTGGCGAGGATGTTGAGAAAGAGGAACAATTCTCCATTGCTGGTGGGATTGCAAGCTGGTACAACCAGTCTGGAAATCAGTTTGGTGGACCCTCAGAAAAATGGACATAATACTACCTGAGGACCCAGCTATACCACTCCTGGGCATATAGCCAGAAGATATTCCAACATGTAATAAAGACACATGCTCCACTAGGTTCATAGCAGCCATATTTATAATAGCCAGATGCTGGAAACAACCCAGATGTCCCTCAACAGAGGAACGGATACAGAAAATGTACATTTACACAATGGAATACTACTCAGCTATCAAAAACAATGACTTCATAAAATTCGCTGCCAAATGGATGGAACTTGAAAATATCATCCTGAGTGAGGTAATTCAGTCACAAAAGAATGAACACAGTATGCACTCACTGATAAGTTTCTATTAGCTCAAAAGTTCGGAATACCCAAGATTCACTTCACAGCAACTGTTTGACTGAGCGTGCAATCCAAGATGGAGGAGATGGGGAAGGGACTGAAGGAGCTGAGGGAGTTTGCAACCACATGGAAGGAGCAACAGTGTCAACTGGCCTGACCCCTCAGTGCTCCCAGACACAGGACCGCCAACCAAAGAATACACATGGAGGGACCCATGGTTTGGGCCACATATGTGGCAGAAGAGGGCCTTTTGACCATCAAGGGGAGGAGAGGCCCTTGGGCCTGAAGGTGTTAGATGCCCCAGGATAGGGGGATGCCAGGGAGGGAAGACAGGAGTGGGTGGGTGGGGGAATACCCTCATAGAGGCAGGGCAGAGAGGAGGGGATAGGGGGTTTCCAAAGGGGAGATCTGGAAAGGGGAAAACATTTGAAATGTAAATAAAGTATCAAAAAATGAAGAAAAGAAAGAAAGAAAACAAATGACAGCAAATGCTATTGGAGAAGTGGAGGAACTAACTCACTTGGGTGTGAGCATAAACTCAGGCAGTCACTATGAAAATCATTACTTGTGTTGAGTTACACCCGAGAACTCTAAGTAAGCATATTTACAGAGATGTTTGCAGGTTTTTGTTTATTGTAGTTAGGGAATTCATCATATCCAGGAAATGGAACCATACTAGATGCCATCAACAGATGCATGGATAAAGATAAAATTTTGAAACAGAGTCTTATTGTATGGTCCTGGTTAGCCTGGAACCCACTTTGTAGATCAGGTTGGCCTTGAACTCCCATAGATACGTCTGCCTCTGCATCCTAAGTGGTAGAATGAATTGTATGTACCACCATGCTGGACCATAATGGGATTTTTTTTTTTGCAACCATGAAGAAAAATGAAATCTCTGATTTTCAGGCAAATGAGTAGAACTGGAAATTGTTGTATCAAGTGAAATATGCCAGAGTTAGGAAGACAAATACTGCATGCTTTCTCTTATGTATAGATCCTAGATTTTAAATTGTACATGGAAGGGGGTGTCATGAAACTATGACCTTTAGAGACATAGGAAGCAGGGTAATGGAGAACATATAATAAGGAAGCAGACTATATTAATGGGGAAAAGGAGAGGAATGAGTCAGAGTGGGTAAGAACCTGGGGGAGGTCCCTGGGGGTGGAGGGTAACTAATAACAAAGTATAATGATGTATACACATAAAAATGCCATAGTGAAACCTATTATTTTGTATGCCAAGGTGAAAAACAACTAAAGGTAATATGTCTTTAGTGTTCGAGCCTATAGAAAGTCATTCATGGAACTAAGACCCAAACCTTGAGGGCATCTTCAAACACCAGAGGCTGCGCCCTAGGACTCTATGGCTGCTACCATGTGGTTGCTGGGAATTGAACTCAGGACCTCTGGAAGAGCAGTCAGTGCTCTCAACAGCTCGAACCGTCTCCCCAGCCCCAGTTTTATTTTTCTAATAACTCAGTTTTACCAACCATTTTATTGGATTTGGGGGCCACTTAAAACTTTGTATTAAAATGCAGTCCTGGGAAAACAAATTGTTGTAATTTCATAATTCAAAATTATGATTTCCTGTACCTCTTTATGAACTGCTCCAGGTACGTGGTATCCAATACCATGCTTGTTTGGTGTGTAGTGCCCGGGTCTAAGTCTTTTGAGCTAGGCAAGCATAGGCTACCACCTGCTTTCTTCCACACATCTCCCATTTGAACTTGATTGGTGCTTCTTTTACATTTGCTATAATAGATTTTGTTCTTCAGTAGTGCTAAAAGTTGTTTTAAAAAGTAACTATGAAATTAATCAAGGAAAATGAGTGGTTCTTCAATTACTAGACATTTATTTAATGTCTAGAATGGCTTCTGAGTCATACGTGAAAACAAATTCTGGATGTTAGAGAAGAGATCTGTGTTTGTGTAACATATTCCTACTTTTTTCTCTTGAGATTAAGTGGCCTTCCTAATTATTTCCATGTTTAAGAATTGTTTATGAAAAATAATGCTAAAGTATTTAGAAGTGCAATACAGAAAACTTACTTTAACCAGAGGACCAGAGGAGACAGGACCAAAAAAAAGCATCATGAATAATTGAAGATAAAGGGATTTTGGCAGAAAAGTCTTTTTGATTTATATTTCATTTTATGCTTTAGATAATACAATTAGAATTTTAAATTTAAATTTTACTTTATTTTGTGTGTTTGGATGTTGTCATCATCTAAGTCTGTGCACCGTGTCCATGTTTGACGCCCAAGGAGGTCAGAAAAGGGAGTTCGTTCCCTGGAATGTACTTACAAGCAGTTTGTGAGCCATCATGCGGATGCTGGGTACTGAACCCAGAGTCCCTAGAAGAGCAGAAAATCTTCTTAACCACTAAGTCATCCCTTTAGTACCCAATGTTTTAAATGTATTAACTTTTGAAATAAAACCTTTTTTATTTAACATATCTGAAAACCCCCATTAATAGACTACTTTCGTGTTCATGTATTGCTGATCAAGCCACAAGATATACACGGTGATACTTCAGTAACTTCCGGTGAAACAAATAGTACTCTTTCTTCAAGATTGTCTATTTGGTACATAATGAAAAAAATAAAATTCAAAATGTGTTATATCTCATTAGTTAGCCTAAACATCTGAAAGCAGACTTTGCTTTCTGTTGTATGGGACAGAAATCCTTCAAGAGAAAGATGGCCTATGAGGGCACCCCAGATTCTTCTCTTACTTCATCTGATGTTTCATTTCTAATGTCTGTGGGTAGATCTCCAGCCTGCACCTGTCTATGCCTCTGTGCTCCTACACACACACCAAGCAGCTTGCTGTGACTTCAGTGTCCAAAGTAATGTCTTACTTTGCTGCAAGAGGATGTAGAGACTTGGTAGCCCATGGGGCACTGTTTCCTAACACTACAATGAAATGGTTCTGGCAACTGGTGCTCTAGAGACTGCAGTGATTTCAACATCTGAGTTTCTGGTTGATTAGCTCAAGGTCACTGACCAAATTAACAGCTCTGAGGATTTCAGCAATCTTGAGTGAAATATTCCAGAACAAGTCATACTATTTACAGAAACAGCTTTCAAAATTTCTCAACACATTCCTTACTTTGCACAGTTGACTTAACATACAATGGTATTACTTACTATTGATGGATGTAAATTTTTCTTTGCTTATATATCTGGATAGTAATTTGTACTTTTAGAATACCTTTTAGTTTGCACATCTGGAATATCCATTCTTTGTTCTATTAGATGCTTTCCCAAATCTACTCCTATAAAAAAATTTTGCGACGGTGATTGGCTGGCAGTTCTCTGTTATCTATCTTCCCCTTCTTTTCTAGAAACATGACTTTAAATGGGCTCACAGAGCTCTAAGAACGGTCATGTGACTGCTACCCAGCCTTCCTTGAAGTTTAGTATGATAAGCTAGGACCAGGTTCTGGCCATTATGTAGCAAGTATGATATTAAAGTAGCACTTTCCAGACATAACAGAGCTGAAGCACATAGGAACTCCTGGGGACTATGACAGCATGCAGTAGACCTGCCTAAGTTCAAGCCAGACAAAATCCCAGTACAATGGAAGGGAAGTCCCACCTCTAGCCTAGAAGCTGTTTGAAATTAACAGCCACTGGAAGAATGAAAATCAGTTTTCTTGAATGGAGTGACACTGGGCATATCAGAGCATTTGAAGACAAACCCCGGGGCTCAGGAGTGGCTGGCCAACACAAATGGGAGTCCATGTTTGCTTGTGGTTATATCTGTATGAGGGCTTCATTTGGCTTTTTACATTGAGAGAGAGAGAGAGAGAGAGAAAGGACATCAAGTAGGCTGGGCAGGGAGGTAGGGGGATCTGGGAGGTGTTGGGGGAGGAGAGAGAAAATAAATATATTATATGAAATTCTCAAAGAAGGAATATAAACATTAAAAACACTTTAAAGCAGCTTTCCTGTACTTGTTCTCAGGAAATTTTCTTTTCCTTAAAAGTTTTGGTTTAAGTGTTTCTAATTGTAGATCTGTTTCTTGTATACAAACGTAAAATCAAACTCAGATGGCAATTACCGTCAAATAGTTTTGATACAGATGATCTCACAAAGATATAAGAATATACAAAAGAGTTGGATGGTGGTAGTGCACAACTTTAATCCCAGCACTCTGGAAGCAGAGGCAGGTATATATATGTCTGTGAGTTCCAGGCCAGTCTAGTCTAAAAAGTGAATTCCAGGATAGCCAGGGCTGTTACACAGAGAAACCCTTTCTCAAAAAAAGAAAAAAAAAATCAACCAAACAACTAGTCAAACAAACTTAACAAAACAAGACCCAAAAGAGGTATCATATCTACCCACGAACAAAGGATTATGGTAGCTGCATATTAAGGTTAGATTCCTTATTTAAAAGAACAGGGAATGGATGTATGTCCACAACGTCCACAGCATAGATTGGAGAAAGGTCATCAGCCCAAATACATTCTTTTTTGAGATTTATTTTTGCAATTTTTCATTACATGCATGTATGTGTTCCTATACATGTAACTATGTGCAATTGAGTGTAGGTGCTCATGTGAGCTAGGGGTTTTGGATCCTCCTGGAGCTGGAGTTATCAGTGCTATCCACCCAATGTCTGTTCTAGGAACCGGACTTGGGTCCTCTGGAAGAGCAGTAAGCAATTGTAACTACCAAATCATTTCTCCGGCTCCTCAAATGTGTTCTTGAAAATCAAATAAAAAGTGTTCTTTGAACAGCTTGGAGATTGGCAGTGAGGTAATCCATACCCAATAGCCTCTTGGGAATTAGCTTAGAGGTTGGCAAAGAAGAAAAGAAAGGGATTTTGAGAGAGTCTGTGGACCAGGCTCACGGCAACCTCGTTCACTTCTCAGGAAGCAGACTCAGCTAACCTAGCTCCTCCTTAACCTCTGACCGCTTGTACAGTCCCATATGGAGGAAAGTCCTGGACAACTGCACTTGTTGTTTCTTTAATGCCCCTACTTCGAAAATAACCCCCAGCTGCTCCAGAAAGGCTGTGAGCCTGACCCTGACTCTGAGTTCTGAGAGGGAAGAGCAACCCACTCACAGAAGCATCTGAGGCCCCAGGGTTTTCTCCCTTCTCTGGGCGCAGCAGCTGCAATTCGAAAGCAGCAGATTAACACAATACTTGGTAGGCATTCAGGAATGGCAGCAGAGGAGGTAGCCATTCCTGGGTCCTAGGATCCATGAGGGAGGGTGTGAAAATGGCAGGGTCACTGAGCTAAAAGAGCCATGGAAAGCCCCGCCTATGGAAAAGGTGGGGCAAAGCCAGAGCAGCCTCCTGTCTCACCAGCAGGGTCGGCACCAGGAAGAGACAGCTGGTATGGCCCAGGCCTGATGATAAGAAATGAAGCTGAAACAAAAGAAACCGGAACTGGAGGCTAGGAATGTCCAATACACGTGGTGAAGTCTCATTGCCATAGGGGAGACCTGTGTGGGGAGCATAGGGACTAAGCAGTGATAAAGTAGACAAAATACAGATGCTGAAAGTTTCAGACAGTTCTAGTGTAAAGAAAGGATAGCTTTTTTTTTTTTTTTTAAATAGCATCTGATTGGAGTCTCTTATCATCTGAAAGGCTTAGAGGTATTCTTCTTTAGAGGGGTGATACTGGGTGTTCCAGAACTTGTAATATATGTGAAGACCTCCTTCCATGTTATGAAGGCAATGCTTCCTCACACACGTAAATAGTCCTTTATAGTTAATCTGGCCTTGGCAGCGGAAGACTAAAGGAAACAAGAAGAGGCTGATGCAGAGCCACCCAGCAAGATGTTAGCTGTTTCTGACTCAGGATGGCTGGGTTAGTTTGATAAGCCCTCCGAGCAGCAGACTGTCCCTGGTGTCTAGGGCTGGAGGTGGCAAAGGTGTGGATGTTGAAATGCTGTCACCTTGCCTTACCCCATTCCCCGACTAACTCATTTGAATATCTAGGGACCTGCATTACCTCCTCCTCCTTTGCTTTGGTTGGCTCACAGTGTTTCATGACAGCCACTTGAAAATATTCTCTTAGATTCTCTCCAACAAAGGCATCACAGGAACCTGATATGGAAGTACAGGATATAATCCCAGCCCCGTGGGAGGTTGAGGCCGAAGGATCACTGTACATCTGAGGCTAGCCCAGGTTACACGATAAAACATGTCTTATAAAGTACGCACTCCTCCTCCAAATAAAAGCATGGAAGGTATCCTCCATCCAAGGCTCTAAATAGAGCATTTTATATGATCTTCATGATCACTGCTCATTTCTTCAAACTAAACTCTCCAACTTCCTGAAATTAAATCAATTCATAGATATTGAAGCTATAGAACATAAGCATTGTACATGACCTGAGATAGCCACACAGCTACCTCCAAAACTCTAACAATATTTGGGAAGGACACATGCCTATGTGTCTATACATGCCTACGTGACGTGCACACATTATTGCTCAGAGATAGCATCCCAGTTTAGTTTGTTCATTTTCCAAATGAATGTACAAATATGGTTATATTGTTCTGAAGAGGGAGAGGCCCTCAGTCTACAGAGCAGAGGGGGCCAAACATTTCAGAAACCAAAAGTAACCATGACTAGCTAGTGTTATGGATTGAATCCCCCCCACCTTCACATACTGAATCCCTAAGTCTTAAGAGCTCAGAGTGAGACCTCGTATAAAGATACAATCTTTTCAAAAATGCCCAAGTTTAAATGAGTCTCTCAAGGTTGGCCCTGACTCTAACTTACAATGTATCCTTAAAGAAGAAAATTTGTTGACAGATACACATGGAAGAAATGTGATATGAAGGGCTATGGTAGGAAACAGGCACCTGAAAGTCAAGAAGTAATGCCGTGAACAGATCGTACCGTCCCCCACAGGCCTCAAAGGAAACCAGCCATGCTGACACCTGGGTTTCAGGTTTCCAGCCATTTCTGCTGTTAAGGTCTCGCTCTAGGGTACTGAGGTATTGAAGCTAAGAAGAACAAGGCAACCTGCTTAAAGGGTAAGAGACCAGTAAGAGGCAGGGTAGGGGAAGCCTCATGTGACTGAGGCAGCACCAAGCTAAGAAGCCAAGCACAGTACAGGGCTTGTTCTAAGAAAATCAACATACAGAGATAAAACCGATGTGCAGAAAAGCAGGTGGCCCCTTGATAGGCTGGGAGTCCTTGAATCTGTGTGCACGGGACTTCTGTCGGGTTCTAAAAAGAGGGGGACTTGTGTGCATGATCACCAGGAGCCCATCTTAACAGGTGGCATGTTGAAAAAGATGTTGAGCAGGGCAGACTGGAGCCAAGAGACCTGAAGAGGTTCACCCTGGTACAAGAGGTTCTCTAGCTCACCTAGGCTAGAGTTTCCTGGCAGACCTCTGATAATGGCCATAAGGACGGATATTAGAGGCTTAATTCCAAGAACCAATGATAGTCTGGATGACAGAAGAGAAGTAGCTAATGTGCTTTAGACTATTGAGTTTGAGAGATTATCCTGAATTTTCCAGGGAGGCTCCAGATGAAATAAAAATGTGCCTTAGGGGAAAGACAGAGGGAGAAGGGGATTGGGAAAGAGGGTGTACAGGAGGGAGAGAGAGGAAAGAGGGAGGGAAGGAGAGAGAGAGAGAGAGAGAGAGAGAGAGAGAGAGAGAGAGAGAGAG
>JADRCH010000005.1:18511995-18531168 GCA_019843965.1 Rhynchomys soricoides | reverse complement strand
GAGAGAGAGAGAGAGAGAGAGAGAGAGAGAGAGAGAGAGAGAGAGAGAACAATGTGACCAGAGAAGGGTGAGGATAAAAGGCAGTGTGACATGCCAAAAAAAGGATCAGGAGAACAGGGCAGCTCTCCAAATAAAAAAGAGGCAAACAGATGGATCTCTACTATAGCCGCCAGGAGGAGTGGCATCTAAATTTAAGCCCAGTGAACTCCATTTAATAATTCTGGCCTACAAACTATAAGAAGAATACATTTGTGTTCATTCAGGCCACCAAGTTGGTGCTAATTTATAAGTGCAGCCACAGAAAACTACCACTCCAGGGTCCTATCCCAGAGTAAGTGGCTCTGTTTTATGGTAGGGCCCAGATATCTGTAACAACTCCCAGGTGTGCCACCAAGATGGTGCCTGCTGAGACCAGAAGAGGCTGTCTATAGTTCACATCTGATCTGAGAATCCTGGGCAGAGATAAAGCTGAAGCTGGAATCATGCATGAAATTCTGAAAGGAATTTTGAAATGAAGAAATAGAACTGAGGAAGAACAGAACTCAGACATACTCTACAATCGTCAGGCATGAGAAGAGCAGGGGAGGAGGTGGGGTGGAGTCCAGTAGCAGAGCCATCCTAGTATCTTCAGCATCACACACACATACACACACACACACACACACACACACACAAGCGCACACATCCACACGCACATGTGTTTACACACACACTCACTCATATGTCCCCACACACATACATTCACACACACATACACACATACATGCACATACATGTGTATATATACACACACATATACAGTACCACACCACACAATACATTCACACACACACGCATACATATTCACACACATACACCCACACTCGCATGTACATGCATACATATACATACACACATACTCACACATGCACACACATACATATATACATATACACACATATACACATGCATACACACACACACACATGAGTAAGTAGATAAGAAAATGACAAAAATACCCATAGAGGCAGCAGAAGGAGGATCAGTTTTTCAACATAAAAGCCCCATATGTAGAGGTAGCAAAAAAGACACCCACGTCTCGCCATGCTAAGGAGAGGGAAAGAGAGTGGTGACTAAGAAATGATGAACCTCAGAGGCCCCAGATGACCTTTGAGCGAACAATTTCGATGGCATCAGATGAGGGACAGACATGAGCTGACTGATGTGGATGATAAAGTGGGTAAGTATGGAAGAAGCATCAAAGGTTTTGGGGGCTCTGGCCATGAAACAGGAACAAGATCGAAATTATAAGAAGGCGATTCTGCAATCAGACCCAGCCTCCCCCCACAATTGCTCCGGTACCTGTTGGACCTTGAACAGACAGTCTGACCTTTCATAGACTCAACTACCACATTTATACAATGGACAGAATGATGGCCATACCCAGGAATTGGGCGAATCAATGAAGTTAAATAGCTTTGTGTTGATTCCAGAGCCGGGCACGTGGGACGTGCTGACCACTGCTATAAGGGTGAGGAATGGATGTAAAGATTCGGGAGAGCTCTGGAATCCCACTTTTCATAGAAACAAGCTTCATGGCAAAAAGCAGGACTCAGGTAATTTTCACATCAAAATAGAAGCAATTCTCATTAAGCATATAATTCAATTACCTTATGGCTATATTTATACTAAACCCATCAGCTGTTCATATTGGCTAGCTATTGTTCCTGGGGCAAGTCATCACACATTTCGTGGCTGGTAACAATGTTAACTTCCAGGTCTATTTTTCAGAACGTTGAAAGGGATCTTAGTGGGGTGACCTCATTGTTGCTGGGGCTACACTCAATTTTGGAGGCTATAGGGGAAAACTCATTTTTTTCTTTTACAGCATCTAAGGCTATCTATATCCTTGCCTCATGGCCTCTTCCTCTACCTTCTACCCAGCCACAGATTTCTTCCTCAGCCACCTCTCCTTCTGACTACAGTTGGCAAAAGTTTCTCCTTCCTAAGGACTCAGTTGTATACAAAGGGCTGGCTCCCTGTATACTTCAGAGCACTCTCCCTGTCTCTCAATGTAGAGTACCCTTGGCCAAGTAAGGCAGTATAGGTGCAGGCTTTAAATATTAGGACATGAACCTCTTTTCTGGACTATTCCTCTACTTGTAATATTTATCTGTAGCTCATATTTAACTAGACATTTCTTGCTTTTTTCCCAAGTCTAGTGAGTCTACTTATAAAACTTTTCTTTGTCTAGTACTAAATTCCCTTGATCCCAGGACCTTGACTGTATTTCTTACTTCCTCTTCATCATGTCTTTCTACTCTGTGATTCCACATAGGCTTCTATGCTGTCTTACATGCATGTTTGTTTCAAATTTTAGGGAAAAGATTCCCAGAGGTTTACAAAAATGAATGACACAGATGCATACGCGCAACAAAATACTACTTCATTATCTGTCAGCGTTTTATTCAGACTTCAGTACAGTGGTAGAGAAACCCGGAACCCAAACTGTGGGGTTCAGTTAGGAAAGAAATGTAATACAAGGAGCTGTGTCCATCTAAAACTTGTAGGAGAGCCAGGAGGAGTCAGGGAAGGAGGGTGAGGGAAAGCCACGCACTTTCACATTTGCTGTTTGCTCACAGATCTACACAAAGGCATAGAGACTTCAGGAAGCTGCTGCTGAGGGCTACAACTGCTTCTTACACTGGTGTGGATGATTCACAGTGAGATGTCTGGAAGTCAGTGAGAAATCTGATAACTGCTGAAGCCCACACTTCTGCCCTCTTTGACAGGTGAGCACAACTCCAGCTTGTCCAGAGCTGGACCCTCCTAATTCACAGGCAAGTGCATTCGCTTGTCAGCCTTCTGCAAGGCCTCTGTTGGTGAGAATATTAGGAAATACAGTTTCTGGGCTTCTAGCCCCAATGATAAGAAGTATGAGCATCCCAGACAAGCAGGCACATAGAGCCAAAGAAACAACTTCAAGGGCTCAGAAGAAGAAAGCTGCCAACCCAGGAAGCAAAATAACCACAATGCTTAGGTTCCTAGCTGTTGTAAAGTTTCTGGATCCCTAAGTGTATAGTACAAATTGGTGATTTGTCTTCAATGATAACACTTTTAACAACTGTCTGTCCCAGCATCCTCTGGTCTTAGGGTTTCACAGACTATATAGTTTTCTCCATCAGAGTCTTGTTTTCCTGTCTAAGGTGGCAATGTGTATGAAAGAAGAATTTTTGATAAGTAATAGTTGTTTCTGGGGCTGTTTCCTGAACTGTAAGATATGACTATCTTATTATCTATTCCTGTCAAGTGAGTAGCATACGGTAAAGTTCAGTGGTTCAAAGGAACAACTCACTATTTACCATAAATATTGGCTTATTCATCCAGGCAGGGTACAACTTGGCTCTTTTACACCTTACCTGGGTCTTTCATCCAGTTGCTGGCTGAACAAGGCCAACATGTGTCTGGCCTTGCTGCCGTACCACATGGCTTCTCTCCGTCAGTGTGGGCAAATGAGTCTCCCATACATCATGATCTCAAGTAACTGGTCTCCTTGGGCTATGCTTTAGATTCATACCTAATCATCATATGTCACTGCCAATATCAATCAAATATCATTAAAATTTAGCATCATAACAATTTCTTCATAAACGTTAAGGCACACCTAATGATTTTACATATTATACAGTCAATCAGCCATGTACTTGTCAATACCTGTCTCATCGTTGCTTACTGAGTTTTTCCATTAACTCCACAGCCACCCCCTTCCACCTTTTCATACATTGATAATGAGACCTTGTCTCCTTTGCATCTTCTTCCCATTGACTGTGTATATCAAACACTCAATAGTACTCAGTCTTGGTCCATACATCACAGTAGAGCTCTGGGGAAGATTTATATTAAACATGCTTAAAACTGAGCAGTGTGAGACCCTTGGACTCACTACTGAACAAATAAAGCAGTTATCTTAGTCTCTGCATGCTGACAGCTATAGCTTTATACTCCCGGATGTGTATAGATGCAGGAAGCTACTCAGACACTTCCACTCTTCTGAAAACACTGTCAGGCAATGACATAGGAATCAGACTTGTGTTTTACCATGAAGTGAAGGTTTGAAAGAAATTAAAACTAGGAGGGGTCAGGAGTGTGCCTTGCCATCTTGGTATCTCCAGAGCTGTATCTCCTACAGGGCCTGGAGAACAGGGGGCAGTTCATAAGCATTTGCTATACTAGGGGTCATTTCTTCCCATTTAATTGCCCAGGACTATATATACTGACCGTTTGAGTTCTGAAGCTGAAACCTACAGTTTGCTTTGCAAGTACTTCTTAAGAAATTCTGAGGTACATCATAGTAATTAAATTTTTTTTAAAATGATACAAAAGTCAAACTCAAGCCATAGCAGGAAATAAGAGAAAGTAAAGCAAAAAGAAGATGGACTTGACATTGGTCTTGTAAGTCTTCTAGCCTGTTCATTTAGCACAACACTAATTTCCTTCTGGTTGTAAGAGAATGAATGAGCATACGAAAAGCAGAAGGGGGCACTTGAGAAAGTAGGCCAGGACAGAAGGATTGTACAGGGCCTGCAGTCACCTGCCAGGAAGCTCTTACCCAGGATGATGCCCACAGAGGCACCAGAAGCAAAGGTGGAGGGGCCCAATTGCCCTTTTAATCACAGCATAACTGCTGTGAGCACAGCCCAGCTGCTTGGGCTGCCTGTGACCTCTGATAGCTTAGGCTGAAGCGAGAGAGAAGCTGATAATGAAGGCAGTAGCCTTGGGAAGCCTGTGGGTTGCCCAGGGCCTCCCTTCTGCGCAAGTCTTGTGCCAGATGTGAAGACATCCCTCAAGGGCCTGAGTAACTGCCAAGGACAGCCTCTCCTTTTCTCCAGCTTGTCAAATTTGACACCATTTCTGTCTGGCTTCCCTCCATTTCAAGAGAGAGACTAAGCTGTTTGCCTACATGACAAGAGTCCCATAGAACTTTCTCAGCCAGGGTTCTGAAATAAGTACCAGAGGCAGTATGCAGGCAAATACCGAGAAGCACAGAATCTTGCTATGTGGGTGGGGACCTGAAAGGAACCTGGGCTCCAACTGGATGCTATTTGTTCCTTTTCATATGCTGTTCATATTTTATTTTGACTGAGACAATTTCTTCCCAAAAGGTACAAGCTCCAGCTGTGAAGCCACCCAATTCTGCTCCTTCAAACACTCTAAGCTGCTTGCTGATGGGATGCTCTCCTACATTCCCTTTCACCATTAAGCAACCCCAGAAGGCAAGGCCCAGTGCTTTCTGGGGCAGCAGCTTGAAGGGTTCTAATACAGACTCTGGAAAATGACCCATGATGGGACTTGGAAGGGGAAGTCTGGACCCCATTAACAGAGGCAAACCCACCTATGTGTTCTTTGCAGAGGCAACTGTTCTTGAGATTTTCTTGAAGTTCACTAAGACATGGCCTTCTTCCACACAGAACCTCAGCTTCCCCTGTCTAAGTGCAAAGGCCAACCAGTAGGGTCTTTCATGCGTGGTGTGTCCAATCTTGGGTGATCACATGGTCTAATGGCCAGCAATGGCCAGAAAAACCACCAGTGGGAAAAAGTCCCAGATTTGTTTTTTCCTACCTTGGAAGATCTTTTCCACTTAGCTGGAAAGGTCAAGAATAAAAAAAAAGAGAACTTGCCTGGCTTTACAGGAACCAAGGAAATGCATAAAGGACACTATGCCGTCATTCTTTGTGCCACTTGTACTCAGTACAGGTAAGCTAGACACTATAGTCCCCATTTCACAGGTGCATTCAAACTCTCCAGATACATATAGGCAAAATGGACACGGAAAGCCACATCTCCTCTTTCCTAGTGTCCTGCTCCTAGCAATGATCAAAATTTGGGGAAATGACTACACCCGTGTTCCCCTTCACTGCTTGCAAGCTCCAAGAGAGCAAAAGAGTGAATACTAAGAGGTAGTCACCTTTCAGATTCATGTGACTCACACTTTGCAATGATCAAAAACCCCTTCTGATTCCAAGGTTTGCCCAGAAGCCCACATATTTAAAACTTGTGTTGCTTTTATCATGGGTAACCATTCAATAATGCATGAACAGACATGGCCATCCATCTCCAGGATCAGCTATCCACCGTCAGCAATAAAGCCATCAGTGATCATTCTGCAGGGTAGTACTGCTCTTGAACATCTGGCTGGCCACTGCCCTTGGCCTTCAGAAGCTGCAGGAATGTTGAAGCTCTTGCTGTTGACTAACAGGACTGTTTCATGTTGGACATGAAACAGAGAGAAACTAAGAAACTTGAACTTACTGGAACATGAGCTTGGAAACTAGAGAGATAGCATCAGTTAAGGTTCATTACTGCAAGACTAGAAACAGGTTCCACTCTGACACAGCATAATTGACTAGTGATTTTTATGGTGAGAATCCCATCTTGACTTATTTCAAAATTCAGTTACCATATTGCTGATCCAGTTTACTTGGAATTCATGTTCTGGTTTTCTCCATACTTCTTCTGAGGGCTTGGGGAAGTCCATGAATACCCAACAGATAATGAGACAGACTAGATCTGTACAATAGGCAGATGATGGTTATTTTTTAAAAACAAGATGAATTGCAAGTTTTGTCTGGAAAGTTCCAGAGTTCTCTTTATTTCAGTGTTCTAAATCGTGTCCTCTATAGCTCTTCTTACTCTCAACATACGTCTTTTCATTCTTCAAAAACCTCTAACCTAATGTGAACTTTGAACTAATGGAGCAACAGTAGTCTACAGTTCTAGGGGGAATGGACTGGTTGGGGAGGTTTTCAGAAAACATCACACTGAGAATCACATGTGAAGCGTGGGAGAGCGTATGGGCAAAACAGGGTCTGTAGCTTGGAGATGCAGAAGGCGGAATAGAAGAACACGAAACAGGTGCACCAAGGGAAGCTTGTATGGTGGACTACCATTCATGACCACTGTGAGACATTCACCCATTAGGTCGTTTTGCCAAAAGTTGTGTGGTGGTTTTGAGTTTTGTGTTTCTGGTGTTTGTGGTATCTCTCACCTCTGCTTGCTTGATTAAGCAGCTCTAGTCCAGGATTTCCAACCACAAAGCAAACACCTTAAAAACACTAGCCCTGACTTTGTTCTCTCTCTCTCTCTCTCTCTCTCTCTCTCTCTCTCTCTCTCTCGTTCCTGTTTTTCTCTTCCCCTGGATATCATACAATGATCACTTCATTTTGTTTAAAAGCAGTTAATGGAGTGGCTGGTGAGGGTGCCTATTGGAACCTTAAGTAGTAGGTTTTGAGTCAGATTTTGAGTCAGATTTCCAAAGTTTTTCTATCTACGCTTCAGTTTCACCTAAGAAAGAGGGTCCCTCGATCTGGAAGGATTGCAGCTCAGAGGCAAGAGTGCAGAACTCCGAAAGTCTCGAGCACAAACCTTTGTGCACACCTTTCCTTCTATGGGTCAGGGTTGTGGAAGCTGCCTGGGTGGTAGAAGCTGGAAGAGACACTGAACTGTGTGTTCCCCAACAGCTATAGGAGGAGGTGGCAGGAACTGGGTAGCCCACTGTGGTGAGTCACCAAAGCTCTTGGGGATGTCTTGCAGTTTCCCCCTGTTTGTCACGACTATGCAAACATGTCTCTCTATGGAAGCAAGGACTAAGAGATGCTTCCAATCTCTTTATCAGCCTCAGCCTCCCCAGCTCCACACTGGTCTACCATTTAAATGGAGAACTTAAGTTTCTTGCATTAATTCACATAATTATAGTTATGTATCAGACAAAAATTGGCCTATTCTATTTTTTTAATTTAAAAAAAAAAAGTGATGAAATACATATGACATCAACTTTTCATCTTGCAAAACTGAAATCCTGTACCCATGTAACAACAACCCAGTCTCCCTCCCTCCAGAGTCTGGCAACCACTATTCTAGCACTCTGTCTCTAAACTCTTCCTGACATGTTATACAAGTAGAACAGAATGGTGTCCTTGAGGCTCCCACAAGGCACCACCTGCCAGAGCTTCTTACAGTCTCAGTAATATTCCACCAGGCACATGGTACATTTAAAACTTTGCTACCTGCCCAGGGACACTTGGAAAACTACCGTGAGTACCTCTGCTGTGAGCATTAGAAGAAACATGGGTGCACGTCTCTGTTACAGGTTCGTTGGGATAGAGTACCAGAAGTGAAACTGAGACACATGATGGTGCTCTCAGTGATGCTGAAGGGCTCTGTGTACTACTGTTTCCCAACAGGGCTTTATTCAAGGTCCTGAGGCAGCTACTCTAAGACTTGCATCTAGGAACAGAGTGAATTGAGCCAGCTTTAAATCACAGAACTGCCCTGCACCAGCCCCTCTTTCCCAGCTGATGGGAGTCAGAAGTTCAATCAGTTGTGACAAACTGAAGGGTCCTCAGCAGCTTCTGTGACTCACCACAGTGGACTACTGAGGTCTTGCCACTTCCTCCCATTGTCAGGAGGAAGGAAGAGACCAAATGGCTCCCGGGTGTTCTGGATACTACGCATACTTGAGACTTGAGGGGGGATGTCTTGTCCACCCCCACCCCTGATTCTTTCCACATGGTTCCCATTAAGGTTCAGCAGATACAGGTTTCTGTGAACCCTCTCTGGGATTTGCCTCCACACAGGACCTGGAATTGCTTTCCATTTCCAGTATTCTTTCCTAGGGTCTGAAAATGCCCTAGACAAAGGTTTTTGTATGTATACTTATGCTCGTATATTTCATGCCCACATCAAATAGGGAAAATGTAGATGTCAATTGATGCCTCTGTCAGGAAGTCCACCTCTTCCAGGTCAGCACAGCAGTAGGCTTCCTGAATTAGGCAGTAGGTGGCAGGAAGACCACAGCATTATCCAAGCTGCAGTGGGCACCAGAACTTTCCTGGGTACCTAGCTAGCAGGGCATAAACCAAGATCTACATCTGCAAAGTGAAATCAACATTAGATTTTCAAAGAAAAGGGATGCAGAAACTAGGCTCTCCCCACCCCTTCACATTTCTAGATAAAGAGGGAAAAATCTCTCCCTGCGCATGGCCATAAAGCTTGGAAGGTAGACCTCTTGAATGTGTATGTCACCCCTCTGCTCTGGTGGAAGGACTGAGAGCTCAGGCCTGACCTCAGTTTCTACCTCTATAAAGGGGACAAGGAGCAAATACCCTTGACTGGCAACAAGAAACACTCCTAAACAAACAAAACGCTACTAAACTGCTAATCCCCTAGCATAGAGAGAAGGCAACTTCAAAATTCAGACTTAGCACAATGCTTCGGTTTGTTGGAACAAGTCCAACTCATGCCCCCTCTGCAACTTCACTGAGCTGGTGGCATCTGGTCATCATCTCCCCCACAGCTACCTGTGTTCTGAATTGCTCTCCCATTTCTCCTCCTACATGGACCTCCCCAACTGCCTCTGCCTGGAGAGTTCGCTTAGCACATGTGTTTGCAACGGTCTTTCTTGCTTTCCATGTCTCTGCCTCCTCCTCTAAATTCAATCCAGAACAATTTCTTTTGTGCCACCCACAGATGCAAGGCACACTACTAGGCACATGTCCCAGACACATGGTCTGTGCTAGTTGAAGGAGGTGGAGCTCTCTGGACTCAACAAACCTGCTTTCTTGGAAGCACACACTCTTCCGAGCAACCAGTTTGTGATCATCCAAGTGGCATCTTGGACAAGCAGTGTGTGGTTAGCAGCTCCTGGAGCCCTGACCTGTGAAATACGGGAAGCAGGCATGCACTGCGTGCACAGGCATTCTAATAATAGTTTCAGAAGGAGAGGATGGGTAAATGCCCTGACTCATGTCCCCACTGCATGCACGGCTGTCTCAGAAGCAGAGGGGCGTGGGCTGTGAGCTGTGGGTGGGGCGACTTCTCTGTGCAGGGGGGATTACCTGGAAAAACCAGGAAATGAGCAGACTACACAAGGGAGCCCTGGAGCGTGAGGTGCACGAGGTCAACTGCACTGACTCACCCAGGGAGGTGAGAGGGCAATGACCAAATATGAAGCAAGTTGCCTGTCAGGGAAGCCCTCAGAGAAACAGGAAGTGTGATCAGCTGGTAAAAAGCTCAGAAAAGAAAATTCAATGTGACATTATGCTTTTGTTCTCTGTTCTCACTGTTTTCTTTTTCTTTTTGCTGTTTTTCAAGATGAGCATTTGCTGAGCTTAGCACCGTGGGATTGAGTCACTCCAACCTGCTGGTTGGAGGGTGTGATTCTGTCTGGGCCTGTGGATGGGGAGAATCCTGATGAGATTATGGAAAAGGTGGAAGATTTGGGGGGCTCTCAGCATCAGTCTCTTTCCCAGCCTCATTGCTGTTTTAACAGGTATTGACTGAGCCTCAGCTTCAGTTTTGTAGAAAGTGCCTAGCCAAAAGGGTGTTAGCTGAGCAAACATGATGCTTCAGAAAGACATCAGCAGAAATACTATGCTGAGCCATCCCAGAAAAAGAGGCATCTTGTGACATTGTCTACTGTCAGGTAGATAACTTTTTTCTAATAGTATAAAGACACCCTGAATGCCGGCCACAGCTCTGTTTACTGACATTCCAGACTTAAGAATTTGGTGGGCAATGTTCCATTCAATTATTATAATAAACCTAAGAGAAAGGCTGATTAATTCCTATTTTCCAGAGGAGACAATGGAAGCACACAGGGTAATCCGATCCACCACTGTGAGTCTCAGATAGGAGATTTGTACAGAGACCATACTGCCTCCCCGCACTGTCTTTTGTAAACCTGGTTGATTACTTAAATGGGAGGCTGAGAATGCTCTGTGTTCTCAGAGGAGGCTTAAAGGTTGACAAAGAATGGCAATTTGTTGGGGAATTCTTCAGAAGGTGTACCAACCTTCATGGCCAAGCTGCCCCAGGACTGACTTCCAGTCAAGATAAAAATCTAAGAGTCCCTTGGCTGGGAAGCACATCTGCATTGAAGGTTCCCAGACAATATAAGAGAAGCATCTATGTTGATGAACATTTGCTACCTCTCTCATTCCCTCAGTGCTCCCAGGGAGGACTGTTTTGCACATAGAGGATTATGCAGGAATCTTTAGAGAATAAGCTACAGGCTATCTGCCATCCAAATGGGCCTGTAGCTCACAGAAGGACTGACAGCTTCACCTCTGATACTCTCCAGCATCAGAACCCAGGCTTGGCATGCTAACAGGTTCCCCAGGTAATTCCAGAAACAGGAGTTCTGAGAACCATTCTTTGCGTAACTCCATCATGGCTCTTTCATGCTATGGGCTGTTAGGTCATCATCTCAGCTGTAAAAATGGACAAGACTGACCTTGAAAATCCCTTTGGTGAATGAACGCTAACAGCACTGGAGTCTTGAGTGATTTGCCATGTGTTTTCAAAATAGCTTCATCTTTCAATAAGACCTAGAAGTTTACTTTCTGTAGCCCTGGAGAGGGGTTCTGGTGGGGACGGAGTACCTGGGATGGAATAAAATGCCCAGAAAAAAAAAAAAACCATAAAAAGGGAATGTAAAACTTTGAGTGACCTGACCTATATTTTGGGGCTCAAATTTCTGTAAAACTAAATGTTTTTTCTGTATAAAGACGAAGATTTGATAAATGAGCATGAATAGGGAATTATATTTTGTAAGGACAGCTTACATCTTTAAATTTAGGCATGAAAGATTATTCAGGCCAGACTTTGAAGTACTTCCTCGAATTTCCAACTTGGTCCCCCTCCACCACTCAAAAGTAGGCAGCATGAGCTCAGTTGTTATTTGCAACACATTACAAAGGCATGCAGCCTAGAAATGTCTTTGCAATCTGGCAGACTCGTCTTCCTTCCATGGCTCCCTTTGGAAGTACCGAAGTCTCTTTGTCATCTGCCATCTTGGGAGGAATTGCTTACAAACTTGGTGTGCAGCTATGGGAAGAAAGGCAGGTAAAATGGATATGAGATCCTAAGAGGCACCCAAGGAGATATGGGTGTAGCTTCATAGACTGAAGGGCACTTTTGTTTCTTCTTGTTGAGATTTGAAAGTAAGCTTCTGTGTTTGAGCACCTAATCTTCCATGTTTGTGCTGTGTTTGGAAGGTTGTGGAGGTTTTAGGAGATGACCCTTTGCTGGAGGAAGTGGGTCACTGGATGGGCCACTGGTTGGGGGAGCTTGAGGTTTTATGTCCTGGCCCCATTCATTTCCTGTTCTTTCTCTAAATTCTGTTTCACTAAGCAGAATTTCACTAAGCTATGAGGAGGTGAGCAATCCCAGCCACATACTCTTATCACCATGGAGCTGTCTGCTGTGGTACCTTACCCTCCACAGCAGACAATATTCACTCAGACTAGCCCAGGTAAATTTCTTTCCTAAGTTGCTTTTGTCTGGTTATTTTGTCACACAATGAGAAAAGTAATTCGTTCTCCCCCCTTTATCTTTACAAGTAGCTTCTGACTGTCACTGTACAGCCTACCAAGAGATATGAGCATTCTCCCCCAATCTTGCCCCATTTATTAGAATTAGTACTTTCTTATTACAAGTCAACAGCTGTCTACATCATTCTAGCTTCTTCCCTTATCAAAGGGATGGACATCAAAGATGCACACTGTGTTCTAACGCTGCAGATTTCTATCCCTTTTTCAACACCCTTGGACCCTTTTCCAATTTCTACTGCTTTGAACAATTCCCAGAACTGCCCAGAGAAGTGCAACTGGCCAGGATTCACTCTTCCTGGGAAGACTGCTCCAGGGCATAGCAGAAGCCACAGCCAACAGCTCTCTTCTGGCAAGACAAGAAACCCAGACCTTGTCTATCTTGCTATATGCTGCATTTCATACATGGGGCTGGTTGGGCCAGAATGGGAGAAAATAAGGGTCATTAGATTCTTTCTGCTTTCTCTCTTGCTGTGACAGACACTCCATCACAGAACATGTTAGAAACAAGAGTAGAGACTGAAACTGGGCAGCCTCTTCAATTCACTCAAATGTGGATCAAATCAGCTGACGACAGAATTCTCATCTGGCTCTTATGTTGTATAGGTCTATCACATGTTATCACTGTTTATCTGACCCACATTTTCATATATATGTAAGGAGCTACCATATACTCATCTAACCTGCTCGAATTTGACGGACTCTAAAGTTTTTTTCTTTTATTTTGTTAAAATACCATACAATTACCTTTACATGCATGTATACATTGTATATTTATACAAACACAATACCAAATCTTACATAACTAATTTATGGGTGATTTAAAAGTTTCTCTAGCTTAGTTTTTATCACACCAAACAGCAGAACCTACACCCACAAAAGTTGAGATGTTCTGTACTTTATTACTATGTTTCTTGGGAGACAATTATAGAAAAAAGAACGTAGCTCTCAGAAAGGCTGAGTTTGTATCCTGCAGTGGACACTCAAGATTGTCACATATTAATTTTGTGGTCTTAGACAATTATTTAAGATTGTCTAGCATCTTTATCAATGTATAGGAATAATATTTCCACTTTATGAAGACTCTGTTAAATGGTACATGTGCCATGTACTAGAGCAGCTGGGACAGTTTATCTCTTGGAGTTTGATGCTTTTTGATTGGCATGTATATGAGCCAGCCCATATACATTTACTTATCTCAAATTATTTTATATAGTCAAATCAAATATTTCAGCTGCCATTGATGTACAACAGAGAAATTACCTAATGTGTCTCTGAGGGACATGAATCAGGCTTTCCTAAGGCAGGCTACAAATTCACAGAGGACTGTGGCCATGTAAACGGGATATTCTATGCTTTCCCTCAAACATAATAGTAACATGTTAAAATATAAGATGTCATAAGCAGTTTATAGAAAGCTGAAAAGAATTGCCCTTACAAAGGTCCCATTCGGGAAGTCATACCATCATTGTCATGGCAGCAATAGTGGGACCCTGAAGGAAAGGAACAGGCTTTCAGGTCTGAAGAAGGGCTTCATTAGGAGAGAAAGCTGTCATAGATAGCATGACAGGGGCCCTTCAGGAAGAGACAGATCATTCAGTTCTGAAGGACAAAGGGAGTCCATTGCTATGATAAGTTTTGTTCATATCACAGGGTCAAGTGTATATGCCAAGTCACAAAACAGAAAATCACTAGACAAAAGTAAGGTTATAATTCAAGATTATCCTGGGCTTAGGTATCAGGGGGTTGGGCTTATAGCTGCAAAGGGAAGGAAGACTGCAAGCTAAAAGCAGGCTTGCTTATCAGTTCTATCCAGGGATCTACAGAGGACATAGCCTGATCTTTGGTGGAGAGAGAAAGTGACAGCTTGAAGAATCTGCGAGCTAACACAAATGCCTGAGAAACTTTATTAAAAACAAACAAACAAAAACAAAACAACAAAAGTACTTGCTGAAGAGTTTAACTCAGTTTTCTAACACGTTACATTTCCTAATACATATGTTAGAAGTAATGCATATTCCTAGGGTTATATTTGCAGAGCCCAAAATAGACTCCTAGAAACCTTTCTAAGGTTCACAACTTAAAAGAGCCTAGGTTACTATGGGCATAGGTAACTCTACCTTCCAGGAGTCCCTGCCTAGGCAAATAGGCTCCTATATATCATTTGGGTAGGTCAGTCAGTCTGGATGACACTGACTTCAGAATTACTTGGAGACACTCTGTAAAAATGCATATTCTTTGGCTGCATTCCCAATTGGTTGAGCAACAGAAGAAGGTCAGAACTGTGCATTTTAAATGGGTATCACAAGTATCACATTTAGATATACTGGCTAGGTGTTGGTCAAGTGAGTGGAGAAGGCAGACCTCTCTCTTCCCCCCTTCCCGGTGCATCCCCTGGAAATGATTTAGGTCATGAACCAGAGACTCCAGCATGAGAAAGGAATTTTTGCTACCCCTTCCCCCTAGGTCATTTTAGGAGACTGTCATTCATTGTCATTTATGTGAGTTCCTTTAATGAACAGACTGCTTTCCTTTGGCCAGCTTGCTGAGACCTTGACCTCCCCAGAATGAGCATCTGGAGGATGGCAGATGCTGCTAAAAGGTGTCACTTAAGAAAACTACACTTCCAACCCCCTGCCATGCCTACATAAAAATACTCAGTATGTGGTGGTACTGAAGAAAAGAAGCCATGTGGAGTAGCCAGTCCCCCAGGACTGGAGGTCTGAAAAGGATGGGTAGTCTTTCACTGTGAGAAGGGCATCTTGGAGATGGATGATTTGCTCAAGAGACTCCTAGTGTTCCTGTTATTAGTACTAAGTCTGCTTGAGAGCATAAGGGGCCAGAGTCCTTGCTCTAATCTTTTGGAATTTAAATGCTGTCTTCTGGGTTACCCAGATAAGCTCAACCTCCAGTTCTACAACACAGAAATCTCTAAGGTCATGACCCCTCCAAATGCTACCTTGCCTCCCTGGAAGGAGTCTGGGATTCTCTCTTGAGCTAGAATGGTTTGTCTCCTGAGAAGACTGGAGCTGTTTGCTTGTTATTTCTAGCATGCTGATTTATAAGACACATGGGATTTCACCGTGCCTTTTTGTAAGCCTCTGTGGCTAGCTATCTGCATGTGCTGAATAATAATATACTTGTCTTTATTTCCACCTTGGCTAGAGAGATCTTTGTTTGCTGTCTGAAACCTCCAGCTGTCCTATAGCAGAGCGGAAGTCAGACATTCCATGCTGGGCAGAACTGTGAGAGTTGAGAAGATACTGAATACTATTAATTTGCTATGGCCCTTGGGAGCTAGAGAGGATGGATGAAGGAGCACAGTTACTGTGGTGGATGGGCAGGGTGAAGCCCCTCCCAATGTTGGTCCTTGTCATCTCTGCTTCATGGAATAAGGTAGCTTACCACTTTCATGAGTGGAAACCCCACTTCCACTTTTTCTCTGCTTCCCATCTCCCTTTCCTTCATCTGGGAAGAGAAAAAGAAGCAAGGAAGAGAAAAAGATCAAGAAGATAGGGATGGAGTTTAGGGACTAATTCTCCGGATTCAGGACTCATCTTGTTTCCTGGGACCTAGCATCACCAAACTCAATGGCTGTCCTATCCTACAATTCCACTAGGATTTCTCCAGCACAATACTGCATGTTCACTCTGCTCTACTACCAGAGAAAGAGGAGCGTGTTAACAAATTTAGAGAAGTGACTGGTAGGTCACAGGACATGACTCCCCGGCAACTGTGTTGTAAACTGTATGCTCAAAGAAAGAAGTGGTGGAGGTGTAGGGGACATAATAGCTCTCCTGTCACTTAGCTCTGGTCTATTCAAATGGTGGTCTAGCAGCATGTCCGGTTGGATCACATGATTTCTTTCTTTCTTTCTTTCTTTCTTTCTTTCTTTCTTTCTTTCTTCTTCTTTTTTTTTTTTTAAAAGGAAGTTGCTAAGTAGAAAGGCAATGTGATTTTAAGATAGCATCATAATCTTCATCACATACCTCACATAACTGGCTCTGCAAGAGTCACCATCTGATGAAATTTCTCTCAGTTCCTCTTCACTCTACGTGATGGTGGCTATTGATCTTTTCTACAGGATGAGTGTCCAGTCTTCCATGTAAAGACTCACAGAACCATTTAAGGAGCGGGACGAAAGAACCACAGTATCCAGGGTCTCCATGACACTGCCCACTTTCCACAGGGCAGACCAAACACCTGCCAAGCAGAGCTCAGCAAAAACCTTCTGACTACCATGCTGTTCTGGATGCCTGCATCTGGATAGGTCTTGCTGGAGTTTCTCTCTATTCCTAGGTTCTTTTTGACATAGTGACCCATTTTACCTCTTTCTGTGCAGAAGTAGCTGTTTCTCTGGTGGGTATGAATCATTTTTTTTTTTAAATCCATAACAATGCAGGCAATCCCCAAACATCACATACTTTGTACTTGTTCAAAGTCCTTGAACTGGCTTTGAGAAAACTTAACAAAGCTGTTACCCTGGGTTCACACCTGGTGTGAGGCTGCAGAGCCTGAAATATTGCTTGACAAACCACTTCAAAGTCATCACAGGGACAGGAGCACAAAAACCTCTACCCTTTAACTACGGTGTATTTTTCCTTATACAGCTGAGCAATAAGCATCAGTGTACAAGCACAATTCCCGTGTTTCCGAGTTAGGGCAAAGCCGATATCGTGTCATGGAGCAGTTTGATCCTTCTCATTAGTTAGCTGAATGTTACCACATGTAATAAATGTAATAAAGGAGAGCTGCATGGCTCTTTACAGAAGGAATTTGCCTTCATTCTTTACCCCAACAAGCCAGTAGTAATTTATAAACTGCCTGGAGACTAGTAGCACAAATCCTGATAAGTAACCACTCAACCCAAGCCAACTCCCCCCATTATCCATTACAGAACTTGGAAGCCCACTCATAAGAGCCAATCATCTTGAATCATGTTGCCATCAAATTTATCTAATTTTTTTTGTTCCCAACTAACATCTCTCCCATTAAGCTGAATGATGCTAGTGGGTATGTTTATCCCTTTAAGATGTTGCAGTGTGTTTGAAAAGTAAATTAGTTAAATGTGCAAAAGGTCTGAATTCCTTTCCACCATGGTAGAGATAACTTAAGTGTTACATGTTTTCAGATTGGCTGTTTATTTTAATTGATTGCATAGTGCTTTTAGCTGAAGCAAGAAGTTCTAGAGAGGTTCTCAGAAGCCAGGCCATGCATGAGGGATGGCTTTTATTAGTGAGCACAGTGGCAATGGGCAGCACCCTACCAGTTCAAGTGAGAAAGTAATAACAGGGATGTTTTGATGCTGTTAGTAAAAATACATTGAAAAGAGGGAAACACTATTCCAAAATAAACACAAATGAATAGACACAATTCTCAAATACATAGTGGACAGGGTATAAAACCAAAGGGCTGACTACTATATATATTATTTTGTTGTTACTTTATTTACATTTCAAATGTTTTCCCCTTTCCAGGTCTCCCCTTTGGAAACCCCCTATCCCAACCCCCTCCCCCTGCCTCTATGAGGGTATTCCCTAACCCACTCACCCACTCTCATCTTCCCTCCCTGGCATTCTCCTATTCTGGGGCATCTAACACCCTCAGGCCCACAGGCCTCTCCTCCCACTGATGGCCAACAAGGCTTTCCTCTGCCACATATGTGGCCAGCATCATGGGTCCCTCCATGTGTATTCTTTGGTTGGTGATCCCGTCTCCTGGAGCACTGGGGGGTCAGGTCAATTGACATTGTTGCTCCTTCCATGGGGCTGCAAACTCCCTCAACTCCTTCAGTCCTTTCTCCAACTCCTCCATCTGGGACCCCACACTCAGTCCAAAAGTTGCTGTGAATTAAATCTTGGGTATTCCAAACTTTTGGGCTACTATCTACTTATTAGTGAGTACATACCGTGTTCGTTCTTTTGTGACTAAATTACCATACTCAGGATGAAATTTTCTATCCATTTGCCTGCAAATTTCATGAAGTCATTGTTTTTAATAGCTGAGTAGTATTCCACTGTGTAAATGTACCACATTTTCTGTATCTATTCCTCTGATGAGGGACATCTGGATTGTTTCTAGCTTTTGGCTAATATACATATGGCTGCTATGAACATAGTGGAGCATGTGTCCTTATTAGATGTTGGAGCATCTTCTGGGTATATGACCAGGAGTGGTATAGCTGGGTCCTCAGGTAGTATTATGTCCATTTTTCTGAGGGTCCACCAAACTGATTTCCAGACTGGTTGTACCAGCTTGCAATCCCACCAGCAATGAAAGAGTGTTCCTCTTTCTCCACATCCTCGGCAGCATCTGTTGTCACCAGAGTTTTTGATCTTAGCCATTCTGACTGGTGTGAGGTGGAATCTCAGGGTTTTTTCATTTGCATTTTCCTGATGACTAAGGATGTTGAACATTTCTTTAGGGACTTCTCAGCCATTTGAGTTTCCTCAGTTGAGAATTCTCTGTTTAGCTCTATTCCCCATTTTTTGATAGGGTTATTTGGTTGTCTGGAGTCTAACTTCTTGAGTTCTTTGTATATATTGGATATTAGCCCTCTACCAGATGTAGGATTGGTTAAGATCTTTTCCCAATCTGTTGGTTGCCTTTTTGTCCTATTGACAGTGTCCTTTGCCTTACAGAAGCTTTGTAATTTCATGAGGTCCCATTTGTCAATTCTTGAACTTAGATCATATGCCATTGGTATTCTGTTCAGGATCTTTTCCCCTGTGCCCATGTATTCAAGACTTTTCCCCACTTTCTCTTCTTCTTCTTCTTCTTCTTCTTCTTCTTCTTCTTCTTCTTCTTC
>JADRCH010000005.1:18461531-18511985 GCA_019843965.1 Rhynchomys soricoides | reverse complement strand
TCTTCTTCTTCTTCTTCTTCTTCTTCTTCTTCTTCTTCTTCTTCTTCTTCTTCTTCTTCTTTTATTTTTCTAAAGTTTCATACTTTTAGTTTTTTTATTTTTAATTTTTTAATTTTTATTTTTCATACTTTATTTACATTTCAAATGTTTCCCCCTTTCCAGATCTCCCCTTTGGAACCTCCCTATTCCCTCCCCCGCCCCCTGCCACTATGGGGGTATTCCCCCACCCACCCACTCACGGCTTCCCTCCTTTGGCATTCTCCTATACTGCAGGATCTAAAACCCGAAGATCCTAGGGCCTCTGCTCCCCTGATGGCTAACAAGACCCTCCTCTGCAGCATATGTGGCCAGCACCATGGGTCTCCATGTGTATCCTTTGGTTGGTGGCTCAGTCTCCAGGAGCATCGAGAGGTCAGGCCAGTTGCCATTGTTGCTACCTCCCTGGGGCTGCAAACTCTCTCAGCTCCTTCAGTCCCTTCTCTAACTCCTCCATCTGGGACCTTATACTTGGCCCTACGGTTGCTGTGATGTGACTCTTGGGTATTTCGAACTTTTGGGCTAATAACCACTTATCAGTGAGTATATGCCGTGTTCATTCTTTTGTGACTGTGTTACCTCGCTCAGGATGATACTTTCAAGCTCCATCCATTTGCCTGCGAATTTCATGAAGTCATTGTTCTTAATAGCTGAGTAGTATTCCATTGTGTAACTGTACCATATTTTCTGTATCCATTCCTCTGGTGAGGGACATCTGGGTTGTTTCCAGCTTCTGGCTATTATAAATATGGCTGCTATGAACATAGTGGAGCATGTGTCTTTATTACATGTTAGAACATCTTCTGGGTATATGCCCAGGAGTGGTATAGCTGGGTCCTCAGGTAGTATTATGTTCATTTTTCTGAGGGCCCACCAAACTGATTTCCAGAGTGGTTGTATTAGCTTGCATTCCCACCAGCAATGGAGGAGTGTTCCTCTTTCTCCACATCCTCGCCAGCATCTGCTGTCACCTGAGTTTTTGATCTTAGCCATTCTGACTGGTGTGAGGTGGAATCTCAGGGTTGTTTTCATTTGCATTTCCCTGATTACTAAGGATGTTGAACATTTCTTTAGGTGCTGCTCAGCCATTCCAGTTTCCTCAGTTGAGAATTCTCTGTTTAGTTTTGTTACCCATTTTTTGATAGGGTTATTTGTTGTTGTTGTTGTTGTTGTTGTTGGTCTGGTAATTTTTTATTTTTGTTTTTTTTTATTTTCATATTTTATTTACATTTCAAATGTTTCCCCCATTTCAGAACCTCCCCATTCCCTCCGCCCTCCTCCTGCCACTATGGGGATATTCTCCAACCCACCCTCCCACCCACCCACTCTCGTCTTTCCTCCTTGTCATTCTCCTATACTGGGGGATCTAACACCCTCAGGCCCAAGGGCCTTTTTGCTATTCCAAATGAATTTGAGAATAGCTCTTTCTAAGTCTAGGACGAATTGAGTTGGAATTTTGATGGCGATTGCATTGAATCTGTAGATTGCTCTTGCCAGGATGGCTATTTTTAATATATTACTCCTGCCAAGCCATGAACACCGGAGTTCTTTCCATCTTCTGAGGCCTTCTTTGATTTCTTTCTTCAGAGACTTGAAGCTCTTGTCATACAGATCTTTCACTTGTTTGGTTACAGTCACACCAAGATACTTTATATTGTTTGTGACTATTGTGAAGGGTGTCATTGCCCTTATTTTTTTCACAGTCTGTTTATTCTTCAAGAATAGGAAGGATACTGATTTGTTTGAGTTAATTTTCTATCCAGCCACTTTGCTGAAGTTGTTGATCAGCTGTAGCAATTCTCTGGTAGAGTTTAATCTGGTCAATTGGGTATACAATCATATCATCTACAAATAGTGGTATTTTGATTTCTTCCTTTCCAATTTGTATCCCTTTGACCTCCTTTTGTTGTCTAATTGCTCTAGCAAGAACTCCAAGTACTATATTGAATAGATAGGGAGAGAGAGGGCAGCCTTGTCTAGTCCCTGATTTTAGTGGGATTGCTTTAAGTTTCTCTCCATTTAGTTTGATGTTGGCTACTGGTTTGCTGTATATTTCTTTTACTATGTTTAGGTATGGACCTTGAATTCCTGATCTTTCCAAGACTTTTATCATGAAGGGATGTTGAATTTTGTTAAATGCTTTTTCAGCATCTAATGAAATGACCATGTGTTTTTTTTTTTTTTTCTTCTTTGAATTAGTTTACCTAGTGGATTACATTGATGGATTTCCGGGTATTAAACCATCCCTGCATTCCTGGGATGAAGCCTACTTGATCATGGTGAATGATCATTTTGATGTGTTCTTGGATTTGGTTTGCAAGAATTTTATTGAGTATTTTTACATTGATATTCATAAGGGAAATTGTTCTGAAGTTTTCTTTCTTTGTTGGGTCTTGTGAGGTTTTGGTATCAGTGTAACTGTGGCCTCATAGAATGAATTGAGTAGTGTTACTTCTGTTTCTATTTTGTGGAATAGTTTGAAGAGTATTGGTATTAGGACTTCTTTGAAGGTTCGATAGAATTCTGCACTAAAACCGTATGGTCCTGGGCTTTTTTTGGTTGGGAGCCTTTTAATGATTGCTTCTATTACTTTAGGGGTTATGGGACTGTTTAGATTGTTAATCTGATCCTGACTTAACTTTGGTGTTTGGTGTCTGCCTAGAAAATTGTCCATTTCATCCAGATTTTCCAATATTCTTGAGTATAGGCTTTTGTAGTAGGTTCCGATGATTTTTTAATTTCCTCAGAATCTGTTGTTATAGCTCCCTTTTCATTTCTGATTTTGTTAATTTGTGTACTGTCTCTGTGCCCTCTGGTTAGTCTGGCTAAGGGTTTATCTATCTTGTTGATTTTCTCAAAGAACCAGCTCCTGGTTCTGTTGATTCCTTGTACAGTTCTTTTTGTTTCTACTTGGTTGATTTCAGTCCTGAGTTTGATTATTTCCTGCCTTCTACTCCTCTTGGGTTTATTAGATCCTATTTTTTCTAGAGTATTCAGGTATGCTGTTAAGCTGCTTGTGTATGCTCTCTCCAGTTTCTTTTTGGAGTCACTCAGAGCTATGAGTTTTCCTCTTAACACTGCTTTCATTGTGTCCCATAAGTTTGGGTATGTTGTACTTTCATTTTCATTTCAAATTCTAGGAAATCTTTAATGTCTTTCTTTATTTCTTCCTTGACCAAATTATCATTGAGTAGAGCGTTGTTCAACTTCCATGTGTATGTGGGCTTTCTGTTGTTGTTGTTGCCATTGAAGATCAGCCTTAATCTGTAGGGATCTGATAGGAGGCATGGGATTATTTCAATCTTCTTATATCTGTTGAGGTTTGTTTTGTGACTGATTATATGATCAGTTTTGGAGAAGGTACCATGAGCTGCTGAGAAGAAGGTATATTCTTTTGATTTAAGATGAAATTTTCTATAGATATCTGTTAAATCCATTTGGTCCATAACATCTATTAGTTTCATGGTGTCTTTGTTTAGTTTGTGCTTCCAAGATCTGAGCATTGATGAGAGTGGGGTATTGAAGTCTCCCACTATTATTGTGCAAGGTGCAATGTGTGCTTTGAGCTTTAGTAAAGTTTCTTTTATGAATGTGGGTTCCCTTGCATTTGGAGCATAGATGTTCAGAACTGAGAGTTCTTCTTGGTAGATTTTTCCTTTGATGAGTATGAAGTGTCCTTCCTTATCCTTTTTGATGACTTTTGGTTGAAAGTCGATTTTATTGGACATTAGAATGGCTACTCCAGCCTGTTTCTTAGGACCATTTGCCTGAAAAATTGTTTTCCAGCCCCATCCTCTGAGATAGTGTTGTCTTTAACTCTGAGGTGCGTTTCCTGCATGCAGCAAAATGCTGGGTCCTGTTTATGTATCCAGTCCGTTAGCCTATGTCCTTTTATTTGGGAATTGAGTCCATTGATGTTAAGACATATTAAGAAATAGTGATTGTTGCTTCCTGTTATTTTCCATATTATTTTTATGTGTGTGTGGCTATCTTCTTTTGAGTTTGTTGAAAGATTACTTTCTTGTTTTTTCTAGGGTATAGTGTCCCTCCTTGTGTGGCTGTTTTCCATCTATTATCCTTTGTATGGCTGGGTTGATCGAAAGATATTGTGTAAATTTTGTTTTGTCATGAAATATCTTAGTTTCACCATTTAAGGTAATTGAGAGTTTTGCTGGGTATAGCAGCCTGGGCTGGTACTTGTGTTCTCTTAGGGTATGTATGAGATTTGCCCAGGATCTTCTAGCTTTCATAGTCTCTGGTGAGAAGTCTGGTGTAATTCTGTTACACCAGACTGCCTTTATATATTACTTGACATTTTTCCCTTACTGCTTTTAATATTCTTTCCTTGTTTTGTGCATTTTGTGTTTTGATTATAATGTGACGGGAGGAATTTCTTTTCTGGTCCAATCCATTTGGAGTTCTGTAGGCTTTTTAAATCTTTGTTTATCTCTTTCTTTAGGTTAGGGAAGTTTTCTTCTATAATTTTGTTGAAGATACTTACTGGCCCTTTAAGTTGGGAATCTTCACTCTCTTATATACCTATTATCCTTAGGCTTGGTCTTCTCATTGTGTCTTGGATTTCCTGGATGTTTAGGGTTAGGAGCTTTTTGCATTTTGAATTTTCTTTGACTGTTGTGTCAATATTTTCTATGGTATCTTCTGCACCTGAGATTCTCTCTTTTATTTCTTGTACTCTGTTCGTGATGCTTGCATCTATGACTCCTGATTTCTTTCCTAGGTTTTCTAACTCCAGGGTTGTCTCTCTTTGTGGTTTCTTTATTGTTTCTATTTCCATTTTTAGATCCTGGATGGTTTTGTTTATTTTTTCATCTGTTTGATTATGTTTTCTATAATTCTTTAAGGGATTTTTGTGATTCCTCTTTAAGGGCTTCTAGCTCTTTACCTGTGTTCTCTTGAAATTTTTTAAAGGGAGTTACTTATTTCCTTATTAAAGTCTTCTATCATCATCATGAGATGTGATTTTAAATCTGAATCTTGCTTGTCTGCTGTGTTGGGGTATTCAGGGCTCCCTGTAGTGTGTTCTGATGATGCCAAGTTGCCTTTGTTTCTGTTCCTTATGTCCTTGCCCTTGCCTTTCGCCATCTGGTTATCTCTGGTATTAGCTGGTCTTGCTCTCTATGACTGTGGCTTGTCCCTCCTTCAAGCCTCTGTGTCAGTACTCCTTGGAGAACAGCTTTCTCTGAGAGGAATTTGGTTTTGGAGAGCTGTGGTAAAGGGTCAGCTCTGGGGTGCAGACAGAAACCAAAAGAATTTTGCCCCCAGCTGTTCCTTGGGTCCTGTGTCCTGATGGCTCTGCAAGGGTCCCTGTTGATCCAGGAATTTGAACGGAAGTGGTGGTCTTGCCTGTGCTCGAAGGTTTGTCTGCACTCCTGGGAAACCAGCTCTCTCCTGGCACAATTTGAGTATGGAGCCCTGTGTCACAGGATTAGTTCCCGCTGCAGTAGGAAACTGGAAGACCATGCCTCAGTCCCTGTGTCCTGAGGATTCTGGTGAGTCCCGCTGAGCAGTGGTACTTGTCCTACCTCCACACAAGGGCTTGTCCACCCTCCTGGGAGGCTAGTTTTCTTCTGGCGCTGGAACTCTGTGGCCCAGGCTGAGCTCCCCATCCACAGATGGAAACCAGAAGCTATTGACTACTATCTTAAAAAAAAAAAAATTGGTGCTAGGGATGTTAGTGGATCTACCAAACGATGCCAGTGTAGAAGCGATGTAGACATTTGGGGGAACTGAGCAAGAGCATTGAGAAAAGACAGTCTGTGCTTTGAAAGAGCTTGCTGTAGTTTTGTATTAAGGAAGTGACCAAGAAATGACCTAGAGGAAGATCCCCAAGGTTCCGGAGGACCCACCAAAGGAACTGTAGAACTAGGAGACCCAAGCTGCTCCAGATAATTGCTAAGGGAGGAACCAAGGAAAGACTGTAATATTATATAGCTAGAGTGTCACTAGCAAACTTTTGTAAGGTAATCCCCAAAGCAGTTATCCTTATGATACAGAAAGGAAGTGCCAAGTTTCTTCACAAAAGGTTTGCCCTTTCTTTCCACTGCCGCCCATGCCCACCCCACTGTTCATGCTCTGGCCCACGGTATTCACCCTTGAGTTTCCCAATCAGAAACATCTACAGTCCCTGTACTTCTTGTAGTTAGCACACTAACCTCTCAGGTCTCAGGGCAATGGGTTCAACTTCTGAAAAATGACCTTGAATCCTCTGACTAAAAAAAGATACCTGGCTCACAGGCCTGTACTCTACACAGAGACCTACAGATCCCACTTTGTAATTACTCTCCTGTGGCAGTTGGCATACATATCTCCCTGACGCTCTGCACATGCCACAAAGAAGACACCACAACTGGCTCACATGCCTTTGTGTCCCCAGCACCAAGCACACATTTGACACTTAAAAGGGCTCAGAAAACTCTAGTTGGCTATATATATGATTCAATCAAAACTTTCTGTTCAGGAGAGGGAACAGGCTGTTTATCCTTGAACATATGACTTGCTCTCCCTCATCTTCAATTTCCTTATCTTTGATATGCTTTAACATGTCATCAATAATACACCTAGCTCTGGGGTTGCTTTAAGGATTAAGGACTACATGCAAATCACTGCCTGAGTATCCAATCATAAGCATGTTCAGTAAATGTTTATTGTTGGTGTCTCTACTTAACCTTTTTGCTTTCTCATCTACAAACTGATGGTTTTGAAGGTTCCTGGTTGCTTTAAACTTGCTGACTCCTACCTATCCCTAGAAGAAAAGTTCTTTGTTCTCTGGGTTTCTCAACTTGGCAACTTTAACCACCCTCTATTAACTTTTTTTTTTTTTTTAACCCCAGTCAAAAAATTCTACAGGAACAAGTAATGATTCATCTTCTTATAATAATACACATGTATTTAAGGCATGGCCGGAATGACTTTCTGAACTTACATTTCATCTACCAAGCTGTTCATTTTTCTTAAAGGATTCTGGGAAGTGTGAAGGGGGATGGTTTGGAACGATATCACTTGTTTTCATATGTAGTCCCAAAGAGTTGTTGGATTTGGGTTTTGTTTGTTTTTCCTTTTGAGGGTTTAAGAAGAGGGCAAATATATAAGCCCTTAACAGAGAAAGAAACAGAAAACTAAGAATAAAATAGTTTTATTACTGCAAGCCAAAAAATTTGATAGAGATCTGCATTACACTTTGTGCCTTTCTGGTCATACCATAGATCATTTGGATCTCAATGCACATGTAAGAAATCACATTTGTTGCCCAATAGTTGTGGATTAAATGTGTGAGACTCTACCCCTGAAATCAAACTGATTCTCTTCTGTGACCTCACAATACCATGCAGATACTTTCATGTCTATTTTAGCCATAAGGAAGTTGAGACTTCATAGCATAAGATTAAAACCCTGAAAGTCACCTCATTCTCTACATCCCAAGCCAATACCTGGTAGCCACAAAGCAATGTAAACTTCATGATGAGACACACGACTCTGCTTTCGTTACCTTCCATGTCCTGTAAGTGTGAGCAATGCTCTGTGCTTGTTTCCCATAAATACATCCTTATTGATAATGTCAATAAAGTGCATTTCATCATCTACTTGGAAAGGATCCATCCCTGTCCCGGCAGTATTTTGCCTTCTAGATGAGGCAGAACAATGCACCACAGTGTCCAAGGGCTTCTCATTTGTCACTGGGACCTTTCCTATTTGGATCACACTTCCTTCTTCCCAGACTTCAGCAAACAAAATATCTTGGTCCAAACAATTGTTTCTGTAATGGAAGCAGTTGCAATGGTAAGCACTTTCTACCCACATTCCTGTGTTTTCCTTTTCAGTGCTTAATTTTAGGTTGACTCATAGTGTCAAAAACTATTTTAATGTTAGCTGAAGCTAGAGGAAGGTAGGCATCAAGGATGTCAATGAGTTTTAACACCAACAGCCAATGGTCGGGTAAGACTCTATGGCTTTACTGACTTCAGAACTCAGAAGTTAGTAGACTTTTAGCAGCTCAGGGAGGGGGCTAGCATGTAAGAACTTATTTCCATTTCCCAGCCAGACTTTATTTTTTTTTCTTTAAAGCCTATGTTAGACTTGAATGCCACAAGGGTCTTGAGTACACCTATCCTAGTTAGGGTTTCCATTGCTGTGAACACACACCATCACTAAGGCAACTCTTACAAATGACAACATTTAAATGGGGCTAGCTTATAGGTTCAGAGGTTCACTCCACTATCATCAAAGCAGGAGCATGGCAGCATCCAGGCAGGCATGGCACTGGAGGAGCTTAGAGTTCTACATCTTGTTCCAAAGTCAAACAGAAGACTGGCTCCCATGTACCTAGGAGGAGGGTATCAAAGCCCACAAGGACACACTTCCTCAAGGCCACGCCTACTCCAATAAAGCCACACTTCCTAATTGTGCCACTCCCTGGGCCAAGCTTATTCAAACCACCACAACAGCCATCGATGTTATTACTCTCCGATTTAACACTAGAAGGGCCTTCATCTCACCTCCCATTCATCTCACCTCCCATTCATCTGAGCAAGGGGAAAACCAGATTTGGAGTTTTCTGCCAAAATGTGATTATAATGATGTATTATTTTCTAGACACAGTGTGGACAAGTCCTTTTATATATAACTGTACAACAGCGGAAGTTGTAAGAACAACGCATGCCCCGTAGGCTTCTAAATGAGAAACCTCAGCAAGTCCTATCCCTGCTCAATAAACAAAGCTATGGAAATACTAAAGAAGAAAAGAAAAACCATATGCATGTGCTTAGGGCTGCTTCTCCAGCAGGAAATTCTGAATGAGAGTTCCCACCAGTGGCCCATACCTGACTTTGTAGTCACAGAACCTTTGTATGACTATCTCCAACTAGATATGTGGCTGCCACATCCACAGACTGTAATGGTTGACAAAGATTGGGTCTCACTCATTTTTGCCATAGTCCCCAGACCTAGCTATTTCACCTCTAGGGCAGCCTCCTTCCTTATTTCCATAAGCCTGTGCATTGTCACTTTAAAGCAAGGACAGTCACCTCTTAGTCCTCAACTTCCAGTATGATATATGGGCTAAGTATTAGCTGTACATGGACAACTTGAAGAGACACACTGAATATCTGAGCATGAGCAGATAGTTCCAGGCTCTGCTGTGAAGGCTGCAAGATGAACTTCTTTGTAATATGGTTTCCAGACCCTACCTCTGCAGATTCTGTCAAGGTTTGGGAGAACACCTCGGTTGAATTTGCTACAGAGGCTCATACTTCAAAAATCACCCCAGCAACTGTCAAGTAATTAAAAGAAAGAATGGATCACAATATAACAAATAATGTCATTATTTAAAGAGTGTTTCCCAAATTTGCATTAATATGACAATCACTGGCACTCATGTCAAGAATGCCAGTTTCTAGGCCTCCTTAAGATCTCATACTAGCTGCCACCAGAAGAAGCATCTGGAAATCTCACTACTACACTGGCTCTTTGGACAAGGCTACTGGTGGGATTTTGGGGGAATACCATCACAAGTAGTGGTAGTTTCTGTAGTTCTCATAATACTCACTTTCTGACCTCTGAAGCAGGGGAGAACATATCAAATTAAGTACCCAGATTCCTGTTGCCTTAAGGAAACTGTTCCTTTACTGTATCACTATTTTGGATAAAATTGGTTTTTTTGGTCATTACTCAGAAGATACTTCTATAAACAGCCTAGCAGTGGGGATGCCAATGGCTTTTAATATGCTCAGGTGTGTTCTCAGAAGATTTAATGACAGATGCTGAGTGAGCACCAATCAAAGTAGATAAACAGTATGATTTAAGCAACCAGGAACTTAGTGTCTAAATGGCAGCCCTGGAATATTCTAAATGATGGCCTTTTAGTTGCATAAGTTTAATGGAGTTTGGGAATATTGAAATATTTCCAAGATTTCCTTCTACTCCTTCATGCCTGTCCTCACAATAACGCTTTTGAAGTAATGCTTTGTAATTTTGATGGAGTTTGGTTATTGTGTTTTTCTCTGTTTAACTTGATGCATGCACTGTGGCCTGACATTGAATTTCTTAACAGGCCAGAAGTAGTTTTCAAATGTGCAAGCCTTTTGCGCCTGGGGAAAAAGGGTGAACTTTTGCCTTTGTAATAAGATATGCTCCAATTACCAACTTTAGCAATTTAATATAGTTGAATAATAACTAAACGAGACACTTTGTCACTCAGTCATTATTCAAGCTTCTGTTGGGGATGAAATAAGAGGTTGCCCGAGGTCAACTTGATCCTGGGGGGAGCTCAGCCTTAAAAACCAACTCTGGGAAATTTCTTAAAAAAAAAAATCTTTTTAATAAAAATATTTAAAATTCCAGAAAGTACAGCTCAAACCTCAAACCAAATTTTATAAAATAGAATTATAAAGTGCCATAAAAGCTCATTTGATTTTTTTTAAATGGAGGAGTATTTGGATTTTTAATTTTTTATTTGGAAAACGTAGTGGTGGTATAAAGCAATCTAGGTATTTGATCTAATGAGTGCTTTGTAGATAAAGATGATCCAGAGGAGCTTGTTTTTACATTGGCCAGAGATGTATGCACATTTCCCCTCAGCCTGCTCCGCAGGTAGCCTCATAGTAACAATCCAGGATCCATTTCAAGGTTTACATACTCGTATCTTGCTTTGATACGTACAAGACTTATCCATGGAGAATTATTTATATGTGAAGCTTGGAGAAGCCAAGACTTTATTTGCTTGTTCTACTCTCAGGTTTTGTTGCCTATTTTTGCTTTTAGTTTTTCAGATGTACTGCAGGCCAGGTTTTTCCTATATCTGAGACTTAGACTCCTTGGAAAATTAAGATGTTATGTACTTAGAACATATATATCATGTGCCCTACAGCAGTGGCTCTCAACCTTCCTAATGCTATGTGACCCTCATCTTACTATGACACCCAACCATAAAATTATTTTGTTACTACTTTAGAACTATAATTTTGATACTGTTATGGATTGTAATGCAAATATCTGTGTTTTCTAATGGTCCTTGGTGGCCCCTGCGAAAGTGTGGTCTGACCCAAAGTCTCAACCTACAGGTTAAGAACCATTGTCCTAGAGGATCATGGCAGAGAGAACATGGTCATCCAGGAAGGCTACTCTGTCCCTGTAGTGTGAAACGTGGTTGGGGAGAATCTGAATTTGAGATGCAGGCTGGGGATGGACACCTCAGTAAGGCAGAAGGTATCTCTTAGGAAAGACATAGCATCTTTCCAGGGTACCCAAGTCCTGATTCTCACCATCTCATCTCCTTATTTTATTTCCCATGTGGACATTACTACTGAAGAGGACACAGATGCTTTCTGACCTCATACTTTCAGAGCCTTAAAAGGACCATATCTACTTCTTGACCAAAAGGATTCTTGATGCCAAGAGGAGTCAGGAGAGTTGAAAATTAGCTCTTGAAAGAATTCTGCAAAGTGCAGGATGTCTGGAGACATGTACCCTATCTATAGAGACTTCGCCACTTCTCCCCAAGTCTAGGTTATGCCACTTTTAAGGTTTCATTTTTAAGCCACAGACTAGGTTTAAAAAATAAACAAACAAATAAACAAACCACAGGACCATATAATCTCTAAATCCGAGATTCTTGGCTTTAAAGCATTTTTCACAATTGCTGATGTTCTCTGACAGTGAATGTTCCTTGTAGACAGAGTTTTCATTTGTTTGTTTGCTTGTTTTTTTTTTTTTAATCCCTTCTAGAGCAGGCTAATACAAGTGCTTATAAATGGGCAAGTTCATGATATAAAATATATATCCCTTAGTTTTCAGTGCCTACCCAATAATATGCTTCCCAAAAGTCATCCACAAATCTTCTCCCCCACCAAAATATATTGAAGTGCTTAAAGCACCAATTTAAAAAATGATTAAAAATTGTTTGCAGGCATTGTCCTGGCTCCATTTCTGTTGTTGTGATAGGGCTCCATGACAAAACAACAAGCAAAACAAAACAACAAGCAAAACAAAACAAAAAACCTTATGGGCAAACGGGTTTTATTAGGCTTACAGTTCCAAGTTACAGTCTGCCATAATGGGGCAGTCAGACCGTATCAAGCAGTTAATTACATCCACAGACAAAACAGAGAAAATGAATGCAGGCACATTCATTCACTTGCCCATTGCTTTTGCTCAGCTCAGGTTTCTTCACTCTTATACAGTTCTAGGCCTTCCTGCCTAGGGAATGGTTATGTTTACATGGACCAGAGTTATCCCATATCAGTTAACGTAACTAAGACAATCACCCATAGACAACCCTACAGACAAACCCAATTCCTCACTGATACATTTTTTCCAGGTGATAAAGGCTGTGCCAACTTGAAAAGGTAACAATCACAGGCATATAATGTATTCTGAGCATACAATGCTCTTGCCCTGGATCCACTTCACAACCCTCTCGTTTATCACTTCCTCCTCCTTGTAATTTTTTTGTTCCCCTAGACAATTTCACTTCCATTCTTATTTAATCTATGCATATATAATTTTATGGGACTATAGAAAATCCAGGCATCAAAAAGAGAAGGAAACTTATATTTGTCTTCCTGACACTGGTTTAATTCACTTAATATGATTATCTCCAGTTATATCTATTTTCCTACAAATGATGTAACTCCATTCTTCTTTATGGCTGAAAATTCTAATATATATATATATTAAAATACATGAGAGAGAGAGAGAGAGAGAGAGAGAGAGAGAGAGAGAGAGTGTGTGTGTGTGTGAGATACTTTCCTATATCCCCCTGTTTTTGGACATCTAGGGCAATTCCATAACATAGCAATTGAAAATAGTGCTGTCATAAATATTGATGGGCAAGCATCTCTGTGACATCTTGGTGGTTTGAATAGGAATGACCCTCATAGGCTCATATATTTGAATCCTTGGTCATTAGGGAGTAGTACTACTTGACAGGGATTAGGAGGTGTGGCCTTGCTGGAGGAAGTGTATCACTGGGGATGGGCTACCAACCAACACGGAAGTAGAGCTCTCAGCTTCTCCAGCACCATGTCTGCCTGCTTACTGCCATGCTTCCCACCATGATGATAATGAACTAAACCTTTGAAAATATAAAAGTCAGCCCCAAATAAAAGTTTTCCTTTATAAGAGTTGCCATGGTCACAGTGTCTCTTCCCAGCAACAGAACAGTAACTAAAACAGACATGCTGGCTTGATGTCCTTGGGAGAATAACTAAGAGTGAGATAATGAAGATTGTTAAATAGTACGTATATTTCTAGTTTTCTTGAGCAATGTCTATACTGATTTCTGTAGAGATCTGACTAGTTTATATTCCCACTAGCAGTGAACAAGGGTTCCCTTCGGCTGTTTGGAGCTTTCTCTCTGCCTTGGAAACTCTGAAAGAAATTGCCTCAGAGTTCGGCTCAGAGGCCAGCATTGCTACACTAAGCAGCCCAGACCAGACTTAAAGAACATTCAGCATTGTTTCAGTGGAACCAATGTTCTCTTTTCCCTGACCTTGGCCACCCATGAGCTGGAGCACTAAATGTTGAAGAATATAGATGTAGATAGGCTATCCCATGGCAGAACTGCCCAGCAAGAGTCTAAAATATGCAGGGAACCTCTGACAGACCACAGCTACCTTAGAACGTTCTGAGAATGAGTCTATTACTGTCTTCAACTGTGTCCAACTTAACACTTTCCTTGTCTCAGGTTAATTTTGAGCCCAGCTTGAAGGCTGCACTCTGCCTCTAAAATCAGCAGCAAACCAAGTTCCTCATTCTAAATCACCCAATCCTGTCATTCCTAGGGCCATCTTCAGCATTTGGTCCCTATTTTATCAGTTTTATTATAACCCAGCCTATCATAGCTGATTATTCAGGAGAGACACATGCCTGCTAGTGCAACCCAGACTAAGGTTTACTGGGAAGACCTAACCCTACCATAGGCCCTTCTTCTGGCTCTGGGTCTTCTTCGTCAATTGCACAACTGGGCACCATGAAAAACACATGACTGCCATTGACATAGACAAAGAAAGAAAATATGAGCCATCCATTTGGCAATAATGTTGGCATCTTCCTCCCTTCATGCTGCCAAGGCCTGACCAGAAAGATCTTGGCCTGCTTACTGCCTGGTGTAGTCAGTCTAGACACAGGGTGGCTCAGGTCATGGTATGTAGAACAGCTGTGGTAAGTTCTATACATACAAGTAAAGACAGAGAAAGGTTTATGCTTCCTGTCTCCTGTGGAGACACAAAGTAGAGTGAAGTTTAACCTCAGGGGATTAACCCCTCATGGAATTTAACAGAAAAGTTTTGTATTTTTTAAACTTATAATTTGCCTCAGAAGATATACTATATTCTGGTTTTCTTTATAGTTTCATTCACATAAGAAAAATAGATTGTTTTCTGTCTATACAAAACAGGTACAACATTTTTTGAATAGGGAAAGCAGACAAATAGGCAAATAAATGTTTAGTAAATAAAGAAGGATGTATATTATGTTGGGAAGGAAGCCATATCCTTGGTCACTATAGAATGTCAGTTCAGTAGCTCAAACAATTTCCAAAGTAGCTTAAGGAGGCCAGGAAGGAAACACAGGCCACACAAAGCTACCTATCTCATTTGCCCTCTCCCCCAAATTTAGACTTCAAGTTAAATGTTATTTTCCTTAGCCTGTAAATGAGGAAACTGAGGCTGCCCAAGGGCTGATCTAGGTCACAATGAGTAAGTGACTGAGTTAGGGATTGACCAGAGTCTGCCAGACACCAAAAGCTCATTACTGTTAGATTGTCACTAATTTCAGCAACTATCTTCTCCCTGAAGTGTACACCCAGGGACATTTAACAACATTCCAAGATGAGGTCATCAGGGAGAGCTTGGTCAAGTAACCATTGAAGAAGTCCTCTCTCTCATCCATTTCCCAGAAATCCGAGTTGGAAGGTGAGTTTTGTAATTTCTTCTCTTTTAATAGATGATTTATTTTAAGTACTTAGTCTGACGATGCGACAAGCAGGGGTGGGCTTGGTTTGTAGAGTTTCTAATCTTCTGGGACATGTTTTCAGTTGAATAAACTTTGAGTCTCCAAGAAAATTCCTCAAGACAGTCAGATATATATCCATAAATGCACATATGGGCACACATATAGGAACACAAGATATATACTCAGGGATCCATAGCAGGGCATGAGCTAAGTGCGAAGTGTTTCTGATCTTCTGGGAAGTGTTCTTCACTTTTATAAGCTTTGATTCTTCAAGGAAGTTCCTAAAGATGGATAGTCAGATGTTCATAAATGCACATGTGGTCATGTATATACATATTGGAACACAAGGTATGTGAGGAACATATGAGCCTATGAGTACATGCATACACGGAGCACAAGACAGATGTATGGGATCAAATAGGAAATGAGTATATACATATACATGGTATGCACATGTATAGAATTATATATTTAGGAACCTATACATGGGTGCACATATATATAGGAACACATGGGAGTATGTACATATGTAAACTGGAAAAATAGGTATGTGTATGTGTGCATACAGGAACAGATAGCCTTCAGTTATATCACAGAATGCTATGTGGACAGTAAACAGAGCGGGGACGAATAAGAAGAAAGATCCTTCCACCTTGGGGCTGGTGGTTGGAGGCAAAGAAATTAATTCACACAGAATAGATTAAGAAGAGGGAGGGCAGAGTTTACTTATGGCACAGTGAGAGTACTGTAACTCATTCACCAGCCAGAAACAAAGAAGTCCATTACCAACCTGGGGTGTGTAGGTGGTAATGGAAGGATAGAGGGTTTTGTTGGGACTTTTTAGCTAATAGACAAGTCACTTTTTCCCCAGGGCAGTTAAAGATACTAGGAATTTCCTAAGAGGAGGGTTGGGGGTAGTTGTATTTTTGGGAGGCTCTACTCAGATAAAAATATTTCATGAGAGGCTGGAAACTGGTCCAGTCAGTGGAGTACCTGCCATATGAGTTTGGATCTGTGATATCCATAGAGAAGTTAGACATGCTTAGGCATGCCTATGACCTTAGCATTGGTGGCATGGAGGTAGGTGGATTCCTAGCTAGTCAGTGAGTTCTGGATTCAGTGAGACACCCCATCTCAGAGATAAGATGGAGAATGATAATGGAAACTCTTCAGTACCAACCTCTGACCTCCTCTACATGGACATGTGCACCTGCACTCACACATGCACTCAAGTACACACCAAACTAGGAGAATGACAAGGAGGAAAGACGAGAGTGGGTGGGTGGGTGGGAGGGAGGGTTGGAGAATATTCCCATTTTGGCAGGGGGAAGGTGGAGGGAATGGGGAGGTTCCAAAGGGGAGATCTGAAACATTTGAAATGTAAATAAAATATGAAAATAAAAAAAAAAGGACACACCAAACACATGTAAAATATTTAATGACATTTCTTTGTGCCTCACCTTTAGCTCAAATATTTTTACTTAAAAGTATATTCATATCAAGTCTCAGCAGATTCTCTTATTTTGCCTGTTTGAAGTTATTTTTAGAAATTTTATCAAAAAGGAGGACCAAAAAGGAAAGGAAGGGGGAGCAAGAAGAGGAGGAGAAGGAGGTGGCGAGAAGCTCATCACTACTGAGAGAGATTTATGAAGTTCTGAGATAAGGCATCTTCTCCAAAGGGAGAGAAAACAGAGATTACAAGTGTGAACAGACTAGATCTATTTGGTGAATATAGAGAGAAGTCAGTAAAGAAAATTCTAGAATTTGGTATGCAAATGTTTGAGTAGGGATGGCAGAAAAAAATGTTCTAGTTGTGATTGTTTGCAGGGTGATACTGCAGAGATGCAGATGAACTCAGTGTTCTGAGGGTCTCACACTACTGGTGATCTGCTATTGGGATGGAGGGATCATAAGGACAGTGACAAATTTCTAGGCACTTCCTATACCTCTGCAAAGACATTTGTTTATTATTACATACTACATATAGTTACATATATTATATTATATTATGTGTATATATAATTATTGAATATTATATATTACATATATTATATTTACACAGGCAATATCTTTTCTTATTACATGTTCTCTTCCCCTAGTTCTTTTTTAAATGCCTGCACACATCTTAAGATGAACAGGGCTTCATGTGTCAGGTCACATACTTCTCTTTCTGTCCATACATCATAGGTAGGAAAGATGGTTACTTTAGTTTTTCAGAGAACTTAATGACAGCCTCAGTATGAACATTAATTAAAACCTAGCATGCCTATAGCTATATTATTTGCTCTTTTGTTGTTAGATTTCCAGCTGCAGTGGAAATGAAAAGATGTCTGTGTTCCGGGTCTTCTGGAGTTGTGTGCCTTTGGAATGTTTCCATTCAACAGGGGCTTATCACGTGTTCCTCCCCTCTCAGCACACACTATTCCTCCTTCACCCAATTAACCTTCAAAGAGAAGACCAAGCAGGTTATATTTAGGAAGACACACACACACTCACACACACATACATACATTGTGTGTGTGTGTGTGTGTGTGTGTGTAAAACAATAAGTCATGAAAAAGTAGGGCATAAATTTGAAAAAGAATAAGGAGGGATATTTGGGAGGGTTTGAGGGGAGTATAGGAGGAGATTGTGTAATTATATTATCATTTCAAAAATAAAATAAAGAAGAAAACCTGATATGCCCATGACACTGGGCAGACAATGCTCTAATAGGACACCCCAACACTAGTAAGGCAGAAAGCAGGAACTTATAAAGACCATTACTGACTGGGTCTATCATCTAGTCTTACATGAACACTTCCTGGTTTGACACCAGCTGTGAATGAGAAGCTCAGGATGCCCATATTTATTTCACTGGCTACAAATTTTTCAGTCCCCAGCCTGACAGTTGACTGCTTCACCACAAAGAGCCCACAATCTGAAGGCATATGAAAGAATGGACTCTCTCAATGGATTTCAGCCAAGCTCTTGGGGATAAAATGAAACAGGCAGGGAACCATAGCTGTCCTTAGGAAGAAAGGGACCCATGCTAAGAGTACCTTGACAAAGAACACATAAAAGAATATTCTATAGTGTGCCCACTAGTCTGAATCTTAGAAGGAAGATAAAAGAAGGGGTTCCCACCACATTCACTTGGCTGGACCCTGAGCAGATATCCGGGAATCTGTCTGGTAAGATATTTATTTTTGTTGGCATAGTCAGAGATGTTGAGATCTCAGCTGTAGTTTCTGGAAGAACAGAGGCTCCCAGACATCCCAGACTTGTCACCAAATTCCAAAGAGAAAAATGTCCTTTCTTTCTTTCTTTCTTTCTTTCTTTCTTTCTTTCTTTCTTTCCTTCCTTCCTTCCTTCTTTCCTTCCCTTCTTCTCCTTCTCCTTCTCCTCCTCCTCCTCCTCCTCCTCCTCCTCCTCCTCCTCCTCCTCCTCCTCCTCCTTCTTCTTCTTTTGAGTTCGGTGGTCAGGGGTCCAATAATTATATTAGATAGCTAACAAGGAGAGACAGGGTTACTTAGGAACACATGCAGAAGTATTCAATGCTGTATACTCCCACTCAGTATCTCAGGTCAGCTTTATGTGCCAAGTACAGCAAAGGGACAGGAGAATGAGATCACTGGTGGCAAGGTACTGAAGGTTCTACTGGGTTTTCATGCAGTTTGCCTCCCTGGCCTCTAGCTGAATTCCAAGATACTCCTGGGAATGGAGTCCAATGGCAGCTGCAGTTCCTGGCATTCTTGTTAAATAAGGAAAGTCCAGCTACCAGCTCTGTATCTTATTCAAATGACAAATTTTTACTTTCAAATATCTTTATTGCTACTCTGAGAGTTTATACATATATGCCCAAGAAGCCAGAGATGTGTGACATCCCAGGAATTTTCATAAAGAAAAACCCATCAAAGCCCTCCAGGCCTAAGTTTTAGAGATATGCCTGAGAGCTTCAGGAAGGGTCAGGACTCTATCACAGTCCTGGTGATAGAGAGATTGCTGGATAATATAAGTACACTGCAGGGGTTATCAATAAAGTCCCTGACAGATTGACATCACACTGGGCCTTGCTCCAACAGTGTGAGCCATCTCTCTGTGTCACAGTGTTTGAGCCATCTCTCTGTGTCACAGAGAAAGTTGGTGCCAATTAAATCTCTCAGATCCAAAGCCTGTTACTTGTCTTTTAAACATCGTTGCATAATATTCTGAGTTAAGTAATACCAGGGCTGCTTATTCTTTCCCTAACTTTGTCCTTCACTTATTACAAACAGGAAGAAGTAGATTATTTATATATTTGGATCACAATTTGATCCTGTAACTGCAAGGAATCTTTATTGCCAGTGGAAATACTCGGAAGCAAATGTGAGGTTCAAAGTGCCAATTTCAATTGACAATTTCTCACCCTATTTCTTTACAGAGAAATTGTGTTATTTTTCTAAAAAGAAAAATGTGCCTTCTCTCTACTAAAGTCACCTTTACAACTCTGGGAACTCCTGAATTATTAGTATGGTCAAGAACACTTTTAAAAAACTCTATATCCTAAGCCAATCCTTCAAACAGCCCATTTACAACATATAGTGCAGAATTAATTGTTCATAGAAGATGGGGAGAAAACATACAAAATTGGCAGAGTGAAATTTCTTATGATGGGCATTGTGGATTTGGGCCTTGTTAGACAGCATGGATAAATGTGATCAAGAGCAAGAGAAGATAATGAATCAATGAGAATGGGCCAGAGGCTGTGAGAAGACTTTACTTACTAAGCCATTTTGTTTGTGGATCAAATGCTGCCTTCCACAATATTATCAAGATAACCCATCTACATTCATTGTTCTGGGAGGAGGAGGCTCTGCACAATGTAGATGGTCAGCAGCACCCCTGACTCCCTCCCTGACCCAGCCATGACCATCATCAATGTCTCCAGACATTGTCAAATGTCCCCTAGGAGGCAGAATCAGTACCTTGCAGGAAATGAGGAACCCTGCTTTGGCAGAGTCTGAAAAGATTCTCAGACAGTTGAGGGAGACCTTGGGGATATTTTTTTTAGTTTTAAAGATGGGTAGGCACTGCAATGTGCATCCTTTAGTGCAGGAGTGTGGGGCCATGCTTGGGTTGGGTGAGGATCGTAAAGATGGAATTTTGTAGGGTTGCTGGAGACCACAAGGTAAAGATTTTTGAGATGAGAGGGCTATAAAATGCTCAAATTGATAGAAACATTTCCCATGATGCCTTCAGTTGAGAAATCAATGGATCTTTCTAGAAGTTTCTAGAATGACCACAAAACAACTGTTACCTTACTGAGCAAGGGTGTTCAGGACAAGGAAGTTGTTCTAATGAAAATGCTCAAAGAGTAAAGTCATGTGCTTATGAGGGTAGTAACATATTAGATCTCAGAGGCGTTTCAAGGCTCCTTGATCTTATTCCTTTGCTTCTGCCTTTGGGCACATTATTGCTACATTTGGAGAATCCAATACAAGTAAAAAAAAAAAAAAAAGAATGAATTAGGGAGTTCCTATTCCAGAGGTCCTGCCAGGCTTTACCATACTCTGAACTTGATGAATGATTTGTTTAAGCATACAGTTTTCCCTAAATTCCAGTTTCTCCAGCAACATACTGAAGTTGATAATGTCTTCCTCTTCAGATCTGCTGCAGTGGAATGAAATGCATGTCTAATATCCTCACGGCACACATGTCTGTACCCTGGAAATATTAAGGAGGGAGCGAAGCCTTTCTCTCGTGGATTCTTTTTCTCATGTTCCTGAGCATGCTGTTTTATCTCTAAAATGTGTGGGGTGATGTGGGCTGGAGATTAGCAATGACACTGCCACTCGGGTGAAGGAATTATAAAGGCACTGTGGCACTAACTAAGAGAGGATGGAGACCTGAAGACCATGCACTCAAAAGTCCATACAGTCTATTTTGAGACTCTCTTAAGAACAATGCCTTCTTTTAGTAGCACGACCTTGAATCTGTTTCACAGTGGGATTCTGCTTTCTCTCTCCTAAATCTCAAAACAGACTGTCTTCTCTTACTGCATACATTTTTTCCATCCTCACCCTATGAGATAGATGCTATGATGAAAAGTCTGATGCTTGAAGACTAAACAATTTGCTGAATATACCCGACTTATTCATAAATGGAAGCAAGAGTTAAAATTTAATTTGTCTCCTGGGTTCAAAAGTTGTTGATTCCCCTACTACAGCATGTTGCCATGGACTCATTTATTCTTTGAAACAATAACAAACAGAAGAGCCCACAGATAAAACATCAAACATATATCACCATGGTTCACGTAGACTGGGTCCATGTGCAACAGTTTTGGTACATAGACAAGAAATATATAACCATATGTGGTGTTTTAAATGAGAAATGTTCCCAGAATCTCATAGGCTTGACTATTTAGTTTCTGGTTAATAGTCCTGCTTGAGGAAGTTGTGGAACTTTTAAGGGACAGAGCCCACCTGGAGGAAATATGTCATTGGGGGTGGGTTTATAAACGTTATGGCTTGGACCAACTTCCAGCTCTCTCTCTCTGTTTCATGTATGCTGTTGAAGGTGTGATCTCTTAGTTCCCACTCCTGCCACCTGGTGCCATGTTTCCCCTGACTTTATGGACTCTCCCTTTGATCCATGAGCCAAAATAAACTTTCTCCCATAAGCCATTGTTGGTCATGGTGCTTTATCACAGCAACAGAAATGAAGTCATACATCTAAGGTGTTTCTCTAACCTGACCGTAGGGTGACACGTAATCAGGCAGCTTTTCCGGAAACCACACTGCCAGTCCAGTTTGCCTAATCCTAACAAAATAAATGAACCAGCCCTGCCATCAGTTCACAATGGACTGCTTTTGATGTGATTGGGAGAAAGAGAAACACATAGTGTCCTTTCTACTAATAGAGCCTTAGAGCTGTGCAAATGTATTTGGTAATGTTTAGATAACAAAGGTTATTGGAAAAATGGTAAAGGCTATGCAAAATTTGCTGCAAAATACTCCAGATAGGAAGGACACCATAATGAAATGTCTCTTATAGAAGCATCTCAAACGGTGGGTTCTCTAGGATCATCTACTTATGGTGTGGATGTTGCAGTCTTCAGGGCTGGTGATTCATAAGTGGACCACTAGAGGGAAATGGTTCTGTAGCCTCTGGATTTTGGGTTCCTCTTTCTTTTTAAAAACCACAAAACAGGCTTACTTTTTCTAAGCTCTGTGTGGTACTTGCTTTGTGAATGAGCATGCCCCCTCCACCCCCCATCTGCCTTGGCCTTAGTTTCTACCGCCTGAGAAGGTAGAGTTGGCAGTATGATCCTTAAGGTCACTTCCTTCCCTTGATTTCAACAGATTCACAGAGGTTAACAACTGACTAGTGCCCTCTACAGGGGACTTTCTCAGCAGTGTGGGAACCCAGGAAAGGTACTAGAAATATATATATTTGCTATATATAGAGGTATATACAGTATCTATAGCTGTACATGTGTTCTAACCATATACAATATATAATTAATGAAATATTAATTAGTCTTAGATTTCATCCAGACTTCATTGTTCACATAAGGAATGTGGGGACCACCTTGGATACAAGCTTCACTTAGTCCTGTGGGAAGAGGTTATCCAGGACATAAATATGAGCCCCTTGATATTCAGTTCAGTAGTTGTCTGATAATGAATGACTTTTTCCTGGCTTTCACAATTGTCATCAAAATACTCTTTCCTCCCCTTCTCAGACAACTGGAACTCAGCATTTTCGAAGTTTTTTGTGTAATTCCTACCCTTAAGAATTGATGAACTGTAGATTTTTCCATTAGAGTGGGAAATGGCAGTTTCAGCATTGCCTGTAATTGTATGAGCCCCTCACTGTAAGGGTGGCTTCTCTGCAAGTGATCAGGAGGCCCTTTCATGACATTGCCAGTAGAAAATGTAGGCATGCTCAGTAAATTGATTGATTCTCTTTCGCTTCAAGCATTGCTGAAATGTTTAATCCTTCATGCTGAGACCTACCCAGAAGTTAGGACATGCTATTCATTCCTAAGGTGTAGGACATAGGGGAAAAAAATGTCCTAGAAGGCTTTCAGAGTAAGCCTTCTTTAACATTTGAAAACTTAATCGCTATTTTAAGTTTTATTATTACAAAAGTTGTGTGTGCTTTGTGGAAAGTTAAAAATTCAGATAAAGGAAGTTTTAAAAATGATAGCCCCACATTCTTATCCCTTACAGATTACCACTCATAACACCTGTGTACACTACACATTTCTATCAAAATGAGATAATGTTGGACATGCTGTTTGTAAACTGATTTTTTTGGTTAATGATCTCTATCTTTCCTTGTCAATAAAGTTTCATCTTATCTAAAACCCAGTCTATATTCAAATTTGCCCTGCTTGTCTGCAAAATGTCTTTTTACAATTGGTTTGTTCAGACTAACTCAAATGCAGGGCTCTGCATAGCTTTCAGTTATTCTGTCCTGTAAAGCTCATTAATCTAACATTTTTTTCATAAACTTAAAAAAAAGCAGGGAAAGTTGAAGTTTGCACTGTGTGTGTGTGTGTGTGTGTGTGTGTGTGTGTGTGTTTTCAGATTTTATTCTTTATATAAAGCAGATTTAAAAAAAAAAAAAACCAACTTCTGCCTTATCTTCACCTACAGTCACTATGCCTTATTGGTATAACAGATGGTCAGCTTTTAAATGCACAGCCTTTAGTCTAAAATGAAATTTGTAAACCTGCTCGAAATCTTGGAAAACATCTTTGTTTTCATAACCACTGAGCCATCTTCTCTCTCTAGAGCCCACATCTCTGTTTTTCTTTAAGTGTACCCAGACCTAAACATAGCAAAGTCAGTCAAAATTTGTATCAGACCTATAGCAAGAGAGAGTGGTCAAGAAAACAGGCCAAGCCTGCCCTCCTGGTGCTTGGGGTCTAGCTGGGAAGGTAGCCCCTAAATAAAATGTTAACACAAAGTAGCAAATTAAAAGATGATGCAGGCTGGTGCTGAGGGGGCAGAGGATGGAAGTTGTCTAGGCACAGGGAGAGACTTGGGGAGGCAGGTCTGGTCTGGTGTAAAGGAGGGCTTCTCTAAAGGAATGTCTACTGAGAGAGGAGGACAAAGCCTGCTTTTGGCATCAGAAATGGAATTTGCTAAAGTATTGGAGTTAGTTGTGAGTCATTTCACTTATGACCAGAATAAAGAAAACATGGACAAAATGGAATGTGATGAGCTGGGAATGAAGGTCCAGGCCAGCTCATCCAGGGCCCCGTGCTATGGGAATACTTTATTGATTGTATGGGCAAGAAGGAATGATGTAGGGCTACAAGCGGTAGCAAGCGTGATCTGTTTGATGTTTTTACTAAGGACACACTTCTGGGTAAAGAACACACTGAGGAGACAGGCATGGTGACAAGGCACCTGATAGAATGCCATCTTAGCTGCTCAGTTGAGATTGAATGTCTTGCCTTTGATTGGCTGGTAGAATAGACTATAAAGAAGAGTGACTTAGAGATACATTTAGCTTGTTAGGAAGTGGAACCAGAAAGATGTGGGGGCCGATGTGATTGAGAAGGGGCAGGAAAGGAGGAAAGACATACCAATAATGATATATCTATTTGAGCTGTTTTCTGGTGCTGTGCAAGTAATTACACCCCAGGTACAAGCTAGCTTAGAACCTAGTAAAAATGTGTTGTCTCAAGTATCCCAAGTCCTTGGGTAGATCAGATGCGTCAACATAGCTAGCACCAGGAGTTCAGACCATGTCTTTAATAATACCTTTCTTTCCTACTCTTACATGTTGGCTTCGCCCTTTCCTTGAAGCCCCTTTCTCATGCTGACAGACAGCTACTGGTGGCTCTAGGTTTGCATCCTTTACAGGACATTCTTCTAGCAGAAGGGATCGTCTCAATAGTCTCAGGAAATGCCCTAGAATGGAACCTTGTTAGCTCAAGCAGTATGTCTGTGCCTGGAGCCCAAGAGTAGAATCAGTTCTACATAAAATAAATACACAGAGTAGAAAAGCAAGTTTAGCACTATAATTGTGAGTGGATGATAGACAGGCAAGAATTACAGCACTTACTATATGTGGCTCTCATCATTTTTATAGGCCTAACTGCATGAATGGGAAGGTCATTCCCTTGAGGAAGAAAAGAGTGTTGAGGGAAAGATTACAGGTTCAGATTTGCACATGCTCTTTGTGGGATCCATTAGATTTTCCCTGGGGATGCTAAGTGAGCTGAGTAGTATATGAATCCAAGGCTTAGTAGAAAGTTCTTGGCTGTAGTTCAAGGTTTGAAAGTGACCAGTGTGCATGGTCATCTGAGATCATCTGAGGGGTATGTCAGATGAGAAGAGGAAATGTAATCCTTGGATTGGGAAAGAGAAGAGAGTTGCAGGGGTGTAACAGAAGGGCTGGCCAGCAGGTGAGAAAGGAACCTAGTCAGTACCCCACCAGTGAAGTGGAGACTTTTTGTTGAAGGTGAACATGCAATACCTAACAGCCTGACAGGCCTCTGAGAGATCCAGTCATTTGAGGAAGTATGGCTGAAAGCTGAATCTTGGTGACTGTGGGTGGCACTGGTCAGAAGAACAGGAAAGGTGCTAGATTTAGCAAGGAAGAACAAGTGGGAAGCAGGGAGAGCTGGCAAGGACAGAAGACTGAAGAGGAGTTGGAATGATGACAAAGATCAAAGATTTGCTCTGAGGTGGCTCCAAGGAAGAATTTTAATTTAGTTAGGTTGTTTTTGATAAATAAATGTGAAATTATAAAGAAAAGTGGAATTATCGCCGTTAAAAGATAGAGATAGATGGGATTTCAAGACCAGATGGATGGAGAAATCTTGGAGAGGAGAAGAACCAACTCCTTCACTACAGGTGGGAGGAGAAAGGAAAAAGACAGATGTGGAAAAGCACACAGATCTGCCACCAGATGTGGAAGCCATTTTGGTAGCATAGTTTCTATCAATTCTCAGAAGCAGGAGGTGGTATCAACTCCTAATGTGAGCAAAGAATTGCAGAATTAGAGAGTGGAGAGATCTCAAATAGGTACAGAAACTCAAGGTGGAGTAGAATCCCTGAGCAGAGTCTGTGGCCAGGGAAGACTATGTTGTTGTCATCTGACCTGCTGATGATGTCTTGCCACAGGACCCAGCAACAGGGTTGCTGTATCTAAGAAGATGAATAGCTTATCCTCCAGATGTGATGAAAGAACGCAGGAGAGGGGAGCTGGCGGTAGAAGAAATTCACTGTGACATCACACATGGAGTCCAAAACTGTAATGGAGAACTGGGCTATGGTTAGCCCAGAAAAAAATGGGAATGGGTTCTGATTTTCATAGAGAATGATTGAAAGGTAAACCAGGTGATTGCCATTGATGATGGAGGGAGGGAAAAGAGGAAGGATGAGGAGGTTGACAATAGAAAGTCCCCCAGGCAGTGAGGAAATGGTTATAGAAAGCATAGAGGGATGGCCACAAATGATACAGTCAGACTAAACAGAAGGGAAAGCTAGGGCTACAGAAGACCACTGATAGAGAGACCTTGGGTGGTCTGGTTCTAAAGGGTCCCAAGCATTGAGTGGTAGGTACTCTGAAGGACCTACCCTACCTCTTCCCTGATGGCTTAGCATTTTAATCCTTGCATTGCTATTCATATTTCTCTTCCTTTTCTTTTTTTTATATTAAATTCACCCTGAAAATAAAGTATTTCTCTTTGTATGATTTCCTATTTTAATAAATAACACCACTATCCACCAAGCCCCAAACTGGAATTGCCCTTGATGCCCACCCCACATATTGCAGCCATTGGTAGATCCAGTTCACTCAACCATTGAAAGAAATGTGAACAGCACTTTTTACAGCCTTGGCTGCTCTCGCATGCCATTGTTTGTTGCAGATACTGGACAGAACCTTGTGTTTACTTAAGCAACCGTCATCTCTTCCTCAAACCTGCTCTCCTCATCTCGCTTTGTGTGCCTACCATCCATTCTCCTTCTGGTTCATCTTCTGAAAATATATGTCAGATGTCACTGAAAATAAAATCTGCTCTACTCCCCACCACTCCAACATGCCCTGTAGTCCTCCATTGGACCCCCAAACTTGACAAGCTTGATTCTTTCTTAGGGCCTTTGCCACAGCTGTCTTCTTGACTTGGAATGCTCTTCTTCCTAGCAGGGCTCTTTCTTGTTATTCAAATTTCAGAATTAATGCCACCTCCCTAGAAAGTACTTCTCTGACTGCCTGCCCAGCCAAAAGTAGGGTGAAAAATTCCATCTGTCTTATAAAAGCACACATTCCTTACCCTGTCCTTTCTTGTCTACACCCTTTTCCTTTCTCACCCTTAAAAAGTTCTCTTTAACCCATTTCTTAAGTTAGACAATAGTATATATAGCCATAACTTAGAATTCCCTGAGTTCCACCATGAAGCGAAATTCATGAAGCCAACACCAGCCTCTCCCTTTTCTTTGTCTCTCCCTCCTTCCTCCCACCTCCCTTTCTTCCCTCTCTCTTTTGTCCCTTTCTCCCTTCTGCTTTGCATAATTAATGTCCTTTGTGACATCATTGCTATATTTTTAAACAAAGTGGCAGGATGGTCTTTATAAAAGGGAGTTGTTAGTTTGAAGTTTAAAGACTTAGGCAATCTGTAAAATTCTGTTTTCTCGGTATATATTTTTTTTGGATTATTTTATTTCATTTTATTTCTTTTATTCAGAGTATTAACAACAACTGAACCCAGGTCGCTGTTGAGTGAGACAGACAGTGTGTCAGTTATCCATAACTACAACAATATGATTATATATATATTTGCCCAACACTTAGTGTTAAAATACCCATTCAACATTTATTTCTTATATGGGTCAGCTGAGTTATTTTGTTGATCTGGTCTGGGCTCACTCACATATCACTAATTGGCTGACCACCCAGCTTGGGTAGCTGGCCTAGGATGGCCTTCAGCTGAGGTGACTAAGCTTGGTTCCATATGACCTTCTGCCTCCCAGCAGGCTAGTCTGGGCTTGTGCTGCTGTAGGTGGCAAAGTTCCAAAAGAGAAATCAGAAACCCATATGTGTGGTTTGAGTTTCTGCTTGCCTCAAGTTTGCTGCCATTCCATAATCCAAGAAAGTCTATGGCCAAGCTTACTGCCAAGGGCCACGAATAGAGCAAAGTACAGCAAACCCATGGCTGGTAGCACACTGAATCCACACAATGGAATGGAAACATAACAATGGGGTGTCTCCTGAAAAAAAAAAAGTGTCCTCCTCTGTGTTCCTTCACTAATCTGAGAAGCCTTTGGTGTATTTCTAAGCTTGGCATGACTGTTTAGTGAATGTCTGAGAGTCTCAAGACTCTGGGTATTAGTGTGTTGAGGACATAGCAGTGAACATAAAAGGGCACCATGTTGCAGCAGTAGATGACCGTGTGTAGTTAAGTAGACACACGAACACAGATACAATTCCACATCCTGACAGGTGCTCCAGAAGCATTGCTTCAAAGCTGGATCTGGGATTCTGGGGAGAAGGACACATTGAGAGGAAGTGAACTTGCTGCTGGCAGTATACAATGATACAGCCCTCAAGGAATGGCTATGGAAATTTGTCACACATCTAAAGGTAGAGCTACCTGCTGTAGCACACGCTCTGGGATACATACCTGACAGACCCTAAGTCAGCCACATCACAGAGATACTGGCACAGTGCTTATGGCTGTAGCTTTCTCAGCAGCCACAATATGGAACAAGCCTGGAGGTACATCAACAGATGGGATAAAGACAATGTAGTGCATCTGTAAATAACAAGATGATGACATTGGGGGAAAGAAACTGGAGATCGTTATGCCAAGCAAAGGAAGGAAGGCTCAGAAAAACAAATGGTGAGTGTTTTCTCCCGTATGCAAGGTCTAGATTTGTGTGTGTGTGTGTGTGTGTGTGTGTGTGTGTGTGTTTGTATTCTATCATATATAGATATAGATATCATAAAAGTAAAAAGAGGACCTTTGTGGATAGCCCTGGGCTGATTGTAATCTGCTAGTTTTGCCCTCCTGTGAGGAGCTTCAGACAAGGAGTGAGTTACACCTATGACTTGTGAACCAATCCCCTAATGAATAAAAGAGCCAATCACTGGGCATGTAGGGGACTTTCAGGTCAGAGAAAAGAAGAGGGGAGCAGGAGAGAAAGGGTCCTTTTGGAATGGGGACAGCATGTAGTAGGTAAGGTGTAGCTAGTAGAGTCTCCTGGTATCATGGCGGATCCACAAGGATTCACCACCAGAGGAATCAGACTTTGATAAGGTTTACAAGATTAGGTTTTAGTTGTTGCACCCAGAGATTGAGTTATCATTGTTTCTGAACCAAGTATATGTTGCGTTTTCCTTCATGTGGGGGCTCATCTGGGTTCAAGAGAGAAAGGTACGGCAGCAAAGTGTGTGTTTACCTGATGTGTGCACCACAGAGGCCATGGGGGTATTGAAGCATGGGGCTGGTGTGGTAGTGACCCGCCAGTGGAAGCCTAGTGAGCTGGGTGGAGAGATCGTGGAGCTCTGAGTCAGAGCTCCATGAGATAAAAGCAGCTCGGCCATTGCCCGACAGTGCCTGGCTGGCCAGACCGCCAGGGAGGAGAGGACCAGGGTGTAGTACAGGAACATGCTACAGCACATTCCTTTCTTTTTTAAAATTATTTCCCGAAACAGAAAGAGGACTATGGGAGAAGAGGAAAAACTCTAAAGGGAAGGGGAAGGGGGGGGGGGGAGAGAGAGAGAGAGAGAGAGAATGCATGGTATGAAAGCAGAAGTGGAACCACTTGGTTGGGGGGCAGCAAGAATAAAGTAAATAGAGTGGGGAAGATACTGGGTGGAACAATTAAGAACAAGGGACATCTACAAACTTGTCACACAGAAACCCATTATGTTGTATGCTAACTAAAAAAATAATTAAAAAAAAAAACTATTCACAGAACTAGGCTCTCTTTGAAGACAGAGACTGAGGCCTTTTATTTTTGAATTCCCTGTTCCTAGTAGAGTGTTTGGTGCTGTAAGGAGCCCTAAGTGGACAGAGCTCAGAGGTGAGGGAAGAAATGAAGAGGAACGTGTGGTGAAGGGAGAAGAGGAGCTGAGGGGTTGGTGAAGTACTTGGTCCAGTCCACTCTTGCATCTTTTCAGGAGAAAACACAAGGACTGCTCCCTCCCTCTGCCCTGCCCTTTTAAGATTAGCCCAAGGGAGCCCTTGCGACATGATATGTGCCGCTTATCAGTGATTCTGACCTGTGGTACTGGAATCCAGGCTCTTCTGTCTCATAGCAGCCAGGCACAGAGAAGGACATTCACAACTGGGTGTTTGCCTCATGTCTTCTGGGACTTGAAAAGTTGGAATTAATCATTTTGAGTAGAACGGCTCTACATTATCTCTGCTTCCTCCGTGTGAACGAAAGATAGGCTTGGGCCCCAGTTAACAATGCTGCCATTAACCACTGGAATTCTTCTGTCATGTAGTTGTGTGCTACAGCCTCTCCTAAATGTTACCAAGGTCTCTTTCCATAGAGAAGTATGGCTACTTGAAGAGACCAGTTAATTTTAAAAGTGCTGATATGTCATTCTGTGTTGTATGACTGCATGAAAATATAATTTGAACATGTTTCAAACATTTAAAGTATCGATGTGGCTCCTTGTGGGTTTTTTCTTTTTGATTCTTTTCTTATATATTATATCTCAGCCAGAGTTTTCCCTCCCTCTTCTTCTCCTAGTACTCCTTTCCCCAGATCTCAGCTCCCTTCAGAAAAGGGCAGACCTCCTAGGTATATCAACTAAATATGGCATACCAAGTACAGTGCGACTAGGTACATTGCCTCATATCACGACTGGATGAGGAAACTCGGTAGCAGGAAAAGGTCCCCAAAGCAGGGAAAAGTGTTAGAGACAGCCCTACTCCCACTGTTAGGAGTCCCACAAGACCACCAATCCACACAACCATGACAGACATGCAGAGGACCTAGGTCAAACCTATACAGGTTCTCTCATTGTTGGTTCAATCTCTGAGAGCCCCTGTGAGCCTTAGTTGATTCTGCAGTCTGTTTTCTTGTGATTCCCATGACCATCTGGCTCCCACAATTCTTCTCCCCCCACCCCCAATTCCACAGGATAGCCCAGCTGGTAGAGTGGATGATTGTTGTGGGTCTTAACTACTTGGCCACAGAGCCCTGTCCATCACATAGGAAACTGTCACAATGTGATTCTTGGTAGACCCCTCTCTTCACATGGCCATCTTCACAGTAAGACTCCTGGTAGATGGCAAAATCCACCCCATAGTCTAACAGAGAAAGTCAGATTCTGATTTTCCTTTTCTTTCCTGCCATGGTGATTCTCCCATATGATCAAGCCCAGGCAGTAACATGGTCCCAGTCCCAAGTTTGGCAGGAGACCGAGCTGCCTGTAATGTGTTGGCTTGTTCCACAGCCCCAAATTCATATGCTGAATACCTAATTCAAAGTACATTTAGAAATAGGATCATTGGAGAGAAAGTCAAGTTAGATTGAGCCCCAATCCAGCATATCAGCTGGTCCTATGAAGGGAAGAAGTTTGGAAACTTTTGCAGAGGGGAGACAGTATGAAGAGACATAAGAGAACACTAAACCCACACAGGGACAATTATCTACATGCCAAGTAGAGGGGCCAGGAGGAGAGCCCTCCTTTACAACTCCCAGAAGGATCAACTCTGATAAAATCCTGGCCTTTGAGTTTCCAGAACCCTGAGACAATAAATCTCTGTTGTTTAAACCACCTGCCTATGGCACTTTGTTATAGCAACTCTTGCAAACTAATGTACTAGCTCCCCCAGAAAATTCCCCTGGTGTGGTTTTGGCTCTTTTCCTGGCCTTTTTGGGTTCCTGGCTCTTCATCTTCTAGTCATTTATGAAGCTGTTAAATCTGTCTTCAAGAAATTATTTTTTTCCAGTAAAATTGATCCAGAGTTTGTTGTTTCCAGCTAAGAAGCCCAATGAATACAAATACCTGGTCCTGGAAAAGCTTTCCCTCTATAGGGAACTTGGTTGTCTTTCTTGGAAACAGCTCGCGACACTGAGATCCTGTGGAGTGTGGCTTTGTTAGACTGGCATATCTGCACTTCCTGTGTAGTTAGTGGATTTTATTTTTGACTAATCTAACCCTACTTTTTTCTTGCATTTGATTTTTAAAATGCAGTTTTCTTATTTAACTTACCTCAAGGTTGGCAGATTGGTTGACTCTTTTCATTGAAACAAGTAGAGTAGATGTCATTCATATCAGGCCACCATGAATGCAAGGTGCCTCCTGTGATGCAGAGACACTTAGAATATCAACAGGCTGTTGTTACCTGCAGTACTTAGAGGTGTAGATATGAACGAGACATTCTAAATTTTATTACTGTTTTAAAGTGTGTTCTAAGCCACCTGCTCTGCTGTCTTTGAGTTCAGGAACATTAATACTCTTTGTTCATGGGTCTCCCTACAATATCAGCCTTCATTTCTAGAATGGCAGTCAGGATTCTGTTTCTTCTGTATATGACTCTGAGTTAATGGACGCAGGTCTTAAGTGAAGCTTCCTTATCGGACCATAGTACTACATCGGCTCCAAAAGCCAGTGAATTGAGATAGATTTTGTTGGTAGTCATGTTATCCTATAACTAAGAGAATAAAATTACAACCAAGAGGCAGAATTTCTACCTCAAGTTTGCAGAAATAAGGAAAAGAGGAGAATGCAATAGTAGAATACAGTGCCAGTTTTTCTCCAGCTTCTTTCACCAAAACAGGGCAATAGAGAATATACATGATATAACACTCATATTAAAATTCTGTTGCATGAATTAAAGATTAATTTATGCAACAGCCTTCTGATATAGATACCATTGCATTTGTGTGCAAACATGATAGCACAGTGACAGTTGGCCACATCAATCTAAAGCATCATCTTTCTACACCGGAACCATCTTTTCGGCATCACCAAAGAGAAACAAAAGTACCAGCAGCCCCAGCATTTCCTCCACTCAGGGGAACTGGAGATTGAATGGACAGAACAGGGAGGTCATGCTGTTTCCCAGAGAACCTAGCAGAGCTGAATAGCAGGATCAGCTCTCAGGACCCCCACCCTGTTCACAGCTCTACTACAGTACAGATTAGGTCAGCCATCTTCCAGGTTACTCGATATTCTACAGTGAGATTTTGACTTGCCCATTTTGAATAGATAGACATTTTGTTTACTTGGAACTCTTCTGCCTATAGATCTTAGAGTTCACAATGGGAGAATTTGGTGTATTTGATATACATCATTGAGAGATGTGGGCCTTCTCTCAATGCCCTCATCCCAGATATCTGGGAGATCTCAATGCTCCCAGATAGTCTCTCTGGGAGTAAAGAGAGAATAGTATATAATCTTATACAAGTCACTTAAATTCCAGAATTCCTAGTAATTTTACCTCTTCTGAATAAGAGATGTTGGCACTGTGGTAGCTGATACCAGGACCAAATCCAGACCCCTTCTTCAATTGCTGCTTTTCCCAAATCAAGATCCATGAGTCAAAGCCAAAACCATGTCTTTCTCATAATCTAAGTAATTACTATTCTAAAAACCACCCTTAAATAGAGCCTCTTTATCATGGGATATTTCCCCCCCAAATAGCACTCATGGCTGATTACAACATCATTTTGAAGAAGGCTCAGATGTCACCATCCACAGGTACAACCTGCATGACACAGTCAAATTCACTCCAATGCTATGTTTTAAAACTCACTTTGCAAATCTTTTTTATTTATAGATTATATATGAAGTACAGTTGGATCTAGGACAGGAGGGCAGAGGAACCCAGAAAGTGATGATTGACCCAGTCTCTTTCATTTTCCCAGCCATAGCCTCTCAGTTTGGAAATACCAAAAAGCATCAAGACATATTCTCTAGGAAATACTCCTGACTGAGAATTTGCTCTCACTGTTGAATAAATGGGTAAGAATAAGAAGTTATATTGGGCCTCTATCTTGCAGGATCACTATAGCAACCTCCTCAGTAGGAATACTTATTTGGACCATGGATGTACTCAGGCTGGGAGCCTGAGAGGGTTCTTGGTTTGCTGTGAGAGGAAACAGCATATGTGAAAATGTTGTAAGTTACCACCAGGCAGGAATTTTACATGTCCCCCTTTCCTACAGAAAAGAGAATGTGGAGTCAAATGTGCAATAAATAGTTCCCTAGGAATGGAGGAAGTAACCCAATGTTATCATCAAATCTCTTTTGTATTTTTTTTTTTTAAAAAAAAAACAAGGTCTTGTGAGATACTGAACTCAAATGTAAGAAAGACAGTGGTAGCAATGATGTGGATACTGCTAAAAACAACAACAACAATAATATGTAATATTAACTTGTCATTGATTGTATCCTAAGGGTCTTTGCAAACTTCTTCACACAATCCTCCTAGAAACCATACGAGTTGGATATTATTATTGTCTAAAGCAATCTGATGAAAGTGGAGCACAAAGATAAGGGCTGTGTTTTCATTACGGCCACACGGTTGGTAGAGCCAGACTCTGAGCCTTTCTATGGTTGTATGGCTGTATGGTTTGTATATGGTTCTAAAACAGACATGTATTAGCCACCTCACAAAAGGCCAATTGGTCCTTACTCCTCTCTAGTCTCTCTGGCTCTACTTCTAGCTAGAGCTCTTTGTGAATTTCTAAGGGTTATCTTTCTGGTAACCCTAAAGTTATTTCTAGTGGGTTCTTTGGTTTAGACAAACTGGTATATTAAAGTGTATAAGGTTTCAAATGTGTAAGCATCCCAGAATTATTATATATTTACCCTCATCTTCATCAAATTAATTGAATCTGGCTTTTTATTTACTTCCATTGGTATGCTAATGCTGATTCCAGTACAGACTCTTCATCTCTATCACATGACCACTCTACATATAAAGGGTAGAATCTACATTTATCTTAGTAACCCTCTTGTCCAAGTACCAAGGAACTTCATAGGAACATTTAATAACTTACCATGTGTCCTTCTAGGTAGAAAAGGCATGGATTCTGAGTTGCAAGTCAAGTACACCAGCTAACAAAAATTGCTTCCTTAATGACTGACTTAGCAAGACATGCCTGCAAGTCCAATAGTGGAATGAACATCCTTGGAGTAACCAACTTCTTTCTGATTAAAGTTTAAGTCCTACTCCACAGAATGAAGCCCACGCCTGGTACAAATAATAGTTCAAAAATCTATGACTAGTCAGGTTATAGACACTAGAGGAGAATCTATCACAATTAAACATGTTTATTTATATTAAAATTTGTGAAGAGTATCATGTAATTAAAAATTCTTTTACTGTTCAGATCTACCTATGTTACTGTGTTTTGATTTCTGTATATTTATTTTTTCCTTTTTTTAGCTTTTATTAAAAATAAAATTTTTTCCATTTCAAATGTTGTCCCCCTTCCCAGTCTCCCCTCCAGAAATCCCCCATCCCATCCACCCTTTGCCTCTAAAAAGGTGCTCGCCCACCCACTCACCCACTCCCTCCTCACTGCTCTAGCATCCCCCTACACTCAGAAAATTAAGCCTCCACAGGACCAAGGGCCTCCCTTCTCACTGATGCCAGATAAGGCAATCCTCTGCTACATATGTAGCTGGAGCCATGGACCCATCCATGTATACTTTTTGGTGGTGGTTTGTCCCTGGGAGCTTTGGGGGTTCCGGTTAGTTGATATTGTTGTTCTTCCTATGGGGTTGCAATCCCCTTCAGCTTCTTCAGTCCTTCCCCTAACTCCTCCATTGGGGTCCCCAGGCTCAGTCTGATGGCTGGCTATGATTATCTGCATCTGTTTTAGTCAGGTGCTGGCAGAGCCTCTCAGAGGACAGCTATACCCGGCTCCTATCAGCAAGCACTTCTTGGTATCAGTAGCAGTATCAAGGTTTGGTGTCTGCAGATGGGATGGATACCTAGGTGGGCCAGACTCTGGATGGCCTTTCCTTCAGTCTCTGCTCCATTTTTTGTCCCTGCCTTTCCTTTAGACAGGAATAATTCTGGCTTAAAATTTTTGAGATTGGTAGGTGGCCCCATCCTTCAACTGGGGGGATGCCTATCTACTGGAGGTGGTTTCTACAGGTTCTATCTCCCCTTTTGTTGGGTATTTCAGCTAATGTCATCCTGTTGGGTCCTGGGAACCTCTCACTTCCTGGGTGTCTGGGACATTCTAATGGCTCCCTCCATTCCTCACTCACCCACTACTACATATCTCTATTCATTTTCTTGACCCTCTGTACTGAGATGCCCATAAACATCCAAGAAGCCTACAAAATGTCAAATAAATTGGACCAGAAAAGAAATTCCTCCCATCACATAATAATCAAAATACTAAATGCACAGAAGAAAGAAAGAAAGAATATTAAAAGCAGTAAGGGAAAAAGATCAAACAACATATAAAGTAAGATCTATCAGAAGTATACCAGACTTCTCAACAGAGACTTTAAAATCCAGAAGATCCTGGACAGATATCAGCCAAACAAAAATGCCAGCCCAAGCTATTATACCCAGCAAAACTCTTAATTGTCATAGATGGAGAAACCAAGATATTCCAGGACAAAACCAAATTTAAACAATATCTTTCCACTAAACCAGCCCTACAAAGGATATTAGAAGGAAAACTCCAACTCATGGATGGAAACTATACCCAAGAAAAACTAAGAAATGAATCTTTTCACAATAAACCCAAAAGAAGAGAACCACACAAACATAACTCCACCTCTAACAACAACAACAAAAATAACAGGAAGCAACAATCATTGGTCTTTAATATCTCTCACCATCAATGGACTCAACTCCCCAATAAAAAGACATAGGCTAACAGACTGGATATATAAAAAGGACCCAGGAAACACGCCTCAGTGACAAAGACAGACACTACCTCAAAGTAAAAGGCTGGAAAAAAATTTCCAGGCAAATGGTCCCAAGAAACAAGCTGGAGTAGCCATTTTAATATCCAATAAAATAGACTTTCAACCAAAAGTTATCAAAAAGATAGGGAAGGACACTACATACTCATCAAAGAAAAAATCCACCAAGATGAATTCTCAATTCTGAACATCTGTGCCCTAAATGCAAGGGGCATTTGTAAAAGAAACTTTACTAAAGCTCAAAGCACACATTGAACCTCACACAATAATAGTGGAAAACTTTGACACCACACTCTCACCAATGGGCAGAGCATGGAAAAAGAAACTAAACAGAGACACAGTGAAACTAACAGAAGTTATGAACCAATTGGATTTAACAGGTATTTATAGAACATTTTACCCTAAAACAAAAGAATATACGTTCTTCTTAGCACCTCATGGTACTTTCTCCAAAACTGACCAAATAGATGATGATGATGATGATAATGATGATGATGATATTGGTGGTGATGGTGATGATGATGATGATGATGGTGACAGCAGTAGCAATAACATTGATAATATTTAAAAGGATAAGTAGATAAAAATAACAGATGTCACAAGATTAGTCAAGATGAAAGTTGATTTCTGTATATTTTTAATACCAAATAGACAATTTATTTGAAATATATTTAATGGGTCAAAGAAAAGATCTATGATTAATCCAAAATTCTAATGTAGCAATGTTAGATTTTTTTTTACAATTGATTTCAGCCACATAGCTAATTTGATTTTTTCATCCTCACTGATTTTGCTCTCTCTGAATAGCCCTCCTAGTCCCAGCTTTTCCTCCTCTTCCTCCCCCCTCTTTTCCTTTTGCTACTCTCCTCTTCCTCCTCTCCCTCCTCTTCCTCTTCTTCCTCCTTCTCCTCCTCCTTCTCTTAGGGCTCCATGAAGCATTCTCTAGGTGGAAGAATGTTAGCCCTTGAGCTTTTTCTCCAACTTGACTTGGGTCTTGGCCACCATATTGACTTGTCCTCCTTCATGGTACCAGTCTCCCCTATCCCACTGCATCCCAGACATTGCCATGGAGGACCCAGAGACACTCCAAGAGGAGGGATATAGCTACATGCTTCTGCTCTCAGTCCTGTGCAGTTGCATGTCTCCTATTCTGCTCCTTCTGCTTTGGGCAGCTTTACTCTACCAGCATCCATGACAAAGGGCTCCTTTGTCCGTAACTGGATCCTTGCTGGGCATGAATGTCCAGTATTTTTTGCAGAATCTGTTTTAGAGTCAAATCCAAACCAATCTCCCCCATCCCTCTTCCATAGTGACTTGTCCATATGCTTGAGAACTAACACACATGATATGCTCCATGACATTTTCATCCATTTGCACATGATACCATTCTCAGCTTACTTCTCAACAGCAGAAGATGGCTTGCTTAGTAAAAATGATCTTCTCAGGCTTTGTTGCATGTGACTCAAAGACTAATCATTTCCTTTAGTCCTAAATATTTACTTGGTGCCTATGATATGCTGAGCACTGTGTGCAAAAACATAAATAAGATCCAATCTCACTGTCAAAGAGTTCCACACTCAGTTGGGGAACACAGAAATACTCATGAGCACATATAACAAATACATTCACAACTGGGCCATGCTATTAGTTCCAGGGCTTACTTTTTCCCTCAGTGATCCCCAAAAACTGTTAAAATATATGCTTCAATTTAACACACTGCCTACAAATAAATGTACTAATATTGTATTTAAAAAAAAAAAACAAACATTTTCTTCGATCTAAAAAAGCTAATTTTATCCCAACTTTTATGGGCTTCTAGAAGAGTCATGGGCCTCAGACTTCACACTGAGCCTAAAGAAGTACGCTTTGTTTTTCTTCAGCATTTGTCCCACTTCTTTATTCATTAATTCTTTCCTAGGAATGACAACTTACTATGGGATGGTGATTCTTCATTTTCTTTTTATCTATTGAAACTAAGTACACTAGTACTTGGCATTGCCACATAGCTATTTTGATTTTTTCATCCTCACTGATTTTGCTCTCTCTGAATAGCCCTCCTAGTCCCAGCTTTTCCTCCTCTTCCTCCCCCCTCTTTTCCTTTTGCTACTCTCCTCTTCCTCCTCTCCCTCCTCTTCCTCTTCTTCCTCCTTCTCCTCCTCCTTCTCTTAGGGCTCCATGAAGCATTCTCTAGGTGGGGGGGAGGGAGGATCTAGGCAGGAAAGTTGCTACAAGCTTAAGGTCAGTCTTAGCTACCTTGAATTGTGAGTACCAGACCAGATAGAACTACATGACAAGACATTGTTCCCAAACATTAATTAATTAATTAATCATGATGAAAACATGTATATCCAAAGAATAGTGATGAAATCACATTAAAATGACTTATTTATTACAATTAAAGATACAAACACAGCTAGCTATCATATAATAATCACGATAATTAAATGTATTATCCTAATAAGGTGAGCATCATTTCCATATATTCACACATTAAAGACAATATTTCTATATATGGTATCATTTTTGTTATCTCCATTTTATAGCAGATTATACTGACCACTGAGAGGCTAAATACCTTCTTGGGGCAACATAACTAACAAGAAGCACAGTCAAGATTCAATCCCAAAATATCTGGCTCCAGTGCCTTAGTCATGACATTAGAGGACATAGGTTGTAATGTGTGAGGACCCAAGCTACTCTTAGACTGATGGTGAACTTTCCATTTTTTATAATACTATAGCCTTCTAAGAGCCCACAACTTGCAGGTTGAAAAACTACGTAGAGTAAAGGACCTAACTCTCCCTACAGCAGTGTGCTGTCATGGGGATTTGTGTAGTAGAAGTGTTTCCATTCCAGAAGCCTGTTGTGCCCTGAAGCTTCCTTCACTGACTGTATAGGGACCAACAGAAGAAGGTTGGCTTCCCCACCCCAGTCTTTTCTATCCCTGAAATAGCTTAAAAGATGTGAACTTCCCTAGACTTGCAGATTTGGAATTATAGCCACTGTTTACCTGGGTTGTATCCTCACAAACAATATAGATTCATAGATATGGAACTTAGGTATAAAACAGGTTGCTAAGTCCTAGGTCTACAATGCCAGAACAATCGTTATCTACTGAGCAGAAATGTATGCAATCACTAAATTGAAAACAACTTTTATTTGCAAGATGTTATCACTACCAACATAATGATCTCTCCCTACTCCCAAGTCATTACCAAACTACTTGTTCCTAGTCTCCAAAGTGCTTTGAGTGATGGGAAAATACCATCTTGAAATGATACCATTAGCTCCAGAGCTGACCATGGGTGATGGACAAGGAAGAGAGTATACTGAGAATATCATGAGGGAAGGAGCACACACCCTGACTCATTCTGTAGCATTCTTGACCAAAACTATTCCCTCAACAAGAACCTTAGTACTGAATTGAGCATCATGATAGAAAAGTGGTGGCTTTACCCAAGGGACAGGTCTTAAAAAAAATTTTTCTTTTATCTTCTGGGAGCCAATCACTGTGCTATGATTTAATGATATCATGTATAAAGTAGAGGTTAAGATACAAAACCTGAGCCAAAAGATTCCCTTAAATGAAAGCATTCAGGTAAAGAAAAATGAGCTGAAAGATAACAGATTATGTGGTTCTTTCATGTAACTTTGCCTCCTTCCTTTCTATTTCTTAATATTTTTAACTAAAACATAATTACATCATTTTTCCCCTCTTCTTTTTTCCAACTTCTCTCACTGTCTTTCCCTTGACTCCTCTCAGGTTCACGGTCTCTTTTTAAATTGTTACTGGTGCACCCCCCCCCCCCAATATGTACATATATTAAAACACAACCTGCTACATCTGCTCACTGTTGCTCACACATACATGATTCCAGGATTGACCATTTGATATTGAATAACCAATTGGGGGTTCCTCCCTGGAGAAGATTAATTCTCTAGCGCTCAGAATTCCTTAGTCACTTGTAGCTCTTTATCTTATGGTGGGGCCTCAGGAGATTCTCCCTCCCACATTAGCACATCTGTTTCTGTTGTCCTTGTTTAGGCTGGTGTTCAGGAAGTAGGCTGTATCCCCAAACCCAGTGCTTTTCGTTTGTAGTTTAAATGCCATGGGGGCTCTAGTTCTGAGTCACAGGACTCATTGAATAAAGACGTGAGGGATCATCTGAGAGGGAATTCCAGGCAGAGGCAAGCTTCTGCTAGGGAGCATGGAGAGGTGACAGATGGCGGATTTCTGCCTTTCAACACATAACTGTAACCTCATGCACTGTCTGGGTTTATTTTCAAAATCCCATACACAAGGGCTTATTGTTTATAATAAGCTGTCCTCCGAACTCATTTCCAGGAAAAGCTTTTCTGTGTGTGTCACCTCGAATCACTTCCCGGGTTGCATAGTGACCATGATGACACCAGGACCCAGGGCCAAGTATCCAGAACCAGCATTTGGTTGTGGGGGAAGGGAACATGACATTTTTTTCTCTGTGTTTTTCTATTTATTTTAGTGCCTAGTGTAGTCTCAGAGGCACCTTAATGTATGCCTTTGAATTTGCAGTCTGACTTCTACTTTCTCACCTGGAATGAAAACACACCTTTTGCCAAGTCATTTCTACTTGTTGGGAAAAAAAAAGAAGGAAGAAAAAAATGTTGTCTGGCAGGTCAGGTTTCTATCTCAAGGTGGGAAAACTCTATAATTTATATGTAAAAAGTAAACCTCTCTCAGCCTATGGGCTGTGAAACACTCGGTGGCTGATTCTAATTTTACCCCGAGTCCCATGTTCATTTTCTAAAACAACTCTTGCCTTTCTTCTCTATATTTTAAACCTAGAGAATCAAGTTCTCTGGTCCCACATGAGACCATGGGGTTGCACTGGGCTCTTCTGGAAGATTCGGGGACTGCTGGGAAACGAATTTGAGCATAAACTCTCACCATCCAGCTCCACCTGAAATATGAAGCAAGGAACAGATCTTAGATTCATGAACTTCAATTTACTCTAAGGGAAAACTGGATGAAAGTTGGAGCTTGGTCTCAAAATAGCCTGAACAATTTTAGTTTCCTGACAGCATTCAGTGGCAAGCCTGCTAGAGAACACCATCTTGAAGGCTCTCATTTGCATGTCTCAGATAGCACATCCTCTCTGCACAGCCAGAGCTTCCTAAGCATCAGTCACCAAACTGCACCTGGCACAGAGCACAGTGCCCAGGAGAGAGAATATTAGTTGGCCCTATACCTTGTGTTTTCTTATTTTATTTTATTTTATTTTATTTTATTTTATTTATATGGGTACACTATAGCTGTCTTCAGACACACCAGAAGAGAGCATCAGATCACATTACAGATGGTTATGAGCCACCATGTGGTTGCTGGGAATTGAACTCAGGACCTCTGAAAAAGGAGTCAGTGCTCTTAACTGCTGAGCCATCTTCCCAGCCCTACCTTGTGCTTTCTGTATTTCTGTCTTTTTAAATAGCCAGAGAGGCATTGGAATGAAGTGTTTAGGGTTATAGGTTCTGGAGTTAGGATTCTATTTTTATGTCAGCTCTGCCATGTGCTGGATAAATGATCAGGGCAAGTTCCTTAACTCCTCTGTGTGTTAGCCTTCTAAGAGACAAAGTATAACAGGACTGAGCATAGCACCTGCACACTGGGAAGGAGAGTTCTGGACCCTCCCCTTCCTGCCTTTTCTTTCACTTAGTATAAACAAAGACAACACACATGATACATCAGCATGTATGTAGTTCTCCTGAATTGTCAATTTGTCTTTATCACCAGGGTCCTGATGATGTAGATCTTAAAATATTATTGGTTACCATTATTGTTTATAAAATGGCACTTGAATGTGCTATTTACTATCCAAGATGCCATGTTACTTTGATGGGGACAATCCTGGTGTGAGGTCTCTGAGAGAGACTCAGCAAATATGTAAAGCAAGTGTTTCCCTTGGCCTCTGTAGAAGAGATATAACAAGATAGTCCCTGGCTTGATAAGATCTTGGTGCTTGGCTGCTATTGGCAACAGCAAAGGACAGTGTTATATTGCAAGTACACATTTGTAGTGGGATTCAGAGAAATTGAAGAACAAAGAAATTCAGACTCCTTACATTAGATACTAGTTATTGAGATATCTCTGAAATATTGAAATACTTTTTGCTTAATTACTTTAACGGAAAAAGGCACTGAAGTGGGAGCCAAGGAAGAAAACCATTGGGTATTGAGTGGTTTCAGTTCAACAGCAGAGCCGAGGTCATCTGAGGAGAGTTGCTCTGACCCTGACAGTCCCCTCTCCTGACTCAGTCATCCTCACACCTGGTCTTACTGGATAGAAATGACTTAATATGTGGGAAAGAAAACTTGCCTTGGTGTGGCCCAGCTGCTAAGGCACAGAGCCTCCATGCTGGGTGGAACAGGCCACTCTGGGGAGAAGCATCTGGCCACCCAGTCATCTGTCTCAAGCACCTGTGGCCAGGGCAGCCTCTCTGCTTGTACCACATTGGCAGAATTTCTGATTCTACGAGAGACACAGCAAGAGCAATCATCTCTGTCATGAGTTAACTATGCTGGCCAATGTGGGCTAAGACTTTCAGACTTTTCACAAGCAATAGTCAGGAACCAAGGTACCAACTTCTCAGTGAGAACAAAGGAATAGAATTATTATAAATTGGGCATTCAAAGCCACATGACAGCATTCTACCTTCCAAACTGACAAAGTAGGGCACATTGGCTATGCCCACATGCATCTCAGTTGGCTCATAACAGCTGTTTCTGGGTCTATCTGTAACTCCTCAAAGAACTTGTGAAAACTGAAATAGCTGGACACTCTTGAAGGATGGAACCCATTACCTGCCTGCCTTCCAGACACCAAGTAGGAGAATATGCTGAAGTGGGAGTTAGAGCCACAAGTGGTCGAACTTATCTTTCAAGCTAGACAATAATTTTTAATTTTGATACCTGTTTCCAAATCTCCCCTCACACTGGTTAGACCTTTGCCCAGTTTCAAATAATTATGAACACCTGGATTCAGTTTCAGGCTCCTGTTCTTGGAAGGTATAGGTAAAGTTACAACTGGTTCTGCACCTCAGCATTCATAAAGGACAGTGTCTTAGTAAGGGTTTCATTCCTGTTAAGAGACACCATGACCAAAGCAACTCTTATAAATGGAAACATTTAACTGGAGCTGGCTTACAGGTTCAGAGGTTCAGTCCATTATCATTATGGTGGGAAGCGTGGCAGTGTGTAGACAGACATGATGCTTGCGGAGCTGAGAGTTCTACATCTTGATCCAGGAGGAGGCTCTCTTCAGAATTGGAAGGAGCCTGAGTGCTAGAAGACCTCAAGGCCTGCCTACACAGTGACACACTGCCTCCAGCAAGGCCACACCTCCTAATAGTACCACTTTGCCTGGGCCAAGCACCGCAGATGGTTTATTATACACATGGTGGATACTTTTGTGATGGTATTAGGAACAAATGGAGAGTGAACTCCTCCTTAAGTCTCTGTTTAATACAGACTCAAAGGTAGCATCTAGATTGGTTGTACTGTATATTTGCCATATTTGATTCAGTTTGAAATCAAGAGTTTGGGGGGGGTCTTTCCTTTCATAGAGAGATGTTGTTATGAACAGAATTGGCAGTTTTGCCATGGAACCCACATCATATTTTAGTTGGCAATCTCAAAGCAATCCCCAGCATCAGCCTTGACTTTTATGGCATTGTCTCAAGGTAGGGAAGGTCCTCAAATGTGTTCTCCCTAGTTATGCACATTAGTGTCCAGTGTCAGCTTTGTAGGTGACAAAGGGGGTTCAATCGAGCCTGAATCCCTGTTCCCCTTCTTCCTTTTGGTCCTCCCCAACAGGCCTCAGCTCTTACTCACTGAGCAATTGGGCACATGCAGTGACAGCAATAGAACCATTCATGAAAATTGGTCGCCTGCTTCATAGGATTTGGTGTGGGACAAGACGTCAGTGTTAAAAGATACCATCCCTCTGTGAGTCTGAGAAGCCACCTCGTGATTAAGGCTGGAGTCCATTGTATTGAATGAGCCTATTGGAAAGAAGTCCCCAAATGTGATCACAGTGCCTTTAAGATAGCACCTATCCATTTAAGGGAGAAGGCTCGCTTCTCATGCAGAGGATGCATTCACTTATTACATCCTTTAGCAGATGTTATGGTAGATGCATAGATTTTTAGCAATTCTCCAAGTTAATCCTTTGCTTTTTTTTGAAAAATGTGCTAATCTGAAGTTGTCCAGTTGAGTGACAGGTCCATCACTAAGATCATGGTTTTGTTATTCTAAATGCTCTTTAGCATCCTATGAAAATCCCAGTAAGACAAGATGCTGCTGTGGAGATGGTTACAGTAATGAAGGGGAAACAAGACTACAGACTACAGCTTAACAGTGATGATCCCAAGATGATCATGCCACAGAGGGAATGAGGGCATTTATCATATACCGAGATCATACCACATACAAAAGCTGTCTGTATGTTTCTCAACCCTCAGATCAAATTTATGGGGGGAGACATGTTCATCCCATTGTATTGATAAAGGTACTGAGACTCAGAGCTCTGCAGGTCTTTCCTAGCACTGTAACAAATATAGTCCATCTATAAGCCCTCTACTCAGAAGACCCAGAGTTGGTAGACTGCCTGTCACAGCTTTGGAAAGGTGAGACTGGCTTTGGTGCATTGCTCCTGATTCGGCAAGAGCAGCTTCACCAACCAGATGGAGGAACTACAGACGGCTGCTCCATGATTACATCACCACCCAGGGAAAGTTGGAACAGTCACACACCCACTACTCTGCAGTCTCAAATGCGAATCGCCTAGAAAATTGAGCCTTGAGAAGACAGAAAAAACCTCATGCATCGAACCTTTAGTAGCACTGTTGACAGGTGGTCTCTGCTGCATCAGGAATAATGAACATATGAAAGGAGGATTCTGAGGATGGGATGGTATCCCTTTTGTGGTATTTCTGTCAAGAACTAGACCAGGCATCAAAAAAGGGCCAGAAAATGAGGAATTTGGCAATACACCAAGGCAGCATCAGAACTGGGCAAGAACAGGTGGACTTATTATTAATACATGTGGCAAGTTCAAAAAGAAGAATGGCCTGAACCAGGGTTTTCAGAACATGACTTGGCAGACAACAGGAAGAAACATCCAAGGAAAGACTTCTAGTTGGGAGATAAAATCTCATGCTTGTTTACTTACTTACCTGACACTGAATTCAACACATAGTAGGGCAGCTGGAAGTGATAAGTAGTATATTCTACACTTTCAGAAACCTGGGCATCTAACCACAGTAGACTCCTGATCCCTGGGCATGAAGTCTCCACTCACTTTGAATGTATCTGGATAGGACTCTGGTGGTGTTATATTCCCTTTCTAAACATGGATCCTGAGTCAGAAAGCAAAGACAGACCTTTCCAGAACTGGGATTTTACTAGGCTTTTTCTAGTCAACCAGATTCAAGTAAATACTGAATTTGCATGTTGTAAATGCATACAAACTTGGGTTTGAAAATGAAGAGAAATTAGGTCAGTAACTGGCAAGGAGCAGGAATTGTCCCTTGAGCAATCTCCATTAGACTTATATGAATGGAAAACACCAACCTCGTAGCCCTGAACTTTCTGAACTCTTAGTAGTGGAAGAAGTGAAAACTGCAGTGAGTTTAGCACTTTCTCATCTGGGACAAAGGTGAATGCACTCTTGAGGAAGAACTGAGTAACCCCCCAGCAGCTGTCCTAGAATGAAATGACAAATACCCTGCTACATAACATGAAGTAGGAATAAGTTAATGGTTTGTATTTTTAATGAATAGGTAGGTAGGTAGGTAGATAGATAGATAGATAGATAGATAGATAGATGTACTCTATTATAAATATATATATATACATATATATATATATATATATTCATGGACATCCCCAAACACAGACTTCTCACAAGGCCAGAGGACTCACATAGCAAAATGAAAACTATTCCAACAGAAAAACATCTGGAGTTAGGAAACTTACTATGAAACTGCTTAGGGACTCTAAAGTGTGTATTTGGGAGATTTCCATCATGGTGACAGCAGAAATGACCAAAATAAGCCATGTCTGCAAGAACCATCTGCTGAGAAGCTCACAGAACTGCAAAGTTATGCTACAAACTCATTGGAGAATGTCTTCTATCGCCTAATAGGACCAAATTATACAAATGGTTTAATGGCTGCTGTAAACTTGCTCTCCAAATTACTGGTAACTTCTGTGACTACAATCTAAGAGCATCCTGTGATTATAAGGAAGACCAGTTGACACAGCACTGTCAGCAAAAGAACAATTTCATTTCACAGGCTGACACCTTTAGCTTGGCTGCTTTCTCGGTACTGTGCTACACATCTATTCTACCCTACACAAGGACGGTGTGAATTAGTGTCCTGAAGAACCGTGGGTTCTTTGAAGTCTATTTGGAGATGTTACTCTGCCCTTGGCATCCGTGTAGCTATAAACAACAGGGAGGTGTTGATTAGTGAATGTATTTTTAGTCAAATGACTTCAGCTATAAACAAGGAGTGCTTCAGGCAGTAGGTTCTGAAGTCTATCTGGTTAGGGCTCTTAAACCCTATGTATGTTCCTAGAGCTGCTGGATGGCCTAGTTTAGTGTGTGTGTGTGTGTGTATGTGTGTATTTTGGTGGACAGCCTTAGATGACCTATAAGAATGTATCTGTCAAGATCCCAAAGAGAAGTTTTGAGAAAAGTCTATGAGGTGAGATGAGGAGGCCATTTTATGATCATTCAGTATCTTCGTGTCCATGCCTGGCCTTTTAGCTGAGCACAATGTCCTTCAGGATCACCCATGTTGTCATTAACCACATTGGGTCTATGAAATTCTATGTGTATACCACACATAATGTCATATATTGTATAGTGGACAGTATTCTACTGCATATTATGTGTACCATGTTTTCTTTAAAAATGTTTTTATTTATGACCACTTTTATTTCCCTATCTTTTAATTTTTTCATTTATTTGTGTGCATGTCCACATGGTCATACACTACTGAACATCTATGGGAGACAGAGGACAATTCAAAAGTCAGTTCTGTTCTTCTACTATATGGATTCCAGGAATAGAACTCAGGACTTTAGGTTTGGTGGCAAGCTTCTTTAGCTGCTAAGCCATATTACTGGCCCTAATTCCCTATCTTGGCTATTGTGAGCAGTTCTAAAATTAATAGGCAAATGACAATTCTTTGATATATTGATCGTATTTCATATATATGCATATGAGTAAGCAAACGTGTTAATATAACTACTATGTGATTTGGCACTCTTTTATACGTGCATTTTAATTGTTGAAGAACCTTCATCATGTTACCAATTATGATGTCACCGATTGACATGTCAGTCAACAGTGTGTGAGCATTGTATTTTTCCACACCCTCACCAGAAGTCAGGAGGTTTCTTTTTCTGTAACAGTTATCTTAGAAACTATGACATGATGACAACTTGTGGCTTTATTTGGTTCTCAGATTTTGACTGATATTGGTCACTTTTCTATGTGTGCTGTCAACTTCTTATGTCTTCTAGAGGAAAAAAAACCAAAGTGTAATTGCTGCTCTGTGGCTCCTTTGAGTTTCAATGTGCATTTTAAGACTTTTTTCTAGTTCTGTAAAAATAATCTGGGTTTTGGGTGAACGGCAGCACCGGCTCTACAGATGGCATGCATGTTATGGGCAGTTTAACGTCTCTTCTCATCTGTTTCATTAACATCTTACAATTTTCATTTGTAAGCTTTTAACTTTTTCACTTAGATTCACCCCTACGTGTTGAGTATTTTGATGTCACAGCACATGAGAATTATTTTCTTAAAATTTTTTTGAATAGTTGCTTACATTATATAGAAACATAGCAGACTTTCCGGTTTGTTTCTTTTGTGCCCTGAAACGTCAGAAAACTATCACAACAAACATTTAGAGAGGCCAGAGGTTTTCTGGCATCTTCAACATTCTCTACGAATAGAACCCTGTCATCTGCAAGGAGAGAGAATCTGAAGTCTCCCTTTCTAATTTTGATGCTTTTTTTAATTTTTTTTTTCACATCGTCATTCTGGCTAATATTCCCAGAGCCATGTTGAATAGATGCAGTGACCGTGGACTGTGGCTGTGTGGTGTGTGGTTTTTACTGTTGAATCATGTTCCTTCTATACCCAGTTTGCTGAGCAATTTTAAAATGACAAGGTGTTGACCTCTGTCAAACACTCGTCATATCTATCGAGGTCCACACAAGGTTTTCATCTTGCATGGTGAAGGCATGTCAGTCTTGACTCTTGATAACTAAAGGGAAGCCTAGAATGGGGACGGCTCTTCTCGTTTTCAAAACTCTCCTTACAAGCTTTATGTCATGCTGCAGGATCAAAAGAACAGCTTTTGTACTCAGTGATACATAATGATGTCTGCGGTTTGGTGGATGCCAAGCCTTTCTTTCCCATGGAAAAACCACTGAATAGGCCAAAGGACTCTGAGAAAACATTTGCCACAGAATAAGAGTGAAGGGAGGAAAGAGAGGGATTATTATGGTTTGGATGTGAAGTGGTCTCTACAGGCTGGTGTTTCAAACACTTGTTCCCCAGCTGATGCTGTACCCTTAGGAGCCTGTGGTACCCTAGGAGGTCTAGTCTTCCTGGGGAAAGCAGGTCCCTAGGAGCAGGCCTCTTCGGATGACATCCAATCTCTATGTAGTTCTGGATAGTCTTTCTACTTTCTGATTGTGGTGGTATGACTTCCAGCTGCTGTAGAGAGAGCCACGCTGCCACACCTTCCTTCAGCACTGCCCTTTATCTCTGAAATTATAAGTCAGAAGAAATCTTCCCATGTCGTAAATCGCTCTGTGGGGCATTCTGCCACACGAGGTAAAAAGTGTTTAATATAATGACTACATACATATTTTGAAAACACAAGCTTGAGCTGTGGAGCTCTCCCCGAGCCTCCAAAAGGGACAATGACTCTGTGAACCAAATGTAAGTTTCTGTATCACATGTTTTCACAATCTTCTTGTAGGAGACCCCACCCACACCCACACCCACACCCACACCCACACCCAGGTTCAGAAAGGTTACTAATCTTGTGGATCCTGTGGAAATCACTCAGCTAATTGGGGTAAGGTCAGGATTTGAGCTTGTGGGTTCTATCCTGACAACTTGTAGAAGTACAGTACTGATTTGTGACAAGGTGACTTTCGGAGAACAGAGGAGTGTGGGTAAGGAAATCCGTAGCATACAAGAATACACGCCACAGACCCTTATATCCCGCCTTTCCCTGTCTCCAGTGAAGTTCTTATTCTACTGGAGATACATCAGGCAAATGGAAGTATTGCTCATTTGGAAGGCTTTTCATAGAGGACTGGCTGAGAGTTCGGCAAGAGGAGTGACCAGGAAGAAAGCAGGGAATGGTCCCAAAACACCAACTCATGGGAAACAAACATAAGTTCATGAATTTGTCCGACTCATACTTCCTTGAAAAATGATTTAAATGAACCACTTATTGGATGTTTCTTAGGAGATTACATTTTGGGTTCTATATTTTTACTGGTTCTATATTTTTACTGGTTCTATATTTT
>JADRCH010000005.1:18425779-18461521 GCA_019843965.1 Rhynchomys soricoides | reverse complement strand
GGTTCTATATTTTTACTGGTTCTATATTTTTACTGGTTCTATATTTTTACTGGTTTCCTTCTTATTAAAAGGCACCAACAAAGTACATAGTGTTCAGATGATTTGCTTAAAATGAGAGGCATCGAATTAAGAAGTAACTTCCAATCCCCAAATCTCTCCCTTTACTCTTTGCCCTGTAGCTCTGCCCTCTTGAGGTCCCAGGACAGTTCAGTAGGAGGAAGAGAATCCAAGGATCTTGCCCATGCTTCAGTGAGATCATCAGTGAGATCACAGGCCCTTGGAATGTGTTTCTGCCCATACTGATAAGAAACCTTGTCTGAAGCAGCAGCAGTGACTGGACCTTGGGAACAAAGAGGGCAGTCCTGTGTCCTTTTAAGAACCAACAACAACGGTCCTTCCAGCACCACTCAGGAGTGTGAGGCCATGTTTTAGTATTACCTGTTCTACCCACTCACGCATTCTCTATACCCAGTGCTACTAGGAGGGAAGTGAAACAGACAGACTGCCTACAGATACCCTGCAGAAGATTCCAGAACAGCAGTGATGACATTTAAGATCAGTAGTCAATGGAAATGAAAGCATCTTAGATGACTGAAGCAGCTTCTGTCCTATAAGCAAAGACAGTAAAGGGGGTGGAAATGGAGCTTCACATAGAACCAAATAAAGGAAGCATGAAAGGAACTGGAGCGAGAACAGCAAACAAGCAAACAAACATAGCTGTAAAGACCCACAGAGGAGAAAAAAAAATAAAGGAGCCAGCATGCCTATTGAGAGAGAACGCAAGTAAATTTTGTTTTGTTTTGTTTGTTGTTGTTGTTGTTTTAACAGAAGCTGGAGAGATGGCTTGAGAAACAAAATGATTTCTTTGTCTCATGTGTGAAGCAGGGTAAGTAGGGACAGATGCCAAAGGCAGGCACATTTCCCAAGGGAGGAAGAAATAGAGAAAATTGGTTTCCTGCCAGAACAGGTGGTGTGTTGATGTGCGCACATCTGACAGGCAGTTTTCAGGAGCCTTCCAAGGGTTTGCTGGGGCCAGGCTGAGGTTGTCATTGAGACTTCAGGGGAAAGCAACACTGCAGCAGGTCAGTTTCAGATATCTTCGGACACCTGAGACATGGAGGGGCAGAGAAGGAAAGTAATTAGCATCCCGCTCTTGAAGAGCCCAGGGTTGAAGCTGAGCTGAAATTGGTCATAGCTCATGACTTGATATTCATAACCAGACAGTACAGGAAAGGAGTCAATCCAGGTGCAGGCAGATATCAGCTCGCTGGACTCCCCGTGACCTTACCAAACACTGTTAATGCTTTATTGCACTCTCTTCTTTTGTTTCTTGAGTGGGTGTCCTGGCAATTGTAGTCCTGGTTAATAACTGAGAGGGTGGGTCTGAGTCTGAGACTGGGAAAGAATATGGAGGTGTGGAAAGGTAAAGTGTAAAGTTGCCGCAGACATTTTAGAGCCTTATTTTGTTGGGCATCCAGACTTCTCCTTGTGAGACTCTGATATGGCATTCCTTACTCAGTTTGAAAAACATAAATAATATTCTAGACTAGACCTGGGATGAAACTGTCAAACTTCATTTGTGACGACTCAGTTATAGTTCAAGAGCAGTGGAGATAAATGATTCCAAACATGCACCTAAGCTGAGGAATAAGATGTGTGTGTGTGTGTGTGTGTGTGTGTGTGTGTGTGTACACGTGTGTGTGTGTGTGTGTGTGTGTTTGTGTGTGTGAGGCCCGAGGTCAATATCAGTTGACTTCCTCTAACTCTATTATATTTTGAGACAGGGTCTCTGTCAGAATCTGGGGCTTGCTGAGTTAGCCAGACTGACTGTCCAGCAAGCTCCAGGGTCTCCTGTCTCTTGTCTCTCCATTGCTGCAGCTACAGATGCACAGCCCTGTGCCCAGTTTTTACAGAGGTGCTGAGGAATGAGCTCAAGGGCTCAGACTTGTGCAGGAAGCCTTTCACTGACTGAACCATCTCCTCTGCTTCTGCTTGGGTTTTTATTTCTTCACTCTTGTGATAGGAGAGGCTAAGCTTCGTGATATTGGATACTGAGCCTTCTGGTGATTTGATTTCCTCAGCTGTAAAATCAGGGACCTGTATATGGCACAGACACTGTTACATGTTTGCCACCCTCATGATCTCTCCCTCTTGGGAACAACTGAAAGCCTCATTTCCCATTCTCCCTTCGCATCTATGTAAAGTTCTGTCCAATGAAGTGAGTTCAAATGCCTATGCCATTGCTGGGTTGGCTCCTAAAACTTCCCACACAATGTTTTCCTCTCAATGCCTGCCAATCATAGTAGGGCACTAACAAGAATAAATAGTTCATTATGTGATGGTGATGAGACGCACAGGACGTTTGTTATAGATGTTAGGCAGTTCCAAAACTACCTGAAACCAGCAACCGCTTGGCAGAAAACCAACTGGGGTTACTGTAGACACACAAGTAACTCTAGTATATGAAAGAAAGTACTGGGATGGTATGTGGTATGCAGGAGTTCTCATGTAGTATCTTATGACTCACACGAACTTAGTAGACGGCTGGTGGCATTCATGAACCCTGTGTAGTCTTATTAACTAGAAGCAATACTATTTCCCTCTTCTTAGCGTGTCTGAGAATGTCCTAGGTCACTTAGCCCTCATAGTTACTATGGGGCTCTATGATATGTTTAAGTTTAGGCAAAACATTGTGTTTAAATGGTAGGAAACACACAGGGACTTTTAATAGTCAGATATTTGAACTGCCCATATATGACTCTGCATAGGAACCCAAGAATAAATGTCATTGCCCAAATAATCCTCATGTTGGAAGCTTTGAAAAGGCTTGCTTATAAATGCCATATACAAATAGTATAACATAAGACCTAGACTATCTTATTTTTAATTGTGTATAACTTAATGTGGGTACGTGCCCATTAATGCCCTCTGAGGCCAAAGGCATTAGTTTCCATTGGACCTATAGTGAGAGGCCATTGTGAGCCTCCTGACTCAGAAGTTAGGAACTGAACTCAAACCCTCTGCATGAGTAATACATACCCCTAACCACTGAGCCATCTCTCCAATCCCAGACCTAGGCAACTTCTAAGTACTTTCTAAGCAATGGGAACAGTGATAATAGAAACCAAAATATATAAATCATGACAGTCATTTGGATATTTCATTTCCTTTGAGATCTTGAAGATTTAATGTTTTATGCGTTCCACTTTGGATGCATTGGAACATTAGTTTTTAAATTTTTTAGCTTTAGAGTTGAGTATATTTTGTTTACATTATTTCTACCTTCAGATTTCCCCCTCCAATTCAAACCTCTCTTCCTCTTGGATTTATAACTTCTTCTGTAATTGTTTTGTTATGTATGTACTATATATTGTTCTATGCATCTACATGTATAACATACGTAGTCCATTTAGTGTTGTTCATGTGTTGGTGTACTGAGGGTTGTCTGCTTGGGATTGGAGGACCTATCAGGGGTCTCATGGGATGCTGTTTTGCACCATAAGGCAGCTATGGCCTTCCTATTACCTAGTTTATTTCCTAACAATTCATCTAACTTCTATGCACTGCAGCCAATTTCTTCTTCTTATGCTTGCTTGACATAATAAGGCTAATTGGCCCCAGTACTCTTTAAAACATCTTTTACCTGTTTGCAAACTTAATTCTAGTGCATTATTGAATATTGTGCACACTGAGCTCTCAGAAATGATGAGGCAGTAGGAGGTCATTTTTTTCAAAGGTACATTTAGTCTCAACTCTGAAATGCCTTTTCTTCAATAGGTTCAGGCCAATAGATAAAGACCTTAATGTTCCTTTAATGTGGAGATGAGAGAAGCTGGCCATGTTCAGGTTTGGCAAATGCTATCTGGCTATTTGTCAAGCACGCTGTGTGGCTGCCAACTGCTCCTCAGATGTGTTCTGCCAACTGCTTTCCCCTTCACCTTTAAGTGTGTTAGCATTTCAAAGTGTGTCTGAATTTCTAATTTATTCATACTTAGTGAATCAAAGTTGTGGCATTTGTCTTGATCAACGCTTTCAGGTTCGAAATTCTGTTTCTTTGACCAAGGGAAGCTGGAAAGGTTGGCACAGCCACCCCTAAAGCAGAAACTGACCTAACTGGTTATCTGAGTCAGGGAAGCAGTACAGGTCCCACTCTTACGATTTAAAATATTCTCTCTCCACTTACCCCATTGACTTCTTGGGGGTGAGGGAAAAGGCATTCCCAATCTGAATTAAAATCAACCTAAAATAGAAGCAGCTTTTGACTTTCTAGATGGAAGATACTTGGGGCCAGCAACCTGACTGGAAGTGGAGGGTTAAAAAGGCCTGTCCTGGGGCCCAGTTTAAGTGTCACCTTACATTAGACTGAGGAACACCAATTGCACATATGAAATGAGGCCCATGGAAATGAAAAGGGGGCAGGCAGATAAAACCTTGGGTGATGTCCCTCCTTACACTTCTCTCCTGCTGCCACCGCTGGACTTTAGAACTAATGTCTTAGTGGGCTGAGCTTTCCAAAAGCAACCCAGAACTGCTAAAATACTAGCTTAACAAGAATGACAATTGAAGGCAAATATTTGTTGAAAGGGTGTGAATGTTGAGCCTGCCAGACTCTGCAGGCTGGATAAATACCCAGGTTATTTTGATGTAATTCCTATCTCCCACCACGCCCTCACCCCCATGACTTTTTATAATGTTTACATTATTTATAAAGATGCCAGGGCATCATGTGAGCATGGACAGAAGATGCCCACTTGGCAGATATTCCTAAGAAGGCTTATCTCCTAGACAAATAGATTGAAAACTCCAATAGCTTTATTTGTAATATCTAGCATGGGATAGAATGATTTTACCTCAAGAATTATAAGGTAGCATTGGGTTGCCATAAAAATCAGTAACTTTCACGTTCTTTATACATTAAAAAGAACTAGTTTTATGTTTTTGAAAATAGATTTTTTTCATACAATATATTCTGATCATACTTTCCCTCCCCTTCCAGTTCCTTTTATCTCCCTTCCTCTCTGGATTCATTCCCTTTCTGTCTCTCACTGGAAAAGAACAGGCTTCTAAAAGATAACTGAACATGACAAGATAAAATATAAAATATAAAAACATGAAGCAAAAACTATCATAATAAAGTAGACACAGCAAGCCAACAGTAGGATAGAGACCCAAGAGCAGTCACATGAATCAGAGACCCACTCACTTTCACAGTCAGGAGTCCCATAAAAACACTAAGCTAATACCTATAGTATATACGTAGAGGACCTGGGTGAATACCAATGCAAACAGGTAAAAGATGTTTTAAAGAGTACTGGGGCCGATTAGCCTTATCGTGTCAAACAAGCATAAGAATTAGAAATTGGTTGTAGTGGGTAGAAGATAGATGAATTGTTAGGAAATAAATTATGTAATAGGAAGGCCATAGCTGCCTGACAAATGTAGGCCGTGTGCTTGCTGCTTAAGTCTCTCCTATGAGCTCATATGCAGAGTGATAAGTTGATTTCGAGGGCCTTGCTTTCCTGGTGTTCTCTATACCCCCTGACTCTTAGAATCTTTCTGCCTCCTCTTCTGTAGGATTCCCCTGAATTCTGAGGGGAGGAGTTTGATGGAGACATCCAATTTAGACTCTCCACATCATGACTCACTGCGGGTCTACATCTGTTCTCATCTGCTGCTGAAGGAAGCCTCTCTGATGATGATAATAAGGCCCTGAATCAATTTATTGTTTCTGTTGTTTTGGTTTTGCTTTTTTGTTTTCAGACCAGTAGCGTTGGTTGTATCCTAGGTCTTTTTAGGCTATCTAGTCTCTGGTTATTGATTACCCAAACAGTGTTGGGCATGGGTTCCTTTTTGCAGAGTGGCCTTAGGTCAAATCAGACCTTGGTTGGCTACTGCCACAAGTTCTGTGCTACCATTGCCCTAGCATATTTTGTAGTCAGGACAAATTTTAGGCTAAAGGTTTTGTGGCTGGGTTGGTGTCTGTACTGGCTGGTTTTGTGTCAACTTGACACAAGCTGGTCTTATCACAGAGAATGGAGTTTCACTTGAGAAAATGCCTCCATGAGATCCAGCTATAAGGCATTTTCTCAATTAGTGATCAAGGGGGTGAGGGCCCCTTGTGGTTGGTACCATCTGTGGGCTGGTAGTCTTGGGTTCTACAAGAAAGCAGGCTGAGCAAGCCAGGAGAAGCAAGCAAGCCAGTAAGTTACATCCCTCCATGGCCTCTGCATCAGCTCCTGCTCCTTGACCTGCTTGAGTTCCAGTCCTGACTTCTTTTCATGATGAACAGCAGCATGGAAGTGTAAGCTCAATAAACCCTTTCCTCCCCAACTTGCATCTTGGTCATGATGCTTGTGCAGGAATAGAAACCCTGGCTAAGACAGTGTCCATGTTTCTCTTTTGGTAGCCTGGAGAGTATATTCCCTCCCCAGAGAGACTAGAATGTATCGGTGTGGGTTCCATAAGGGCACCAGTTTGACAACTCCATGTTGAGTGAGTTGTGTGGGTGTCATCCTCAGGATTGAGGCCCTCTATCCAGTTTTGGAGAGCAACCTTTTGTATTAGCAACAGCCTGGGTTGTTTGGGGATTTCCATGGGGCCTTCTTGGCCAATAACTCAATTAAATACAACCTAGTCTCACCACTGGATGCCTTGCCTAGCTGCAAGAGATATGGGGTTGAGGTTCTGTATTCCCCACTACTGGGAGTCCTCATTAGGACCACCTTCATAGGTTCAAGGAAGTTTCTACTGCACTAGGTTTCCATACTCTTCCCAAACATCTCCCCAGTTCCAGCTGACTCTCCTTGTACTCTCTCCCTCCACGTCATCTCCCTGCCATACCCCACTCACTACTACCTCCACCCCCCCCCCCCCCCCCCCCTGTAAATCTATCCTATTTTCCCCTCCAGGGAGAGCCCTGCATCCCTACCAAAGCCCTCTTCTTTAACCTTTCTGGGTCTATGGATTATAGCTTGGTTATCATTACTTAATTGCTAATATCCCTTATAAGGGAATAACATACCATATTTTTCTGTGAAAAGGTTACCCCACTCAGAATTTTTTCTAGTTCCATCCATTTTCCTGAAAATTTAGTGACCTCATTTTTTTAACAGCTGAACAGTACTCTATTGTGTAAATACACCACATTTTGTTTTATCTTTACTTTAGTTGAGGGATAGCTATGTTGATTCCAGTTTCTGGCTATTATCAGTAAAGCTGCTATGAACATGGTTGAGTATGTGTCCTTGTGGTTAGATGCAGTGTTCTTTGGATATATGCCCGAGGGTGGTATAGCTGGGTCTTGAGGTAGATCGATTCCCAATTTTCTGCCAAGCTGCCATATTGATTTCTGAATACTGTACAAATTTGCATCCTCACCAGCATGTGCTCTCACTTGGGTTTTTGATATTAGTTATTCTGACAGGTGTAAAATGGAATCTCAGAGTCATTTTGATTTGCATTTCCCTGATAACTAAGGATGATGAACACTTCTTTACTCCTCAGCCATTTGAGATTCCTCTGCTGAGAATTATCTGTTTAGACCTGTCCTCTGTTTTTTAAATTTGATGTTTATTATTTATTTATTGCTATCTAGGTTCTTGAGTTCTTTATATATTTTAGATATTAGTCCTCTATTGGATGTAGAGTTGGTGAAAATCAATTTCCTGATTTACAGGCTGCTGGTTTGTCTGAATGACAGTGTTCTTTGCCTTACAGAGCTTTCCAGATTCATGAGATTCCATTTACTGTTGATCTTAGTGCTTGAACTACTGGTGTTCTGTTTAGAAAATTGTCTCCTATGCTAATGCATTCAAGGTTAGTCCTTATGTTTTCTTCTATCAAGTTCAGTGTCTCTAGTTTTATGTTAAGATCTTTGATCCACTTGGACTTGAGCTTTGTACAAAGTGATAAATATGGATCTACTTACATTCTTCTACATGCACACGTCTAGTTTGACCAGCACCATTTGTTGAAGATGGTGCCTTTTTTCCATTGTATATTTCTTTTTTTTTTTTAAATAAAAAAATCAGGTGTCCATAGGTGTGTAGATCTACATCTGTGTCTTTTGTTAGATTCCATTGATTAACTTCTCTGATTTTATCTCAATAATATGTGGTTTTTATTAATATAGCTATGTAGCACAGCTTAAAACCAGGAATGGTGATCCCTCCAGAAGTTCTTTCTCTTATTCAGGATTGTTCTAGCTATCCTGGGATTTTTGGTTTTCCATATGAAGTTGAGAATTATTCTTTCAAGAGCTGCAAAGGATTGTGTTGAAATTTTGATGATGATTGCATTGAATCTCTAGACTGCCTTCAGTAGCATGGCCATTTTTACATTATTAACCCACCTGATCTATGAGCATCAGAGATCTTTCCATCCTCTGGATATCTTCTTCAATGATCTGAAGTTTTATTTGTTTGTTTGTTTCATTATACTTGCCTGGTTAGAGTTACCCTGTAATATTTTATATATTTGAGGCTATTGTGAAGGATTGCTTCCCCGATTTCTTTCTCAGTTTGTCATTTGTATATAGGAAGGCTACTTATTGTTTTTTGAGTTAATCTTGTATTCAGCCACTTTGCTGAAAGTGTTTATCAGCTATAGGAGCTCCCTGGTGGAATTTTAGGCTTACTTATGTATACTATCATATTATCTGCAAATAATATTCTGACTCCTTCCTTTTTAATCTGTATACCTTGATCTTCAGTTGTCTTATTGCTTTAGCTAGAACTTCAAGTACTATTGAATAGACAGGGAGTGGACAACTTTGTCTTGTTTCTGATTTTAGTGGAATTGCTTTGAGTTTCTCTCCATTTAATTTGGTTGTGGTTATAGGCTTGCTGTAAATTACCTTTATTATGTTTAGGTTTGTCCCTTGTATCCCTAATCTCTCCAGAAATTTTATCTCGCAGGGGTGTTAGATTTTGTCAAAAGCCTTTTCTACATCTAATGAGATGATCGTGTGTGTGTCCTTTTCTCTTTCAGTTTGTCTATATGGTGGGTTATATTTATTGATTTTCATCTTGTGAACCATCCCTGCATCTCTGGGATGAAGACTGCTTGATCATCAATAGTTGATCTTTCATATGCATTCTTGGATTTGGTTTGCAAGTATTTTATTGAGAATTTTGCATCTTTGTTCATAAGGAGAATTGGTCTGCAATATTCTTTCTTTGTTGAGTCTTTACGTGGTTTGGGTATCAGAGTAAAATGAATTGGGCAATGTTCCTTCTATTTCTATCTTGTGGAGTACTTTGAGGAACAGTGGTATTATCTCTTCTTTGAAAGTCTGGTAGAATTCTGTGCTAAAACCTTTTTAGCTTTGAGCTTAAGAAAACTACTTTTAGACTAATATTAAAAGACATGCCTCCCTCTCCCCCAACAAGGTGACTATGGAGAACAAAGTTTAAGTTTATGAAAGAGAAAAATGTTTAAAGTATCTATCTGCAATTATATATTAGTGGGCGATGACCTCCTAGGACCAGTACCATTTCCTTTTTAAAAAGTAAAATAAAGTGTTACTGATGACTCTAGGATGACCCTGTGACTTCTGACATCTGATGTTCATAGCCTAGGAGTAATCCTCTCACTCTGAGAATGATAGGACCTATGATGTTTTCCTAACCTAATAGAATACAGTAAAGTATCGTATTCACTACTGGGATATATTGTGTTAAAGGCTTTGTATTGCTAGCCATTCACATGGGAAGTGATGAGGAAAGTCTCTAGAAACTAGGGGTGGCCTGTAACTTAACAAGTACCAAGGGAAAGAGATGATTTTGCCAATACATCAAGTAACCTCAAAAACAGACACATCCCCAGTGAAGCATCCAGATGAGATAATAGCCTAGGAGAATGTATGAGACCTTGAGCAGAGGGTCCAGGTAAATGGAGTTCAGAATTCTGACCCATGGTATCTTGAAAATGGAAATACAAATGACCAGTGATTAGTTGAATAAAAATCCACAAGAAACATACCATCAGCTTTACTCCTCTTACAGTCTAGTCAGAAATGAAAACCAACAGCAAATGATGACGTGCCACTTTGACATTTTGACATTTCACCAAGAGGCATGTTAGAAAGCACACAACCCCAAATACTATGTTTTCTAATGCAAGAGCTCACAATTGGAGCTTCTTTCAGGGCTCTCTCCAAGTGTCTGCAATGGCCAGAGCAGTCCACAGATAGTGCATTTGCATCATCAACTGAACGGAGCTTGAATCAGGTTACATGGGGTTTCCAAAGTTCCATGCTCCCAATGAAACCCATTCTTCATCTCACATCTCACACCTTTAGTAGAGGACACAGCCTTTGCTGCTGGTTTCCTCGCTGGCCTCCTTGCTCAGTACCTTGGAACCCACTAATCTTCTCTCTGTTCTTCTATGACATAGGGCAGTCATATTTGGTTTTCTTCTTCTTTCAAGATATATATTTTATTAGCATACAAAATATTGAGTCTCGTATGACATCTAATGTATATTTATCAATACTTTAAGTTGACAGTCATGCCCACTATTCAACCCTGCCCTGCCTCCCTCCCTGCTATAGTCTGCCCCCACCTCAATTAGTTCTCATTCTCCTTGATTGCACATATGGTATTTTTTTTCATTACACGTATTTCTGTGTATGTATGTATGTGCATATGTATGTATATATGTATGCAAATCTAGATTCTACATAGGAGACAACTTGTGATACTTGTATGAATTTTGCATATTGTACAATATAAAATGCTCCTTAGTTCCATCAATTTTTCTTCAAATGACAAACTTATTTTTTTTTTTTATAGCTGAACAAAAAAGGCCACTGTGTCCACATTTTCTTCATCTGTTTATCTGTTGATGGGCATCAAGGCTGTTTCCACATTTTGCCTATTGCAAATAGTTCTATAATAAACATGGAGGTATAAATATTTCACAGCAATTGAATATCATATTTAGAGATACCCCAGGAAACTTTCTCTTGAATTCCCATGTATGTGCCATCTGTTTCAGTGTCAAAGATCCCCTGCCTCAGGTGGGACTTCCCTGAAGTCCCTAAGAGCAGCCTTCTTCAAGCCCCTCTCTATGATTTTCTTCTCTTTCCTCTAGAATTTGTTTATAGCATGGCTCTAAGTCTCTCGCCCTGGACTATAAGCAACATGAAAGTAGGGACCTACTGTCTGGCACCTAAAGCAAACTGAACTATGATGTCACATGAAAAAGGCTCCAAAACGGCTCTTACTGTCCAGGTATGTTAAGCTGTGACTTCACCGGGACCGCCGGGGTCTGACTTATTGTCCTCCTTTGCTCTTAGTTTTCTTCTTTGCACACCTTCCTCCCAGGTTCCAAATCCCCGAGCAGTTGCTGCTAACTCAGCCCACATTTCTCCTGCATCTGCACATACAGCACTATGCAGGATATTTGGAAGAAACCAGGAGCTGTGGAGGACGTGTTTCTGCCCTCAAGGACTCTACAAATTACCTGAGTAAGAAGACAGAGGCTGCTCAGACCGATCTCAGTTTTTCTATGATGCTTACATTACGCTGAAATCTGGGCCAAGCTAATACGAAATTGCCTCCAAACGCTAAAGAAACAGAAAGAGACCTTCCTACAGGAGCTGTGTGTTGAAACCTTCTTGTTAGGTGAAATGCTGCAAGGTTACATAAAGTACAAGGGAAGAATTTAAGGAAAAAATACAAGGAAGTCATCAGTACTAACCTCAACCTCTGCTCAGCTGAGATCTCTGCTGGGGGAGATTGGCATGGGTTTGTTTACAAAGCTCATTAGCATGTTCAACATGCAACCTTGGCTAAGATCCTTTCCCAGACACTGGAGGACTGGATTGGAAAGAAATGCTTCCATAGCACCAAGGAGAAGCAGAGACATGGTTCTCAACCCTCCTAACGCTCTGTCCCTTTTTTTTTTTCCCCTGGTTTTTCAAGACAGGGTTTCTCTGTGTAGCCCTGGCTGTCCTGGCACTCACTCTGTAGACCAGGCTAGCCTCGAACTCAGAAATCCACCTGCCTCTGCCTCTCAAGTGCTGGGATTAAAGGTGTGTGCCACCACTGCCCGGCTGCTCTGTCCCTTTTAATATAGTTCCTCATGGCTTGATGACCCTCAACCATAATATTATTTGTGCTGCTATTTTATAACTATAATTTTGCTGTTATGAATTGTAATGTAAATATCTGATATGCAGGATATCTGATATGTGACCCCTGTGAAGGGGTTGTTTCACACACACACACACACACACACACACACACGCACACACACACGCACACACACCCAAGGGGACACAACCCATAGGTTAAGATTGGATAAATTTGGATACGTGATTTTACCTTTTTGAGCATCTGTTTATATATCTGTCAACTGGAGACAATTAATATACTGAACTCCTGAAGCCAATGCAGAATTACACGAAATTAAGCATGTAAAAAGTACCTGGTAAAAACTGTTTTCTGAACATGTGTTTAACAGGTCAAATTATTTCAGTATCATTATCTCTTTGTGTATAAAACTCCCAGTTCCTTGCTAAGCCACTGAAATGCCCAATGTGCCTTTCCAAAGTCCTTGTATCCACTCATATCACAGGTTATCATAAACTCCAACCTGCCCAGCACACTGGTGAGTTCACACACAGTTAAGCAGAATCCCAAAAGAACAAGTCTGTGACGGGGACAAATCTTCCTGGGAATAACTGATTGTGTTAGAAATGGAATCTGTGAGTACTGGGGGCAGAATCCTCACCCAATGAGACCTTGGAGGTCCAGGACCAGAATAAGCCTGTCTGTAGCACATTGCAGGCCATTTAAATGAATCTAAAGGAAGCTTTTCTGCATCATCTGGGTTCACAGTACAATTTTTTCTTTTATCGTTAGTATAGGACTCAGCTCTAAAATAAAAATCATAATTTCAGTCACTCTGTCTACCTCACACTGATTTCTCCCTCCAGAGTTCCATTATATCAGTCCTGCTTAATCGTTAGAACAAGCCATCTGCAGGGCTCCTGATGTGTTGCCTGTGGTGATGTATGCTAGCACTCAGGAGATAAATGCAGGAAGATCACCAGTTCAACGCCATCTTCTTAAAACAAGGAAACTAACAATGCAACCCCCAGCCTGGCAGCAGCCATCAGTGAGACCATTTCAGTTCTCAGAAATGAAGTTTACCTTTTTGGACAAAGTGATGTCTAACTCTGAGGTTGTCAACCTGTCCAGATCTAGAATCACCCAGAAAGCAAATCGCTGGGCATCTCTCTAAGGGGATTCAGTGAGGTGGGAAGATCTATCTAAAAGTGGCCAGCAGCAGTCCCTGGGCTGGGATCCTGGACTGAATAAAAAGGAGAATCTATGTAAGCATGCTTGCTCGCTCTCTGCTTCCTGACTAGGGTCCTTTATGCTCCTGCCACCAGGACAGCCCTGTCATGATGGGCTCTACCATGGATTTGGGAGCCAAAATAAACCCTATCTTAAGTTGCTTTTGTCCAAAAGTAAGAAATGTGACGAATGCTAACGAATATAAACAATTCACCCAAGAACATTGTTCCAGTATTTGCTTATTATGGTGTTGAGACGCTTGCCTTGAAATTTGATGTATACATGGAGAAGAAAGATCTGAACGAATGGGGGTCATTTGGAGTAAAGTTAGGGGTGACTTTCGATTTCTACCTTATTCTCTTCAGTGCCATTCGATCCGTGTAGCTTGTAATGGGTTTTATTACTTTATACGATGAAAAGATAAATGTTGAGAACATGCATATTTTATAACAAGGCTCTAAGAAATGGGTTTAGAAAGTGCAAAAGATTTTCAACTTGGGAAAGGAAGAATTGTCAGTGAATACTAATTATGGATATGGAGTGGGCTGGAAGGTCCCGACTCTGAAGGAGAAGACGGAAGGGGCCTCTCGGTTCTAGTTCCCACTGGATGGCTTTCGGCCCCCTTTCAAAAGCTGTTGGGTGAGGCATCAGCAAAGCTCCAGTGCAGCACGGACTCCAGGCCTCCACAGCACCAGTGAAAGACTCCCCTCAGTAAAGACCCAAGTCTCCATTCCACAGACTGAGTCTGTGCTTTTCACGGTTCCAAAGATCTGCCATTCAATGTTTTGCCCTTCTGTTATTCAACTCGGAAACATTTCCCTCTGTGGGTTTTCATAAACTCCCACCGCCCAACACCAGGTGCAAACTGAAAAAAAATCCCACTGGCCTGTCCAACAGGGAGGCCTACTGTTCTTTCAACAGAGCCCCTCTTTCAAGCCAGGAGTTCTGATCCCAGCCCCTGGGCACACAAGTCAGGGGCTTCGCTTTCATCCACAAGAACTGCTCTGAAAATCTACGGCAGCTGTCCTCCGCCCAGACCCTGCCTAGGGGCTCAAAAAGAGCAGTCTATGCAAACCTGGGCATTTGCCAGAGAGGGAGAGCAGAGGGAGTCTGTGCAGATAGTAACATTTAAATGTACAACAGTCCCGGCTCAGATGGGCCAGTTTCTACCCACCGGAAGTTTCTGTGAAGTCGCTATTATCATTGGGTAAATACCTAAAAGTCTATTGCTACCTTCATTTTGAAGCAGGGAGACTCTGGAGTGGTGGCTTTGTTCATTCAAAATACCCCACAGAATGTATGGATTCAGTGCTTCTCAACCCTCTTAAAGCTGCAACTCTTTAATACAGTTCCTCATATTGCCGTGACCCCCACCCATTAAATCATTTCTGTTGCTACTTTATAACTGTAATTTTGCTACTGTTATGAATCGTAACGTAAATATTTTTTGGAGATAGAGGTGTGGCAAGGGGGTCATTACCCACAGGTTGAGAACCACTGCATAGATCATGATGTCAGCTCTGGGCTAGAAGTTCTCGCTGATTCAAACAGGAATTCAATTCTGGTTTCAGGTCAGTGCTCCAAAGAGCTTTCAGGCTTGAGCAATCATCCAATTGAATTCCATTTTACAAGCATTTATTGGGCATCTACTTTGTAATTTTACTTGCCATAGATAATGCAAACACCCATCATTGATTGAATCGGACAACCAGGATTAGCTTTCTATATTTGCCTCCAGTTTCTATTTAAATGTTTCATCCTCTGCTAATGAAGGTAAGGATGTCAAGCCACTATAGCTTTCATGTTAGTGCTTTCTTGGTCCAAACTGATCTGTTCCTGTGAACTCAGTTAATGAGCATGGCACCCAAACTTTACATCGGAGCCACATTGGGGGGTCTGGGGGGTTGGGCATGGTCTCTGCTATTGTTACCAGCCTTGGTCTAACTAACAGTTCAATGAAGAAATTCAAGAGTCACCATGTAAGAAAGACACCAAATGCCTGATTATAAATTTCACATAAAGTTCCTTATCTACTTGCAAACTAGGCATATCTATAAGGGTCTTTCAGAATACAGGTGATCAGGTTCAATTTGGTAACTTGGAAAATAAATTACAGGCTAACTCCTAAAGGTACGTCCAACATTTCAATAAATAAAAGAGGGCTGAGAAACACTTCATGACTAGCTGTGTGAGAACTGTCACTATATTAGTGGGCCAGAGTGGGGTGGAGAGTACTTACAGGCACAGGGTTGTCTCAAAGGGGAACAAGGGATGAGGGGAAGAGGGTAGGTTATAGGCACAGGGTTGTCTCAAAGGAAAGAACTATCAAATTTGGTACATAGATCCAGATGCCCCACCCCCACCCCAAAGCAATCAGACAAGGGGAAGCTAGGAAATATCTCAACTTCCTCCTATTTGCTGATTTCTTGCTGGTGTCTCCCATTAGCTAGGTATCTCTGGGAGCTGGAAGAAAGAAAGCCAGGAGCAGTGGAGCACAGAGAACACAGATGAGTCTATCCTGATGGGTGCAGACACAAAGACCTAGAATATAAAGGTTCTTTGAGTGTGGTCAGGACACAAGGAAAGGCATAACAGATGAATTCTTGCTAGGATGCTAAGTGCAGACATAAACTTAGGGGCTTGAGGCTTGAGCTGATCTTTGAATAGATAGAAGTCTGCTCTAGGTGGAAGGGGTAGGTACTGTGAACCAAAGAGGTGCAAGGAGGAAAAAGACAGGAGCCCAGAAGGGCACAGGGTACATGGCCGTGGAGTTTTTCATATGACAGGTTGGGACACTGTGATTTCTTATGTATTTAAGTAGGGATTTAGTATCACCACACCCACATGGTAGAAAGTTGATTAGCTGTGTGGGATTAATGGTGCTATGAGCACCAAACCTTTTTATAGAAACAGGAAAGACAAATAGATACAGATACCGTAGTCAAAATAAAGCATCCCTTCTGGTTGTGATGGTCTAAAGAATGTGGGTTTTGTAATCACTGAGAAGAGTAGGCACAGTCATCTTTCTTCATAACCCAAACAATGATTATGTTAATCACCTTTCCCATAAGATCATCCTCTTAGTTCATTTGAGGTGTCCTAAGAAATTTGCAATGAAGGCTTTATTTATCTTGTAGTTCTGAAAGCTAAGACGTTTGAGATCAGCCTCTAGCTGGAATCTCTTCTGCTTTACAACACGGATGGTGGGTGCCACATGGTGAAAGCTTGGCAATGAGGAGCAGGCATGTGCCGGGGGCCCAAGGGTGGTAAAAAAGCTGACCTGTTTCACAACCTGTTCTCAGGAAACCAGTCTCCCAAGGTAGATAACAATCCCTTCTCAGTGCCTCATTTCCCAGCATTGCTACATTGAGGACTAAAGTTTAAGTGTTTATGGGGCTAAGCCACATCCAAACCATGGCAGTAGTTCTTCCATAGAATTGGTGGATATGCTTCTCGTGAACTCTCCCATAGTGTGTGCACGTGCGTGCATACACATACACACACACACACACACACACACACACACACACACACTGCACCCCTGAACCACTCCACATCAAGACTACATCACTTCACATTCAATTACAAACACATCATAATTTCCTCTGGGTCTGTTGTTAATTTTGATTAATTGTACTGCAGCTCCTTGCATGTATCATGTCTGATCCTGCTCCATGCTCCTCACTCCCCACCTTCAGTGCTAAGAGTCCTGTGAACATAGACAGGATTTGTTTTCTCAGGAGCATGTGGTCATTCTCTACCCAGGAGAGTTCCTTTGTAATTCACTGGAATCTTTTCAAGTGTCCATGTGCTTTCTGTGCCCAAGGCAAGTATTGATTTAATCAGATAAAAAGTAGGTTTGAGCACCTCTAAGGTAAAGAGACTACCTTATATCATTAATAAAATATATTAATTTGAAGAATAAAACCTTATAAAATCTGTTCTAATGCATTAATGGCTGCCCTACCCTTTTCAAATAATGCTTCTGACCTTCAAAGCCAGGTCAAAGATGGAACACTGTAGGAGTCCTCAAGCAGAGGTATTTTGGGTTAGTGAACTCTAATGTGTGTTACATTATACTGACTGCAACATGTGAGGTTAACAGAAACTTGAGTTCTAGAGCACAAACTCCTACTCTTCCTTAGGAACCTTGGACAAGAGTGGAGCCTGAGTCATAAAAACTCCATATTCACTGTGCCTATAGCTGACGTTCTGTTCTTGAGAGTAACCTGGAGACCTTGTTAAGCCTTCAAGTCCATCAAAAGCCCACTGAATCACAACCTATGGACCAGTGATTCTGCAGCATTCAATTCTTAGTCCTTCCTTGAGCCCGCATACAATGCTGAGAACTCCTGCTGCAGCTCTTTGGACCACGTTTGGTTTAACCATGATTTTTTGATTTTTGAAATAGGACCTTATTGTGTAGCTCAGGCTGACCTCCAAGCTATTATCCTCTAGCCTCAACCTCTGACTTCTCAGATAATCCACACTGGCTCCACTGCCATTTTCAGTAGATTTGGAAGTTCTTTGAACAGGAACCATATGCAGCTACTCAGGGTTTCCAAGTATAGCCTGCTTACGGTAGCACAGTAGACTCTTGTGTACAGTGTTACCTATTTCTCACAGTTCTAAGTTTCCTGTATATCATTACATTCAAATTCATACACCCTGAGTCTAACCAACACATCCCAAAGAACTGTCACATCCCTAATTACCATAGTAACTGGCATATTGTAACTTTCAATGAAGTCCGTTGGTCAAGCAGACACCAAGTCCATCCAGAGGGACTAAAAGCTCATCTCTCACTGAAGGGCACATTGAAGAACTTGTAGCCATCTTTAATCCTTCACCTAGCACCTGCCAATGCCTGTGAAAAGCAGACTGGGCACATGTTTTTAACTGACTTTATGATTCTTTCAACAAATCAAAGGATCCAGTCATGTTTTATGGCTCAGAAAGTAAAGAATTCAAAAGACATAGGAAGAAAAAAGACAGGTAGAAAGAAAAATCCTAGTGTCTGTGGCCCTATACATGTTGAATGCCCAGGCTACTCGGTCACAGAGCTTCTGCGGTTCCTATAAATGTCACTGTGGCCTTCTAGCATCCTTGCCCAGAAGGCAACTCACATGTCAATAATGGTGACTGAAATGACTGGAACTCTCTGTTAGTCTCAGGACAAGTTAGAGACAGAAGCTGCAAGCACATTAGAAAGCCCTATGCTAAGTAGGTTCCCTGTGGCCCAGTGGATGGCCCTACACCCATTTGCATATGGGCAGTACTAGCTGGACTCAGCAGGCTAAAATTCAACAATAAACAAAATGTATAAAGCCTTAGTTTAGGAGATGTGGTGAGGGGATCTTGGAAGGAGTTGGAGGGTGAAGGAGGGAGGGTGGATAGGACTGAGATACACTGTAGGCACACAGGAAATAAAACATAAATATTGGTAAAAGGGAAGAAGTCTTGGGAAACAGGTTCAGAAAATTTAGTCCCCCAAATCTTTTATCCTAGGGATTCTTATAGTTTTCTTTATCAGAATTTGCAATTCTGGATGTCTTGTGATCGGAAATCTGTTTTCCTCCCCTCTCTAACCCACACCCCATCTCTGTCTCTGTTTCCCTGCCACACATTTCTATTTCTCCCCCCTCCTTTTGCTTGTCTCTCTGTCTAATCTTCTATGTCCTCTCTCCCCCCCTCACACAAACACCACACACACACACACACACACACACACACACACACGAGAGAGAGAGAGAGAGAGAGAGAGAGAGAGAGAGAGGTTATCTTATCTTAAACATGTCTTTACTTAAACATATGTTTCAGTAAATCATCTGGTCTTTTCAGCACCCACTCAATTCTATGTCTGGGCAAAGTACATAGCTTAGCAAATAGACACAGAATGAACCAAGCTGGTTAACTCTTAGGTAGTCAGAAATGAAGATTTCACTTGCTTAACACATAAACCAAATAAGCAGTCCTAGTAAGGCTGAGTTAAAATGGTATTTCAGCTAAAAAAAAGCCCTTTTGTTGAGCTTGAGAATTCTTGGCTAATGGGGTAGGAGTCATAAAGTGCTTTATGAGTCATGTGGAGGTCAAAGGTCACCTTTCAACTTTTCAAACTGGCCCTGGCTACTTACTATTATGGTAGCTTTCCTTTCCTCCCCTCTCTGCCTCCCTCCCCACCAGCCACATCATCTAATGTCTACTTTACAGTAGATCTGTAATGAATTTGGATTCAGTTCAAGGAATACACAGGAGGCCTTCAGCTCCCAGAACAGGCAGCTCTGTAGGAGGGACAGAGAAAAGAAAATACCCGGGGGCGGTTCTGTATTTCCAAAAGATTAAAAATAATTAAACAATAAGATATTCAACTTGGATTGTTGAAGACAGTGATTAATGGCTCTTCTCCCTCTAAGGATGCCCTCCCTGAGCTAATCTGACCCAACGCCATTTCAAAGATGTTGGTTAACACTTTGTTTGTTTCATTTCATGTCCTCAAGTAAATCAGAGTTGTTATGGCCTTGACATTCTTACCAACCAGCTACCTCCGTCTCTCGCCTCTTGGAATAATTGAGGGTGAAAGGAAGGAAAGGTTTTCAAAGGCATTGGTGCCCAGCTGCGTAATTATCCATCTAGCCAAGTCAACAAAACAACAGAGTGGGGAGGGCAGTATAGGCTGCTATTACATGGAGGTCAGAGAGTGTGCGTGTCTCTTTGGAGGACAGGAAACTACAACCACTGCCCACTGGTACCCAGTGAATGATGACTGAATGGAGGGATCCTGAAGATAACTCCTTTCACTTGCAAAGGTAAGAAAGTGACTTCTTTTCATGGCAACACAGACCAAAGTTAAACAATATGGTGTTGCTATTTCTATTCCCAGAGGACACTCCAGACTTCATGTTCTTATTCAGCAGCAGGTCGAACACCTACTATGTGCCAGGTTCTTGGTTCCTTCTTGCAGGGCATTAAAATGGAGTTGACTCTAGTAGCAGCATATTAGAAATACACTTTTCCAGCACCTGGCAGACAGCAGTGCATCAAGACACTCAGGAAGTACGAGCTGAGTAGATAAAACAACAGCCACACTCATGCCCTTTAGCTTTAATGTAGCAGTGCCCTGGCATTGTGTGTTGAAGACACAGTGAGTAACCTTGGTCATTTAATTTAAATTGTAGACATATAAAAAAAAAGCATGGCTTTTAGAACCCTTGTGTCTGTGCTGTCCTTGTGGTCACAGAAAGAGCCTTTTGCAGTGCAAATTCACCAAATTAATTTATATGAAGAGGATTTCCTAAGACCTATGGAAATTGCTGTGGTCATACAGAAGCGTGCAAACTCATTTTCCCAAGTCCATAGATTCAAGTTTTAAATAAGCCATGGCCTCTGAACTATGATAAGCTTAACATTAATTTAGAAACTTTTCCTGTATAGTCTCAGTGATTTCTCCATAGGAATTTATCAGCTCCCAATTTGTATTTAATAGCATGAAGAAACTATAGAGTAAATCTATATAACTAACTCTATAGATCCATCAGTGGACTTATTTTTTAAAAAAATAAGGATTCATTCTTAATCAAATCACTTTGAGAAGATTTCCTTTATTCTCCTAAACTTAGTTTGTCAAATTGGCAATAGTGATTTCTCATTTGAACTGGAGGAAAAGAACAAAGTATATCCCAAGAGACAGACAGACAGACAGAACATTTTTAGTTGTTATCAATGCTAAATGTAGGTTTTGTGTACATTGGAGCTGGGCCTCTAAGCATCCCCTCCTAGACTGTATCTCTGTACTGACCAAAGTCTCCATCCTTATAGGAGGGAGAAGACCTTACAGCTCAAGGAATGATCTCTGAAACCACAGAAATGATCTTCTCCATCAATGAAGGAAAAGACCTTAGTGGAAATATTCCCTTAGTAGCCACAGAGGCTTTGGGCTGAGTATATCTCAAGAGTAATGTCTGTCACTAATAAAACAAATTACATCTCTACAAGCATGGACCAAACTGCTATAAAAATGTTCTTTGTATGCATCCCAAGTACCTGCTCATAGGCTCCCACCACTGCTTACTCAAGGTTTGGAACACTGCTGGTTGATCATTGCAGGCAAATTGGCAGCTTCTCTAACAAATAAGCTGAAGCTACAATGGCTGAACACAATGTCACTTTTTCCCATTTACTCTTTGAGGATCGGTGACACCTGCATAGCTCTTCTACCTTGTGATGACTTGGGGATTTGTGATCATTATAGTTTGTGTCCTTATTCACAGAACATGGCTTCCTTATCCATGTAGAATGAAGAGGAAGAGCCAAGAAATATTCCTAGAGAAGTTGGTGGTAGGCTGGATATAGCCATGGGCAAAACAAGATGGCCAACAAGTTTCAGTAATCCTCCTGTCTCCACCTCCCCAGTAAGCAGATCATCCTATGAAATGCTTCTTGTGATGGGCCACAGGGAAAGAGATAGGGGGTCACTTGGTGGCTAGGAGAAAGCATTCAGGAGTCACACTGCCTCAGTAGTTCATATCACAGCCCTGCTCTAATTAGATACATGGAGTTGGGTAGAATATTCAATTGCTCAGCAAGTTGGAGTTAATGAAGATGAGAACGCCTATTTTACCAAATGTTTACGTAAGATAAATTTGAAGGATCACTAGAGACTGAAAGAAGAGAGTGAGAACGTTTAGAAGGACCAAGAGTCTTTGGTGGGAGTATGTGTATATACTATATATACATATATGTATATGTATAGTAATGTATATGACCAGGGAGATGGGCCTTAGGAAAGCATCCCAAACATGGATCCAGAATCCCCAGGAAGTCAAGGGATAAAGGCCTGTGAGATGCCAAATGAACTATTATAGATGTAAGTCTCTCATGACCTCAAGGAGGGAGAAAACTGAACTCACAGAGAGACTCCAACAAGGAAGAGTCTCCACTGGGGAGCTACAGTGCCTTCCTTCTCTGCTTGTCTCTATTTCATCCCACAGACTTGGCTCATCCTTTTCTCTCTGCAACTAACAGTCTTTATTTGGTCATTAAAGAAAATGGCTTTTACAGATGTTCTTATCTCCTTTACAAAGAAAGCCACCCAAACCAAAGTTGTTCAATTTTAGCTTCCCAGGAAAGAGCCTGATGACCCAGTTTGGTGATGCAGTCCATTTGACCAGGTTAAAGGATTATGACCTCTGTAACCCTTGGGATGAGGAATGTGATGGTTCTAAATAGGAAGGGGTTTTGTAAACCTCATTCTTCAAGAGCTTGATCTCATACTGTCTCCTGACATGCCATTGTTTTGTTTTGCTTTGTTGGCACAGGGTCTCATTGCATAGTCCCTAATGGTCTCAAACACACTATGTAGACCAGGGTGGTCTTGAACTTGTGATCTTGACTCTCTGACTTTTGTAAATATAGACTTGAACCACTATTCCCAGCCATGACAATTTTTGTATTATCATTTTCATTAGGATTTAACTTAGTTGTTTAAATGCTTATAACATTTCTCTCTAATTAGGCTTTAAAGTATGTTCTAAAGGTAAGGGCTATGGGCTGTGTTTTCTTTCCATTCCACAATGTTAGTAAAGTGACATATACTAGATGGAATATATTAAATGAATGTGCAAACGCTGAATCCCAGGGGACTAGCTCTTGTCTACTCTGTCTTCAAAGGTCTGTTGTGACACTTGTGAATTCCTAACTTCTGCAAAGAGGACAGTTGAATCATAAAGAGATGATGCAGAAGGAATGTGATGCTTCACAGCTGGTTTACTTTAAGCCACTCTTACACACCCGTGGTTGGAGCTTTCTGAAATCAGCTTGTTACCAACCACCAGTCCCTGCTTCTCAGCCTTCGATGCTTGGTTTCACTGAGTACTTAGATTCTCACTTGTCCTCTTTCCATTCATTCTTGACACTGGACCTCAGTGGAAACAGTGGATAATTTTTTATCTAATGCCACCACTGTGCACATGCAAAGGATTGCCTTGTGTGCTTGTCACTGAGCTTTGATTGTGTGTCTTCTGTGCAGGGAATCTTGAGTACCCAACAATGACTAGATCCAGGATCTCCCATCCAGAGATGAAACAAACATGCCAGCAAGCTTTCACCAAAGAAACTAATGGAGCCACTGTTTCTATCTGTAGTTGTTTAGGTAACATCTGGCAAATGAGCAAATTTATTTTTAAAATCCCCCTTTTCTTGTATTTTCTCTTTTCTTTTCTCTCTTCCCTTCTTACTTCCCTCTTTCCCTTCCCCCTTCCTCTCTCCATTCCCTCCTTCTTGTCTTTTTCCTCACTTTATTCTCACTAGCGAGCAGTCAATTCTCAAAGGATGGAGTGATGACAGGGAGCTCCCTGTAGATGCAGTGTATGAGCAATGAGACAGAGCGGCAATCTTGAGTGGTCACAAAGCAGGGACATGCAGTGCATTCTGCCACCTCTCTCAGAGCTACAAGTACCTGGACACCTTCAGCACCCACAAATGGAAAATTGCTCTGCCTATGGAGAAAGAGTAGCTGGCCTTTCCCCTGAGATATTGCATGGGTGTTTCTACCAAGCATGAGGGAAAAAGAACAATCAACACCGTTGACAATCCCACCTGCCCCCAAAGAGGATACCCTCAGAATCAGGTGCAAGATAGGGATACGAAGCAATCTTTGTCCTCCAAATCTATGCAAATGTGTCTGAAGCATCATTCACTGGTAACTGACTTTACATTCTCACAACCAAGAGCTCTAAACTCTCCCCATGAAAATCAGAATGGTCCCTGGAAAGAGATGCTTTGGTCTGAAAGGAGGGATTTGGGGGAGTTATCACCTTTCCAGGAAGCATCACTTACCAGGAATCCATGAAGTGTATAACACTAGATAAGATTATGTACCTACTGGTGCTCTGTTGGGTAAGAGATGAAATTATACTAAAGAAGACAGCATAACGTGACATGTAGTCTCTGCCATATAGTTCTTTCTTAGATCATAGAACAAGTTTCCCTGGACTTAAAGGAAAAGAGTTCCCTTCTTTATATTCCCATACAGATTAGAATATTCTCCATTTAGTCCTCGTCTTGTTTGGTAGATGTATTTGTTCTCCTGCAGTGGGACCATCTTTATTCATCTCTTCTGGGAAGCCATACTCTTCCTTCATTGGATCAGCACAGTGTCTGGTATATCACAGCCCCTTAATAACTGTGGTGAACAATCTTGTTTCCTGAAACAAGATCAGAAAACCTCCTCAGAAAATAGCTGTGTCAGCACATCTGTAGCCGTGTTCTTTCTCAGCTGTCTTGTAATTGATGCCAGGTGAAAGGTGTTTATTTCTGGATTCTCCAATGGCAAACTTCAGTGCCCTAAACAAGACAGGCACTCTGTGGGTATTTGTTGATGGTGATAATAATTAGGTTAATGGTTCCTTAATTATTCTACTTATGCTGGGTACTATCATTAACTCAAGACCCTAATACCTACTGTTCAAATAAACAAATGTGTTCACAGCATCTTATTGCTGATGCCACCAAATAGTTAGTCATACTGCCTGGACCTGCTGTCTGGCTTGCAAATGAATATTTGTCCCAGATCCCAAGAGCACTGTGTGGACTTTCATTTCTAATCTAACCATCATTGCGAGAGTTATTTCACCATGGCCACTCAGACATCTGGAATCAGAGAAGTATATGAAAACCTGAGGGGCAGCAAATCGATGCTTCCCACACATAGTTCATCTATAGTACATCTTCACATACACACTCATACACACACACATATACATACACATACACTCATACACATACAGATACACACACACACATACATAGCATGTATACATACATACATAGCATGTATGTATGTATGTGTGTGTGTATGTATGTGTGTATGTATGTATGTATGCATGTATGTATTATGTATGTGTACATCTTCCCAGGCTTAATTCAGTGCTGGACATGAGCTTGGGATTGTATTTTTGGTTTTGTAGTTTGGCATCAGACTTGAAGGACTGAAATAGACTTGAAAATTCCAACCCATATTATCATAAGGGCTCCAGATAATTCCAAGCTGATGGGTCACTGTGGTATAAGAAATGTATGAACTGAGCTGGAGAAATGCCTCAGCCATTAAGGGCTAGGCTCACAACCGAAAATATAAGAAGTGTGTGAGTCAAGAGAGAAAGAACATTTAAGAGAGTAGTGTTGAACAGACCTGTCAAGGAGAGAGATATGACAGGCAAAGACAATTGTTTTGAGTGACAGAGGGGATGAGAGACACACCATATCTGATGAACTCAGGAATCCTGTCAGGAACATGGGAAGAGACACAAATAATAGAGGAAAAGGCAATTCCACAAACAGGGCTTTTGAGGAGCAAGGATGAATAAACAGGCGGGAAGTCACAGAATAGCTCAGGAAAGGCTGCTCTAGAGGTTAGGCCATGGGGACATCCATCTATCCACGGGGATAACCCATGCCAGATGGGGGTTATATCAGAGCCACAGTGATATGCTTGGTTCCAGCCTGGATGCACAGATGTGGGTCTTGGCTGTGGTTTGTTTTGTTTGAATAGGGAGAGTTGTGGGCTGTCACTAGATAATAGAGAAGCAGAGACTTAGAACAGGATAATGTTCAGACATTGGATGGCTCAGTTCTTGGAATTTGGTGTTAAAGAGTAAAATTTTTAAAAGGGACCCTGGAGAAGGATATTGAAGAGAAAAACAAAAACCCTGATGTTGCTGAAAGTTTGCCATAGCTTCATTACATGCTTTAGGGAAGGGGAGGAAGACATCAAACTTGTTCCTAGGATAAATCTGAAGGCACAGCCAACCTCAAGAATGTTCTTCAAATTCATATGGAATCAGGAACCTAAGTGTGAACAAAAGCAGCCCCATGACATACTGGAATGGCCAAGAAGGTGGGCTCTTACCTCAATACTTATGCTAGGATATGCATGATTACACACACACACACACACCATGTATAATAAAGTTTGGTTTATTTTATTTTTAAAAGATGCTACTCTGAACTCTACTGGACTTCTGGCTCTCTCAGCACCTCTTAGCTTCTTTCAGGGTATGTGGGGAGATCTCTGGGTATCTGTATATCTTTCCAGGACTAGGGATAATTGGAAGCACCATGTTATATTGTCAGCATGGCCCTCAGTGGGTGGAGCACTGAGCTGATATAGAGTTCCCTGGGACTAGTCCACTCACAGTGATGCTTTGATCAGTAGGTCATCAACCTTGACCTTCTCTACAGTACTTTTCCTAATCTGGAGGCTGTAACAACAGCGCCACCCCAATCTTCACTCAAGCTTTGATTTTCTAGCAGACATTAGATTTGTCTCCTCCTTTGCTTCTTAGCTAGAACCCCAATTCATTCATATATAACTACCCCTTCCTGAAGCTCATGCAAGGGCTTATCTCACCCCTAAGCCACGATGAATCTGTTTAGTGTAGGGAAATCTCATTTTCCCTTTCATACTTCTTCAGTGGTCATGTGATCTAATCATAACCAAAAAGACACATAAGTAGTCTTAATTATTAACATTGCTGTAGAGACTCTCCTCGCTTCTAAGAAAGAACTGCAGAGAGTATCTAATCTGCGCAGATTCCCACAGCAGCATATACCATTTGGAATACTGCTGCATCTTGCTACTGGTGTGTAACTAGAGTCAACATTAAAAGTATGGGAGAGCAAAAATAGAATAAAGGGCATTGCTGAGTCAATTGTGGGAAGGATCCAGTTATGTAGTGAATTGTGTGTGTAAGTTTTGACTCTGTCACTTCTCTAATGTCTATAAATCTTAGCTTCTTCATAATGTGAGGACAATAATATTTATCAGGGAAGAACATTCTGAGGACTAAAGTTGATGTATATGAAACATTTAGGAAAGTTATCCAATTGGTTGATACTCAGTGGCAACAAGTATTACCTCTGCTCTTTTACCCTCTTTGTACACAAAATGATGCAATATTTAAAATGTGATTCATAAACGAGCAGCTTCAGTGCTATCTGAGAGTTTGTTAGGAAAGAAACATCTGGGCTGGGCAGACAGCTCAGTAAGTAAGTACTTGCCTAACCATCATGATGACTAAATTCAATCCCTAGAACCTACGTAAAAAATGTGGCTGGGCACAGTGATACAAATTTTGAATCTCAGCACTTGGGAGGTAGAGGCAGGTGGATCTCTATGAGTTTGAGGCCAGCCTGGTCTACACTGAGCTCCAGAACAGCCAGGGCTACACAGGGAGACCCTGTCTCAAAAGGAGAAAGAGGAAGAGGAGGAGAAAGAGATAAAGCATGGTGGCATATGCTTATAATTCTGAGGATTCTCTCTGGTCTCCACACACATGAGCATACACACATACACAGACACCAGCAAGCATACACATCAATAAAGAAATGGGGAAAGGAATGGAAAAAACAAGATCTCCAAATCTACCCCAGAACAATTACACTAGGCCTTACATTTTAACAACATCGTCACTTGATTTGCATATACATTAAGGCTTGAGATCTGTTGCTGGGTCCATGGCTGAGAAAAATTAAAACAAGTAAACTATGACCTCCTGGAAAGAATACTAGACTACAGAACTCTACATGACACGGAATCTCATACATTCTTATATAAGTGATCTGGTGGCATCCTAGAGTCCTGCCAAAATGTAAGCTATTGCTGCATAGGAAAGGGCTTCCAAAGCCAACTGTCTTAGTCAGGGTTTCTAATCCTGCACAAACATCATGACCAAGATGCAAGTTGGGGAGGAAAGGGTTTATTCAGCTTACACTTCTATGCTGCTATTCATCACGAAAGGAAGTCAGAACTGGGACTCGAGCAGGTCAGGAAGCAGGAGCTGATATAGAAACCATGGAGGATGTTTCTTACTGGCTTGCTTGCTTCTCTTGACTTGCTCAGCCTGCTTTCTTATAGAACCCAAGACTACCAGCCCACAGATGGTACCACTCACAAGGAGCCCTCCCCCCTTGGTTGACTAATTGAGAAAATGCCTTACCACTGGATCTCATGGAGGCATTTTCTCAACTGAAACTCCTTTCTCTGTGATAACTTCAGCTTGTGTCAAGTTGACACACAAATCTAGCCAGTACAATTGACCCCTTGTCAACTTGACACAACAACACATCACCAATAAGCCTTGACCCTTACTTCCTTATTCATCCCCAAGATCTAAATAACTTTAAAAGTCCCACAGTCTTTGCAAATTCTTACATATTAACATTTCAATCCCTTTTAAACATCCAATCTCTTAAAATTCAAAGTCTTAAAAATTTAAAGTCTCTTAACTGTGGGCTCCACTAAAATACCTTCTTTCTTCAAGAGGGAAAAAAATCAGGTCACAGTCACAATCAAAAGCAAAATCAAATTACAACCATCCAATGTCTGGGATCTACTCACGATCATCTGGATTCCTCCAAGGGCTTGAGTCACTTCTCCAGCTCTGCCCTTTGTAGCATACACGGCTCCAGATGCCTGTACTCCACTGCTGCTGCTGTTCTTGGTGGTCGTCTCATGGTACTGGCATCTCCGAAACACTGCTGTCTTCCACTGCAACTAGGCTTTACCAACAGCCTCACATAGGCTCTGTTCATGGTGCCAAGCTTCACCTCCTTTGCATGACCCCTTCAGTCCTGGGCCATCAATTGCAATTGAGGCTGCACCTTCACCAATGGCCTTCCACGGCCTCTCACAGTGCCCAGGCCTCAGCTGTTCTTCATGATTTCTTCATGCCTTCAAAACCAGTACCACCTGGGTGACTCTTACACATTACCAAGTCCAGCCACAGCACAAGGTATAACCCTGGCTATCTCTGGAACACAGCCTCTGTGCTCTCAGAAAACACTTCTCAGAAGATTTTATCTCAATGATGCTGGTCTCCTCTCATTCACTGCAAATTTCCCAGCTCCAACTAACTAGCATCAATAGTCCCAGCAATGCAATAATTTTGCTTTACTAGTTCTGGTATCTTGTAATTCACAACTGATCCTTCAGCCCCAGCTAACCAAAACCACAGAATCTTCACAGTCAAAATAGCAAAGGCCCTGATAAGAGTCTTTAATCTTCCCTCTGAAATTTCACAAGTCAGGCCTCCATCTTCTGCACTGTTCTCAACATTAACTTCCAAGCTCCTACACAACATCCCACAGAGCTCTTAACATCAAATGGATCTTCTAGCCCAAAGTTCCAAAGTCCTTCCACAGTCCTCCCCAAAACATGGTCAGATTGTCATAGGAATACCCTACTATGCTGGTACCAATTTGTCTTAGTCAGGGTTTCTATTCCTGCACAAACATTGTGACCAAGATGCAAGTTGGGGAGGAAAGGGTTTATTCAGCTTACACTTCTATGCTGCTGTTCATCACGAAAGGAAGTCAGGACTGGGACTCAAGCAGGTCAGGAAGCAGGAACTGATGCAGAGTCCATGGAGAGATGTTCCTTACTGGCTTGCTTGATTTTCTCAGCTTGCTCAGCCTGCTTTCTTATAGAACCCAAGACTACCAGCCCACAGATGGTACCACTCACAAGGGGCCCTCCCCCCTTGGTTGACTAATTGAGAAAATGCCATACCACTGGATCTCATGGAGGCATTTTCTCAACTGAAACTCCTTTCTCTGTGATAACTTCAGCTTGTGTCAAGTTGACACACAAATCTAGCCAGTACACCAACCATGGTGGTTCATAACTGTAACCCCAGCCTGTGGGAAACTGAAGGAGAATAATTAGGAGTTCAAGGCCAATCTCAGGTACATAGCAATTTGAGGCCAGCCTGGGCTACAGGAGACCCTGCCTCAAATAAAATGTTGATAACTAGCCCCCTAAAGTTAGTGGCATTAAAGAGTACTAGTAAGTCCCTCAGGAGAGAAATTCTGACAGGGCAGGACTTAGGGGAAGCTCAGCCAGTTCACTTTGATAAGACACTGGCCATGCAAGCAAGAGAATGTTAGTTTGTTACCTAGAACCTAATTAAAAATGTCAGGTTTGGTGACATGCTAGTAATCCCAGCTCTGGGATGGCAGAGACAAGAGGATTCCTGGGACTCAGCAGCCAATCGGTCTACCTTAACTAATGAGCTCTGAGCCAATGAGAAACCTACTTCAAAGATGGTGGCCAGTGTTTTTGAAGACACCATCCACCTTCCACACAGGGCCACACATTTGTGCACATACACTCATACACAAGTGTGCAAACCTGCCCTCCCCCCACGCACACATGCATACAAACATGCACAGAATGAATGTTTTAAGATAGGGTACTGGATCTGAAAATTACCACTGGAAAAATTGCAGTACTAGGGCTGAAATCACTTGAAGCCTTTCAATCATATCTGAGCCACTGCTGCTGAGTGTCATTTGCAGATCTGTTAGCCTTCTCAGCTAGAACATCAACAATGGCATCTCTGTACAGCCAGGTCTTCCTCAGAGTGCATGCCTGCGGTTCCAAGTATAAGCAGCAATGGGCCAGGGAAAGGGGAAGAAAGAAAGAGAGACAGGAAAGAAGAGAGAGAAAGGGAGGGAGAGAGAAGAAAACAAATAAGGAACTGAGAGAGGTAGAGAAATAGTGTGGGGGAAGAAAGGAGAGAGGAGATGGGAAGGAGGAAGAAAACACAATACCATAGATAAAGAAAGGGAGCTAAGTTCATAGCCGGGTTGCATTCTGTGACCAGCTTAGGAGACAGCACAGCCCCCACCATCTCTACGGATTCATGGGAGTTGAAGTGTTCTGCTGAGGTCAAAAGGGAACAAACACAGACCCAGCCATGTAGCAGAAGCCATGCAGTTGCTAACATCTGTGGACTACCAGATCCCACGTCCCTCTTTTCGGTCCAATGTGCTTCAGGCCTCTAACTACCACTGCCCATGAATGAGCTCTCAGTTTGGTGTTTTCCATAGGAAAAACTACAAGCTATTCATGTCCATTTGGGGTAGCATGTTCTTGGGAATTCTTGTATCACATTTTTGTCCCAAGAACAATAACGTAGAAACTAGTTTCTCTTTCCATTCTATTTTGTTCATGGGGATTATAGCCAAGCACCTTAAATGGCATATTAGAAGTCTATGAGAACCAAATGAAAATTAGTGAACTTGGTAAAAATAATGAGTCTTTCACTGGTACAAATTCCCCAAATAGATTTTTTGTTTGTTTCTCTGTATGTTGAGGTTCATTGCTAAGGGCAAATAAAATGACTAGCACAGGATGTGTCCACACACTATGACTTTGATGTCTACTTTCAGTTGATACCTTACGTCTTCAGACTAAAACTCTCCTCTGTGCATTTTCAACCCCACAGTACAACTTTCTTGGCAAGGTTGCTCTCAATCTGCTCGGTTGTTCTTATATTAGAGCAGAACCAAAAAAGAAGGTGGAGGGGATAGAGTCTTCTACATATGACAACATAAAAAAAAAAAAATACTAGTGTTTGTTTCTCATTAAAATGAAGTCCGAGACAAAAGCTACAATTGGATCTGGCCTGTAGCCATTCATCCTAAACACTGGAGGAAGAAAAGCATAAGGCAGCCCAATATAGACTTGGATCAGGCTTTTAGGTTTCTAATTTTGTACCATCTTCTATGTTCCCTCTTGCCAGAGAGTCACGTCGAAGCCTTACCCAGTTAGATGGCTGTTCTTGTGATGGTCCTTTCCCCCAGCCCGTCTCCTAACTGCTGGCAACACCTTGGCACTCCCCTCCCTTGGCTCTCCCAGAAACACACAACAGCCACTCAGCACATGTACACATCCATTCACATCCACAGAAGCCCCATGGTCAGACGATCATTCACATGCACACTGGTAGCCACTTCCTGGCAGGCAGTCACACCAAGCATCCATATACTCGTATACTATGCAACTGTTTAAGTGGCTCTTTCTTTTCCTAAAACCCAAGCTTCCCTCAAGACTGGGGGGGTGAGGGGAGAGCAGGGAGGGAATCTTTCCTCTTGGGAGATTATATACTTGCAGTGCTGTCCATTTTCAAGACACTTCCTAAGCTCACCCAGGGACCCAAATGTCTGCAATTTTAGCTGCACACTACTATATCTAGTCCCACTAGCCAATCTAGGTGATCAGACAGCAATTATAACTGACTGAGACATACATAAAGGGAACTTTTAATTTGTTAAAATTTCTTTCCTTTTTTGTTTTGTTCTCCAAGACAGGATTTCTCTGTGTAACCCCAGCTGTCCTAGAACTTGCCACCATCACCTGGCATAAACTATTTATTAGTGTCACAAAATTCTATAATATGAACGTTAAAGAATTTGCATCCTTGACAAAGATATGTTAGGTTCTACTAATGGTGAGTGTTTTTATAGATATTACCATCTTAATATCATGTTATAAGCATATGGCCTGACTGGATATGATTGATATCATTCTAATAGGAAAGACACAGAGCCATACAGGGAGAAGCTCCTATGGAAGCAGAGGCAAAGATGAAGGAAAGATATCCACAAGCCAAAGAACACCCAGGATTCCTAGCCAGAAGAAATATACTCAGAGTATCCTAGGGAGCATGTCCTGCTGCTAACACCTAATGTCTGACTTCCAACCTCTGTGTCTGAGAATCCGTGTTTATCATTCATGACATGTCATTTGTGGAACATTGTTATGCCAACACTAACAATGACTGTAGCTGTTATTAACTCGCTCCTAGTAAATCTTTTGACTATGAGATGAAAAAGAGGGCTGTCATCAAGGGTGAGCATGGGAAAAGCAAGCAAGCCAGGTTAAATGGTACCCTGATATACAAACGTGGTCCTCTGTCAACCTAGAATCCCTGTTTGGATCTTGAAATGACTTAAGAGACCATATTTGTCCCTGCTCCTTTAAGAAATGTAAGGTTCAGCCATAATGATAGATGGTTCAAAATTATGAAGACAATTACAGTAATAAGTTGGGCATAGCTGGGTGTGCTCTCTGTGTTTCTAGCTGAGTACTAGTCCAAACTCTGGTGGATTTCTCAGATTTCCATAGCATGGCCACTGCTCTTGCTGGTAGTGTGTCTAGAGTGCCCCAGTGCTACCTTTACACTGATTGGAGAAAAATACAAATTAGGAAGGAAAAGGGCTTTAGGAGACACCATGGGGCACAGAAAACAAGAGACTAGCTTTCACTAATGCTCATTAAAAGAAAACTGATCTTCTTATGTCAATTATACTTATAAGTCAGGCATTTGATGTATGTTCTGATATCTAATTTTCATTGGTATGTTTTCTTTGTACACAGCGTTAGGTCTCATTTGAACCATTAATTTAAGATCTACCATGCACTTTAATAATTAGCCCCATGCCCTCCTTTAGGATTCTCCCCTCCCACCCCCTCCAACTAGGCTCCTACTTTTTGTTTTTATAACATATGCAAATGCTTAAATGTATGTAAAAAGAATCCCATGACTGTCAAATGAGAGGAAACATGTGATGCTTGTCCTTCTGCCCAGACTTCTTTCATTTAACATGATGATCTCCAGTTTCATCCATTGACCAATAATATAATTTCATTTTTATGTCTAAAACTCTATTATATATGTATACACAGTATATTTTCTGTACCTATTAACCTATCAGTAGACACCAGGTTGATTCCATAGCTTGGCTCTCAGGGTCAGTGCAGCCATAAACATAGATGCGCTGATGTATTTGTAGAATGCTGCCTTAGAATCTTTTGGGTACAAACTCAGAAGTTACAGCTGAACCACGGAGTAGGTGTGTGTGCATGTGATTGTGCATGTGTGCATCTTGAGGAGCCTACATGATGATTTTCATAGTAGCTGGAGGAATTTCCAGCCCCTGTACCCACATCTTCACCAACAATTTGTTTTTTGCTTTCTTAATGGTAGCCATTGGAATCAGAGTGAACTGAAGTCTTATTGTGGCTTTAATTTGCATTCCTGTGATAGGTCATGGTGTGAAATGTTTTTCATGTGTTTATATGCATTTATTTCTTTGAAAATTATATACTCATTTCATTAGCCTGTCTATGGGTTGGGTTGTTTAGGGGATCCGGTGTTTGACTTTGAGTTCTTTGAATAATTTAAACAGCATAAGAAAGAAAACAAAAACATAAAACAAAATTGCTCCTTCAACAAGTGGTCTCAGAAAATAAGAAGAAAGAAACCAGATCACTACCTCTCTCTAGTGCTATACAGAAGTCAATTCAAAACAAATCAAGTACCTTAAAGGAAGTTCTGAAACTCAGAAACTGTTAGGAGAAAGCACTTTGTGACCTCTACTGCCCACACCATTCTTGGACACAGGTATCACATGCATTGCCAAAGAGAGAAAGCCGAGGCTTGAAGAATATACTTGAAACAACGACTCAAAGGAAGGATTGGACTCTATCCATCATACCCAATTTTAATTCCTCTTTGTGGCAGAAACACAATAATATTAAGTTCCTTGAGACATCCAGAGTCAAAGGAGGAGGCTGACTTATTAACAGCTTGAAAGTCAAAATGGCCACTTCTTTTCCATTGAGTCCAACAGTAGTCTTACTTCAATACTAAAGAATGCTAGAACAGTATTCATTACGATGACCTTTGGTACCTGGGATATAGGAAATTACAGTGATTTTTTTCTCCTCCCATAATAATAGATTCTTAAAGTTGTAGCTGGAACAATGGGAAATAGGTGAGACAGTGATACAGATTTACTAACTTTCCCTTAAGAAGATGAGGATGCCCTTTGTCAGATTCTTTTGCATCCCTTCTTCTCTGATGTTGCTGGGAAGTGACAAATGAAAACTTGAGCTCTACCTACCACCTTGAGTCAAGATAGTTGATTCACTCTAAAGACAGCATAGCAGTAACCAGAAGAGCCCACATCTCTAAAGACAGCTTAGCAGTAACGGGAAGAGTCCACATCTCTGAGGACTGCTGAAGCTCCCATTTGGACTAATATGCGTCCACCTTGTTTAAGTTATTATAATTGTGGTCTTCATTGCTTGTATGTATGTTCCCCACTGTGCCTTCATAGGCTACTCTATCCTGTTCCTTAAAAAAGTCTAAGGCTCTTAAGTAAAGCATAGGGTGGCTAATTCCTATATATTTCCAACAAAGTTAATTATACAGGTTCCTTGTAAGTGAGGAGAAAGTAGAAAAGCAGCAGCATAGGAAGAGGAAAGGGGGCAGCAGCGGCTGAAGAGAGGACCAAGAGGTGATTGCAGTCAAAATATAGGGAATGAAAAAGTAATAATACTTGTCAAAACTATATTATGGGAGGGACTTGAGGGAGGGCAGTTGGGAGAGGCTGTAGGAAGGAAAGAAGAGTAATATAATTCTTTCAGTTAAAAGTATATTTAAAAGAAAAATATAATTCATATCATTTATTCTCTTTTACTAATAATTTTCCTTACACAAGGACTACAATTTAGCTCCTCAAAATCATCTTTCTGTCTGTCTCATCCATCTATCTATCTACTATCTATCTATCTACCTATTCATCCATC
>JADRCH010000005.1:18302123-18422173 GCA_019843965.1 Rhynchomys soricoides | reverse complement strand
CTCTCTCTCTCTCTCTCTCTCTCTCTCTCTCTCTCTCTCTCTCTCTCATCAAATATAGTCCAACAGGAGTCAAACTGCAAAAGGAAACTTCAGTTGAGAAAATGTCTCCATCAAATTGTCTGGTAGGCAAAAGATCATTGAGTATTTTCTTGACTGATGATTTACTATTACTAAGTGCCATCCCTAACAGCTGGAATAAGAAATCAGTCTGCACAAGATACTAATTCTATTCCTTCATGACCTCTTCTTCAGTGACTTCCTCCAAGTTCATGTTTGATTTCCTGTCCTGACTACCATTCACAATGTACTTTAAGATATAAAATGAAATAAACTCCTTACTATCTCCCCCCCCCCAAAAAAGAAGAAGTATAAATACAGATAGTGACAACCATGTCTCAAAATGACTTAGCTCTTTCAGAGGGTAAAAGAATAAACCAATTATTCCAGATACATTATGCTCAGGAACAGTCTATAAGGACATGTTAGGCAGGGCATACAGATGACAAAGTTTTCTCATGCACGCAGAGTTCAAAGGAACAGCCTTAGGAGTCATGATCATGAATTCCATTCACCTCTTTGGAGACAAGTCTTCTCATTGGCCTGGAGTTAACTAATGAGGTTAGGTGACCATCCAACAAGGCTAGAGGTTTCTTCTCTTTACATCTACCTAGCTTGTACGGTAGGTAGTGGACAAGTATGTACCACTACGCCTGTTATTTTTCTGCGAGTTTTAGGAACCAAACTTAGGTTCTCATGGGAGTAAAACAAGTACTTTACCAATTGGGCTATCTCCTCAGCCTCTCTCTCTCTCTCTCTCTCTCTCTCTCTCTCTCTCTCTCTCTCTGTGTATGTGTGTGTGTGTGTGTGTGTGTGTGACATTTTCCATATCTTAAACAGAACTAGAATCTGAGACCTAAGCTTACAGCCATGGACAGAGAACTGATAGGGGATGGTTTGTCTGTGGGAAGAGCCAAGTGTCTTATGGAGAGTCAGGAACTGAACTCCGTGATACCAAGAGACAGCTACTGGTATTAAGTTGGCACTATACTTCAGTTCTTCTTTCTCACAGACAGACAATATGATCCTGTTTGCATTTCCTGTGGGTACCATAACAAATGACCACTGACTTGACAGATTAAAATAGAATACTTCCTTACAGCGCCAAAGGCAGTATCTCCCACAATCAGCATTACCAAGTAGAAAACAGAGGCAAGTTCTGGGGAACACCAATAGGTCTCATCTCTTCTGACTTCTGATGGCGTCAACATTTCTTGATTTATGGCTATATTGACCTATTCTTCAAGGCCAGCCTCTTTTAAGTTCTTTCTTATATGGCTTCCCATAGCCTTCTCTGAGCCTTGCGAGTCTCCCTTTGCATCTTTTAAGCACCTGAATATGATGACATGTAGTGTCTCCCCAGTGCTCCAAGATCATTTCACTACTGTTCATCATCATCCCTGTCTTTCACATGTGTAAATATTTTGTCTTATATAGTGGTACTCAAAGCTTCCAGAGATCGGGATTTGTGATTTGGAGATAGGATTCTTATTTAGCTTAATCATGGAGCCTATGTGGGAATACTCCTCTGGGCAAGCCACCTAAAATTAAACTGTTATTCTAGAGAGATGCTTCTCAAAAGTAACTCCTATTAGAACCCTGTCAAGCCACCATTTAAACAGTACATGGAGGTTGCTTATACAGGTGAAGAAGTACAGGTTTGATCATAGAGTCAGTCCTATGATGTGCTTGTTTGTGTTTTATTGTTCTGGAACATAATTTATATGTAATTACTGCTGTGAAGAATAGATGTGAACATGTTTATAAGGAATTAAGTCATAAAATGTTAGATTTAGTGTACATTTTCTGAGGTGGGTTTTATTGAGCCTCTACCCACTCCCTTTGTATTTACATAGCTGGAAACTATAAATCAGCAGAGGCCTTGTTTGCAAATCAACATCTTCCTGAAGTCCAGGGTAAAGATGGCACTGCTAAATTCTGTGATAGCTACATGTTTAGTCTGTTAACTCTGGGAGTCACACAATGGCTGGACGGTCATTGTCATAAAGCTGTATTGCTTGTCACATCCTTGTCACAGCATGACATACTTGAACCATGCTTAGAAATGTCCCCCTGGTCTAACCACAGAGATGAACACTGAGCTGTTCTGCTCACTGATAGGCTGGGTACAATCCTGGCATTGGGGAGGGGACTTTGAGAGTCCACAGCTAGAGCTCTACTTAAGCTCAAAAGCAGAGAGAGGTCATCGCAGAAACTATTGGGTCTGAACCTCTTTCCAGCCATCATCTGAGTGTGAGCAAAGATTCCAGTCTCTTCACACTTATCCCAAACCAATAGTTGGGCTCTGACACATTCATTTCTGATGGCCTCGACCAGTGGTTCTCAACCATCCTAATGCTATGACCCTTTAATATAGTTCCTCATGGTGTGGTGGCCCCCAAACCATAAAATTATTTTTGTTGCTATTTCATAACTGTAATTTTGCTACTGTTATGAATCATAATATAAATATCTTTGTTTTCTGATGGCCTTAGGCAACTCCTCTGAAGGAGTTGCTCGGCCCCACAAAGGGGTCATAATCCACAGGTTGAGAAGCACTGACCTAGAAAGTGTACTGGGGCTATCAAATTTATCTATGTGTAAACCTAAGGGAAAACCTTGTGAGGAAAAACACTAATTAAGATTAGTGTCTGAAAACCTATGATGACCTGCAATGGAAAAGAGGTCTCCAGCAGCATCCCACAAGGTTCCTGAGAACATCAGCCACCCCTCCCTGTCAGCCCTAGCCAACCCTTCAGAAAGTATACATTCTCCTTCATTAGAATGTGTGGAAAACAATTCCAGATTCCTCTCCACTGGGAATTAAGTATATTCCTTGGAAATAATGAGTTATGAGATCATTGAGGGCCTGCTTTTTTCTGCTTGTGGGGACATTTTAATTTGAGAAGAAAAAATGACTAATGAATGGGCATTCTAATTCTGGTTGTGTTCCCCCCCCCCCCATTTTAATGTCAACTCGACCGAGGAAATGTTAATTTTTGTCTCTTCATTTCTTTTCAGGGTTCAGGAAGAGCAGTGTCACCAAAGGGGAAAAATCTGGGACAGTGTCACCACAGGGGAAAAGCTGGGTAAAGCCTGCTGCCTCCACCCACCTACTAAGAAACAAAGCTAGACACAGCAATGGGCTCCCCTGGTCTTCTTTCCAGAACTCTGAGTGGAGTTCTTATACTCACCAACAGGGTGCTCATAAAGCAGTGTTTTCCACACTTCTTAGTAGTAGGAGACCAGGAAAATAATGTCCTTTAGAACCCAGAACATCCAAGAAGGAAGAGAGACAGGAAATACCAAAGGTTCCTTCAGAAAACCTCCCAGTCAACAGACTTCCAGCATCTGATTCCTGGGATATCATCACAGAGTACAGATCTAGACACTCATCCTATCAGCATCCTCACCCCTTACGGCATATACCAGCTCTGTGACATCACAGGGAGTAACATCAGAACTGAGGTCAGAACCCAGAACATGTGATTCTTCAAGCAGATGTCCTCAGTCAGTTGTTCTTAAACTTCAGCATGGCCCAGCATCACCTGAAGGGCTTGTCAGACTGCTGAGCCCACCCCAGAATTTCCACTTCAGTGGGTCAAAGGTTCCCACTCTGAGAACCGCCATCCAATACTTCACTGTAATCGCCCATGATCATACTCTGAAAAAGCTATTCAGGGAAGGCTTTCAAGTACAGACTGCTATTTTATGGTTTCTGTCCCCTTTTCTGCTTCTTGAGAGATTCTGAAAAGAGAATCTGTGAACAATGGCTGGCATGCCCTGGAAAAGAAATAGGAGAAGGTAGGGTGCTGGAGGCACACTTTCTCAGTTCAAATAAAGCTCTCTGTGGTGGCCCAGGACACCCATGATCCGTGACATCCCTCATTAGGATTGTGGCTGTCTCCTTTGAAGTGAAGGCCTCTTTCATGTGGGCAGGAGTTGATCCTCCCTAATGGTTCTCTTCCCTATAGCATCATGCTTGTAGATCTTGGTGTAATGGAGACTACTTTGCAATTCTGTATCCATTGAATAGCCCAGCCCCATCATTTTGATCCCACAATATATTTAGCTATTGGTGTGTCAGCAAGTTGTACCTCTCTACTGCTCCCTCTGCTAGCCAGAATTTTTCGTGACAGTCTTACTCCCAACTCGTGTGTGTGTGTGTGTGTGTGTGTGTGTGTGTGTGTGTGTGCTCCAATTTTCCCTCCCTCTAGACTCTCTACATTTTTCTTACAGATTACTTACCCATTCACTGATTCCAGAGTGAATGAATGCAGTGCAGTCAAATGCAAAGGAAATAGCTAAGCAGCTTCTCCATACTGGGCATAGATCTACCATAACAGTTCTTCCTATTCTCCTCTCAATAGCTTCAACATCCTGCGCCCCTGCCCCCCCAAACACCCAACACTCTCCCTCCCATTCATCTGGGATTGTGAGGACATTCATAATGGGCTACAATTCTACCTAACAATGGGGCAGAATTCTATAAATTACTTGAGCCCCTTACTAGATAAGGTTTTCATGTTTCCATAGCTCTCTTGGAGATATTGTAGACAAAAGGTGATTTATGCTTCATACAAAAGCCCAGGAGAAAGTAAGAGTGGGACATAGACCTGTTGAGTAAGTTTTTGCTATTTTTGTTGTGGAGACTGTGGCTATCCTGTAACTCACTGTGTAGTCCAGGCTGTCCTGTAACTTACTATGTAGACCAGGCTGGCCTTGAACTTACAGAGCTCCACTTGCCTCTGCTTCTCTACCTGTATTGAAAGACTTATAAGGAAGTTTTTCCTTAAGAATTTATAAAATGAACATAATTGGTTTAAATGGCCAAAAATGAGCATTTTGGGACACCAGGCACTGAGTTAGGGGTCTTAACTGTGGTCTTCAAATGAGTGATTGTAACTGCTCTTTAGAGTTCGGCTTTCCTGTGATCATTTCATGGTCAAAGAGGCATAGGCTCAGAAATTGTGTGATTTTCCAGGATCAAGTTGAGCTAAGGTCAGAAGTCAAACTGCCTTTCTTCTCCATCATGCTGACCTCTTAGAAGTTGTGGTGAGTAGAGGCAGCAAAGATAGACAACCAGGAAATGGAAATCAAGGACATAGCACTAACTATGTCAGAGGCATTGGCATGGATTATAAAACCAGGACGCTTCGAAATATTAATAACGAAGAGAAAAATCAATGGAGACAAATTTGAGAAGTGAGAGATACACTAATAGAATTTCAAGGTGGATCAGAGTACAACCTAAAAGCAGCCCAGCCAAGGACTGTGGGCAGTACAGAGACTCACACTAACACGGCATTGGCAGCTGCTTGGGACACATGGCCAAGACTATAGACAGTGGAGATGTAGGTAAGCACAAGCAGAAGCTATGAGCTCGGTCCTGCTAAGGAGGAACTAGAAAGGGCAATGCAATTAAATAGTATAAATTTTACAAATGTATAGAGCAGCAAACTAAATTGCCAAAGGTGTGATTGGGGGGCAGGAGGAGAAACAGAAAGAGGAGCTAGATGGAGAAGGACAAAGAGGAGGGAAGAGACTGAGGGAGAAGGGATAGGAAAGGGAGGGCAGAGATGAAGGGGAAAGACTTCTTATGCCTCCACAGAACAGGCATGTAATTATTCTGATGTCTGTGGCAACATTGATTTTATGCTAATAGGAGAAGCTGCAAACACAAAATACCTTGGTAATATCCTAAGTAAACTAGAGGTAGGTTAGCATGCTATCAGCCAAGGCTGCTTCTGAGAAAGCGACTGTGTAAATTGAAAAATTGGGCTCAACTTTATACTTCCAGGTTGCTGCGAACAGCCTGGAGGTTCATTTGCCTTCCTCACCTGCTTTTCTCTGGTTCATTACCAACGTAGAGCCAGAGAGATGGTGTCATGGTACCCAGGCAGTAAAAGGTGAGCAGTGGGGGCACACCTGCTAATGTTAAGCAGGATTTGTATCATGTCTAAAGATGCCCCCCAAACAATCTCTGCCTACTGGGTAGCTGTTGTGGGGAGCCAGAGCCAGGGCCAGGGCTCTCACAGACCCAATTCCATGTAACTATTCGAGGGACAATTGAGTAGTAATTAAGGTTAATTGTCACTGACAATAATGCACCATATGAGCTTTTTACATTTGTCTGGTGAGATGGTTCCGGCATGGAGAGATGTTCCCAGGGGCACCGCAGGGATTTGCCTTGTAGATATGCTCCTTACATTGATGGGTTGTGCACAAGCTAATGGGGCTAATTGTTATTGCTCTGGTGGAAGCCCCTGAAGTATATCCTCACCTCCTGCCTAAATGTCAAAGCCATTGTTTTCTTGTGTTTTGGTTCATCCACACTTTGTGGTTCATATTTAAAAAAAAAAAGAAAACCGAACACAAACAAGTTAGCTCAAATGGAGGAAGCGGAGGTTGGCAGTCTTGCCTGCCACTCTTGGTTCAAGAAACATTCGGTTTTTCAAATCATGGACTAAAATGACTTAAGAAAAAGAATCTGCCATGTTCAGCCTTTGCCTTCTAGCTTCAAAGCCATTTACAAGCTGCAATTCATTAAATGCAATAATCGTTTGAGGCCAGTGGAGCGACCTCTGCAGGGAGAGAGGCCAAGCCTTCCCGCCCCACCCTCTTTCTCTTTGTGTTCCTAACCAGACAGAGGAGGAGAAAGGGTGGAACACTGATGCTCCTGCGGTGCAGCCATGGCCCTAGGCCCAGACTAGATTCTCTGGCATCTCCCTGCCAAGGGCTCCACGCTCCACTTAGCTATTGGGAACAGGCTCTTCCTTCCTGGGGCCACAACTGTCTGCTTTTCACAGACAGACAGGCTGCTGCACTTTTCTTTCCTTCAGATAAATGAAGAGTTTCCTAGCCACAGGGCCCAACCAGGCTTGACACACAACCCATGGGACAGATCTCTCCCCGCTTGGCCACTCCCAAGGCTGAGATCCAAGAGGCGTGTCTGCTTCTTTGTCACAATTGCCAAGTGTCCCATAGCATGCAGGACCATTGTCCCAACATATGCCCTAACCATCTCAGCCAGGCTAGCTCCCCATCCAACATTCCCATCCACCACCGCCAAGTGAGTTCTTCTCTAGAGAGAGATCTTTGGTTTGGCTCATGGCGATATCAGATCACTAAAACTAGAGATATGTCTACTGACGTCCTGTGGGTCATTCTACAGTTTGGAAGCCATACATCTTTGGCCTTCTTTTTCTTCATATGGACCCTACCCAGACATTTACTTAAGAGAAAGGAAAAAATGAGACACTCATAAGCCCCAACCACGGTATATTAAATTTCACAAGACAATGCCGAATTAATTTTTATAGCTTTTTCTCTAGTTGCCTTTGCTCTCCTAAGTCTGCCTACTAGTCATTTCTAAAGAAAGGTTGCAGTGACATAATATCCCTTCAAAGCATCCATAATTCTTCTGTAAGAAGGCCAGTTTGGTCTACCTTCAAAACCACATCATTTTTAATGGTACTGAGAGCTCTCAGGAGTTTTATCCACAGAGCAACCTCAAAGGCAAAAGTGTACATCAGAATCTTCCAAGACCAGAATCCTTGATCTCCATGACTTTCAACCTTAAGATTATAACTCAGTTATTTTGTAAAAATATTCTTCAATGTAGATTCATTTGGCATCTCCTCATGATTAAATCAGATTATGCATACAAGCAGAAATGACAGATTTGATGTCCTTCATCTTATCTAATATGGTGCATCAGTTTGTTCCGTATTGATGATACTGCTCTTAGGTACAGAGTCATCTCAAAACCACATTGAAATGCACAAAGAGAAAATGCACAAAGGAAAAAAATCAAACAGATAAAGGGAGCACATAAAGAACAATAATATGGGAAAACCCAAATCTGTTCATGATACAGTGTAAGAAAATCAGGGAATACAAAGAAAATTTTGAAAACTATAATGAGTAGGAACACACACATGTGTGTGCATGCTCCCTATAGATCCCACTCATAGGTAACCAGCATGCTTTAAGTAGTATAAAACCAGTAATATACATTTCAGTTAATAAAATATTCAGCAGCAACAACAAAAAGAACCACAAAAGATTTGTTTAATAATACAGGCCTAAAAATTAAATTGCTAAGGAACTATTCAGTGATAGTTTAAAATATAACTCTTAGAGGAGAAAAAAAAAAACTCTCCAAACTATGAGTAAAGAACAGTGAAGAGAGCTGGGTGCACTGGCCCATCATCCCAGCAATTGGGAAGAAAAGGCAGGAATAGCAGTAGTTCTAGACTAGCCTCACTCACAGAATGAGTTCAAGACCAACCTGAGCAGCATGAGGTCCTATTTCAAAAGCCTAACAAACAAACAAACAAACAAAAAAACAAAAAACCCTAGAGAATTAATTATGAGAACTGTGGAATCGATGTTGCAGTTAAAAGTATATTTCTTTTTTAAAAAAATAGATTTTATTTTACTTATTCCATGGGTACATATTTGTACCTGAGTGTATAAATGTATACAGCTTTTGTGTAGGTAATCATGGAGTCCAGAGGAGGATATGGGATCCCCTGCAACTGGAGTTACATGCAGTGTAAGTGGCTCCGAGTGGATGCTGAGAACTGAACCTGAGTCTTCTGCAAGATTGCTGAACCATCTCTTCAATCCCTAGCAATACATTTCTCACATTGTTTAATAAAGTAGGAAATAAATAATGTATTAAGACTTCACTGAAGAGGTAGAGAAAGCAGGAAGAAAACATATATAAAGAGTTTCATTAGAAAAAAAAAAAAAGCCAAAACGGGAAGAAAAAAGAAAAAGTATATAAATAAATGTGAAGGCAACATAAATCTATCACCATTAAAGCCATGTGGCATTGCTTCAGAAATGTGCAGACAAATGGAATCAAATAGAAATTACTTATATAAAGGTCATTTCTATGTAAAGATGCCATGTACCAAGAAAGTCGCATTTTGAGCCAATGCAGGATGATTTACCATTCAATAAATTATACTGCGGAAATAGGTCAGCCTCTGGGGGAGGGGAGGACGCTACATGCCCTACTCTACCCCACATATCACCAAAATTCAGGAGGATGACGGGACTCTTAATTAGTAAAAATACTACTTGTAAATAACAGGGGAGATAGACAGACATCCTACAACAGAAACAATCTTAATAACATCAAGCCTAGACATCCCCCCAAAGGAGAAAGCCTAATATACTGATTATAGGGCAGCAAAAGTTATAAATCAAAAGTGCAGGGGATGGCATGTCACAGTAGTGTTTGCATTATGTGAGAATAGAAGAGAGATCTCATTTTATAAAACATCTGATGGAGCAGTTAAAGCAATACCATATTTATGGATGATATTTATCTATATATTTAATCAAAACTAAATAGAAAACAGCACTTCCTTGAACAAAGACTTTGCAATTCTCATCTCAACAGATATTACTCCATATGAAATCTACTCCAGGTTAGGCTCCATGCAGAAGGATGCACTGTGCACTCTGCTGTTAGCAATAAAATTTAGAATGATCTTTATAATATAGGGAAATAGGAAAGTACATATTTAAAATGCAATGTGAACATTCCAGTCCAGGAATGCATTCTAAGTATATAATTATGAAGGTGAGCAAAGGCTTACATGTAAAATACGTAATTAGGAAAAAGAATAAATGCAACCGAAATGTCCAACAATAGGAGTCTGATTGAGGAAATTATAGGATGCAAAGCAGATGAAATTATATTCAGCTATTAATATAATTTTGCTTAAAATATATAATGCTGAGTGGAAAAGGCAAGCTATAATACAATTCTTTTAGCTAAAATTACATATGCAAACACAGATACTATACACATAATACATATAAAAAATGACTAAACTGTTGACATAGTAGTAGCAGCTGTAACTATTTGGATAGTATTTGTTTTTCCACTGAAAATTGTTGTTTTCTATGTCTTAAAGTCTATAGTGTCCATGGATGTTTTTATAATCAGAGGAAGTACATTATGTAACACAATGATGTGAACTTTTTATGGCAGTTGCTAGATGCTTCCTTCACCTACATTTGCTGGTAATGAGCTTGGCTCACAGGTCAAAATCAAGTCTACTAGACATCTTTCTTCCTTTGCCGCTACACATCCACTCCACCAGACCCCCATGTCCCCAGAGTGGACAACTTTGTATGTGAGTAGCTATTTCTTGGAACCTCTTTGTGGGATCAGAGTCCTGGAACAAAGGCCCCATCAGGCCTTGTGGTTGACAGCAGCCCAGATTCTTCTCCCTAGAGCCCATCAGCAGCCTATCTCCTAAAGGGCTCTTGTCCCTACATGTCTCTCTGAGCCACAGCCAACACCCAGACAATGGGATCATCATAGTTTCTATGGAAAGTTAGCCAAGCCAAGAACCCAGCATGGTCAGAACAAAGTGTCTGGGACATGGTGCACAGGACCGCCTGTGGTGGCTGCTCTCCTCATATTCAGGCCTAACAGCAACCACACAGATCAATGTGACTAACCAGAGCATCTGAGGCCATCCTGGGATGAAGTTTTTACAGCAAGACAATAGTCTTGGGGCCATAACAAAAGTTAGGTTCACAGACAAAGCTTAAAAGACACTGTCACTTTGTTGTCTACCATTCCTGTACCTCCTTACCTCCACCCTGTCCCACCCTAGCCCATGGCCCATGCTATTCTGTCTTCTCTGGATTTCTGGTGGGACAGATGATATGGGAAATTGGTAGAGTAGATTCTACCCTACAAACCATTGTGACTTTAGCTTCTCAGTATCTTTTCAACTAGCAGCTGTCATTCTGATCTCCAAGGCTTCACTCAGTTCATAGCCATCCATGTGCACGGTTGATGCCTTCTCCATGGAAGGCACGTTTGAAACAAAGTGGAAGGTAGATGCATTGGGAAAAGGGGGTTCAACAAAGCATATTTTTTTGACATCTTCTAGGAGCAACTGTAGAGCTCTGGGCTGTGGGGGGCAGAAAGGAAAGGTTTTGTAGGGAGAAAGAAGGTTCTACAGCAGGAAGCAGAGTCAGAGTCAGAGTCTGTCCATTTGTGTCTCATGCCAGCTGGACTTGAGGTTTCTGTCTATCTTCAGTGCTTGTCTTGGTAATGTGCTATGGATGGGGGAGGGCAGCATTCTCATTTGAGTGGCATGTGGACCAGGACCAGGTCAGCATGGCTCTGCTAACACCCATCAAATTACTGCTCTGTTCTCAGTGCAACAGCTAGTGTACACTCAGCTGTCTGGAAGGATGATTTAATGTAAGATTCACATAACTCTAACATTCTGAAGGGTAGCTTCATTTTTACAAGTTTAGATAGAGCATTTTCTTTGGGTGTTCTTCATTATTGTACAAACTTTACCTATCTAACTCTACCAGATGCTTCCTCCTTCAAGAAGTTGACAATGAAGAACAGTTGGCATGACAGGGAAGCCAAAACTATTGAACAAGAGTAAGTGTAAGTTCACAGAATTATTGTAAGGAGTTTCTAATTCCAGAGGTCATATTCTCACTTGACCCAGAAGCTGAAGAAAGGGCTTGCACCACACTGTCAAATGATGGGGTACTAATTCCATCTACAGATAAGGATCCAAATATTAACTACACCTCATCCCATTCCTCTAAGAAGTCTTAGAGATCCCAGACAACTCTGGAAAATATTCAAGAGGATCTTCTAAATGGGACTCTGGGGAAAGCTTCTGCTACTTTAATGATCTCCACATCTTGTTAGTTGATGAAATGCTTTGAAAGGTAGACTTTCTTTCGAGGAGCAATCTTTTTACCTTTGTTGCACACTCCATGGCTTAGCGAGAGGACTTCTTAAGGAATAGCTTGCACCAGCAGGCTTAGGGAATATTTAGATGCCATTCTTTTGTTTCCTTGCTTGTTTGCTTGTTTTATGTTCTTCAAAACTGTAAATTCCAGACTTGCCATGCTGTCATCTTCAGGTTGCTGTGTTGTTAATCGTATATCCATTTAAAAATGACCCCCAGAAACTGTTTCTGTGATGTGAGTCCAGAGGAGTGGTGGCTTCCTGACATGATATGATTTGGAGGAAGAACAGAAGCATGGTAAGATAGGACAGCCAGCTGTTAAAAACTCCTATGTTAAGATGGCTGAATTTTTGCCTTTTTCCCTAGGAAGACAAGGGATGGTTTTGTCCTATAAATTATAATTTTCTAGAGATTTCTCCACTAAAATTGAAACACAGGTTCTTACTAAATCATTTCCAATATGGTATCCTTTGATGAGTTCAGACACTTCCAAAACTGCCTGCTGTCACAGTTCTCCTGTCTCCTCTGCCCTCTCCTGAAGAATTGTCCATTGGTCTAAGTTCTCTCCTGTTTGCATTTGGTATGGTTAAACTCCTTGGCATGAAAGTCTTTCTTGCTTCCAAGCAGTCTTGGTTCTGGTTTATGGGTGTTCCTTTCATGCAATTAATTTCTAAATTACCCAGTCTTCCTTTTTTTTTTTTTTTTTTTTTTTAATTTTGCAGGGTTATCTCTTTTTTAACAATGTAAGTCAATAAATTATTCGCACTTGTGCCAATTCTCTTCAGATAACCCTAATTTTGTGTTAATCAAGCTTACTAGGACCTGCTGTCATAGGCATAAAGGCAGAACTCCAGACTGAGAGAAGTAAATCCATGAGAGTACAGTGACTCGAGCTTTGATCATTATGCTGAGAACGATTTCATGGAGAACATTGTCTTTCTAACTACTATGCTAAGAAAATCACATATGCACATGCAAGAATTGAGATGGATGACCATACATACAAAAGTTACGTTGAATAAACAAGAGACCTAAGTGTAAATGATAAGTGTAAAACTTTGAGATGAGAGCAGAACAAAGTACGGGTGACGGCTCAGAGCTGCAGAAGCATGAAGAAGTCCCCATCCCTGAACATCCCTGTAAAAAGCACCTATTGTAGCATGACCCTAAAATCTGCACTAATGAGTAGAAATGGGGGACCTCTAGCCATGGTGGTCAGTGAGTGCAGAGACTGTGTCAAAATATGGTAGAGAAGAAGACATGCAAAGTCAACCTCTAGCCTTTACACACACACACATGTACATATACACACATATACACATACAGGTTTGTGTAACTTCATACTTATATATAAGCACATAAAACATGTAACTAGCAAACAAGGAAGGAAAAAAGGAAGGAAGAAATAAAACAATAAAACCTGACACTAAAACATGATCTATAAAAAGAAAAAATGATAATTTGGAGTTCATACATTGTTTTAAATTTTTCATAAGGTATTATTAGAAGGTTAAAAAATAAGCCACAGACTGGAAGAAAATACCTGAAAGATACACATATATAGCAGTTAAAGGACTTGGATCTTGAGTCTAAAAAGTTCTCACAAATAACACAGCTCCATTTAAAAAGATGCAAAAACCCTTGAAGAAAGAAGATTTATACAGAGTTGTATGGAGCAGCATCATTAATGTGAAAGTGCATATACTCCATGGCTCATACAGCAATGAATGAAGAAGCAGAACATGATACACAACACACCAGGATTGGACACGCTCTACAGCCCAGAAGAGTAGACTACTTAGCTAAAATAAAATAATGAGCTACAAAGGCATTATTTCACCTAGAAGAAGCACAGACACAAAAGGTACATATTGGAGCCATTTACATGAAATATCTCAATGAAGGTGAGATAGGAAAGTGAGTTAGTGACTGCCTGGGGCTGGAGGTAGGATCCAAGCTTAGCTGTAAGTGGATATAGGAGATCTCACTGCAGTGGTGGAATTCATTAAAATTGGAAGGTTGTCGCATGGCTTAACTCAGTGTATCGATGAAAAGCACAGGACTGTTAAAACAGGTGACATTCATTAGATACAAATTATAGTGCATTAAATTTGTTAAACGTTATTAATTACCAAAGGAAACTCAATGACAGACAATTATAAAACTAAGTTTTTGGTTTCAGTTTCAAAATGTTTTTTTTTTCTTGGCTAACTCTGAGAGGAAAGAAGGCAAATGGTTCTGTCACTAATGTCTTCTGGAAGCATCAAATGCTCTATTAACTGGAAAGAAGTTGAAACAGCCCAATTGTATACCCAGAGGAAAAGCTGCATTTCTTGTCTCCATATCCTTTGTAGAAGATATTCCATCTTTAAAATAATAATAACGTATCCCGTCTCAAAGAAAATCAGTCCTGGAAAAGATATTTTGAGGTCAGATATTGGGAAAGTCATCTAAGATATTTTCACAAAAAGATCTTTTCCAAACCAAAAGGAAGGAAGGAAGAAAGTGAAGAAGATAAGGAGAGAGGGGGATAGGAAAGAAGAGAGTCAGGGAGAGAAAGAGCAACAGGAGGAGGAAGAGGAAGAGGAGGAAAAGGAAGAGGAGGAGGAAAATGGGGAGGAGAAAAAGGAGGAGGAAGAGGAGGAGGAGGAAGAAAAGCAAAAGCCATAAAGGAGGCAACACATATAAAATGTGAAGATACTCAAGCCAGCCTCCAAGACCAAAGTCTCAAGAGTCGAAGAACTAGATCCCAGTCACATCCACCCTGGGGCCAAATATCAAAGAGCAGGGCCCTTGAGCCTCTTTTCCATTAGCATGCCTGGTCTAGTATTTTACTTCTTAATACATACAAAAGATCCCACAGGACTCTAAGTGACAACCCCACTGTCCCTGAAGTTGATAAGCACTAGAAGCCACTGCAGGGACACGGTGGCTGGCTCCAGATAGCCAGTGACATAGGGAACCCTCCACCTCTGTGAGGAAGTCCCGATCGATCTTAAGCCAAGTGCAACCTGTCTCTGCAAGCAGTACCTGAACCACCTGGTTCAGATTATCCTCAGTCCGGTGGTATTATCGCTTACACATCCTGTTTCTTTTCTCTGCCACCTTTATTTCAGCTGAGAGCTTGCCAATCATCAGACAGTTAATCTTGTGAAGAAAACAGGTAAACTGTGAGGTTTCAGAACATGTATCTGCAAACCCAAAACTTATTGCTGCTTCTGCCCTGGTAAGCCTCAAAGCGACAACTGACTTCCATAGTCAACTTCTAATCAATGTTGTGACATTCAGTGGGGGGCTTCAGGTCAGGCGGGCCATGCAGAGGAAAGGAATTGGGGGAGATGACATGAGGCTAGTTGTCTCTTAACTGAGATTGTTTCTTTCTGGGCAGTAAAAGGAGGTGTGAGAAAGAAGACTTCTGCCGACACAAGAGACAGGTTTTGGTAATGTTCATTTTACCCGCAAAGGCTCTGAATGCCCATCGGACAAAGGTTGCTTGTTTCTCCACAGACTGAGTGATAGCAGGGACTTGGCTGTGGGGACTATAAAGGTGTTTGGCCACTGTGAATGCATGGGCTTGGGGAAGAGCTTGCCAAATCCCGTTAAGGTTTATGGAAGTCAAGAAGCCACAGAATTCCAACTCTGGTCCCATTTCTCAAGTTCGACTGAAGGTTTTGTACTTGTAGTTGACTGGCTTTTTTGTATTTTGATTTTTCATTAACACAGAAGGCTTGCTGTTGGCAATCACACCCTGGAATGTCCTTGCTGGAGCTTAACATTCCAGCACATTCTACATTGCCTAATGATGAAGCTGTGGTTTGCCAGGAAAGGATTTTTAACGCTTTCCTTCTAGAACTGGGTAGAACTATCCCCATGCAAACCTCAGCTAGTTCAAACAGAGCTTCTGTAATGGCAGAGGGAGAGAAAAGCTGCTATAAATACTTTTATGGGCTGCAGAGGTGATTTACAACCAGCTTTATTAATCCTATAAAAAGGCACAGCTGAACGCCTTTGAGTTGCATGCGTACAGATGACTAATTAAATACACAGTTAAAAGTCTTGACCCAGCACAATTCTGACCATTAAAGAAATAAGTCTTGAATTCCCCTCCAGGCAGAAGTTTTTGGATGGATTTGTGGGTGGAAAGGGGTGGGAGATCTGTAGAAGGGGGAGGTTGACATTGTGGATCATGGAAGGTAGAACATACAAGGGGAAATTTAGTTACTGTTTTCCCCTACCCCTAATAACGGCAGCAGTATGAATGTCCCAGAATGCCAAAGGCCATTTCACTGCCTGATCTCTGACAGTAACAAGGTTGTGGTCCATGTGAGGGAGAATGAAGGAAAGCAGTGTGGTAACAATGGGGAAAATCGAATCCCCATGTTGATAGAGGCATGGAACAGTTCAACCTTGTCTTGCTCACCCACTTGATGCACTCAGCTCCCACAACTGAATTCTACTCTTAGAAACAGGCTCAAGGATGAAAGGTGCTTTCCCCCCGAAACCTCCACCCCCAACCAGCAACAAGATTAGTTAAGGGCAAGGCCAGGACAAGGACCCAGAAGTGACCTCTAGAACATTCCCCTTTTGAGAGACATCATCCATTCCTCCGGTCCTGTTGCCAGGAGACACAACATGTTTCGGTGTGGGGAGAGGGGATTAGTGGAAAGCAAGTAAGGTAGGCTGTGATTCCAAAGGCAAAATGTTTGCCAAACCATTTATCAGAAACATAAAAGGCCCTTTCAGTTTTCAGGTTCTTGGAAGGGACTGGAAGAGGAGGGAGTGGCCTTTCCCATCAGGGGACAAGCTACAACAATTCTTCTATCAGCTCCGTGAGGTTTGCTTTGTTAGTTGGCCCCTGCACAAAGTCTGGCTCTGTAAAATTACTTTTAGAAGCTCCCATACCAAGCTGTGAACGTGTGCTGCGAGACCGCTGGGTCGGGGTGTTGGGTAGACTGCTGTAGGGTTATGTAAGCCAGCCAAATGCTTCTCCTGCAATGTCAAGGTTGTCCCCCAAACTCACCACTACTCAAATTGGGAGAATGGCTGAGGTTTTGTTTTGTTTTGTTTTGTTTTGTTTTGTTTCCTTTCCCCTTCAAATAGCTCTACTTGCTTTGAATTTGAATTCTGGGGTAGCATCATTAATTCCAAAAGGAATAACAAACTTTCTTCCCTCTTCACATGTGAAGCCCGGGCCTGGCTGCTGCCTCTGCCTGGGAACGTTGCCCTCACTGTCTTTCATTAGTCTTGTTCCCTTTAGTTAGCTAACTCAGATTCAACCTTCAGATTAAATGTCACTATCAGTCAGAGAAATGTTTCTGGAATCCAAAAACCAGGGTTCCGATCAGAGACTTCCACAGAATACATACACTCTACCGATTGTTGAGGTTGCTTCTTCCTGCCAAATATGGGCACCATAAAAGCAGGAGCCTCATCTTCATTGTGCATGCCATTGATGCCAGCATATAGGAGGCATGTAAAGTCCAGATGCCTTCATGCCCAAGGGTTCCTTCTCGTTCCTTTGCCTTGCTCCACAGCTTTCTGTATCCAAGACTATCAAGATAAGAGAGGTGAATGAATATAACCAACCATGGATTCATTTACTAAAACCACTATAAATTGGTGGCTTTGAATAATCACTAACACAATGACTTAAAGAGGACCAAATCTCGTGGTCGCACAGTTCTCCTTACAGAAGGCCAGATCAAAGTGTCAACAGACTTTTTTGGCGCATAAGTGGCTGTCTTCCTGTTCACACACTATTCCCATCATATGGTTCTCTCCAGATTGCCCCTTTTCATGAGACATAAGAGTTTGTTCCAAGGACTTCATTTAAACTTGATTAGCCTTTTGGAGATCCTATTTCCAGGGTCAAATTGTAATGTACCTAGAAGGTAGGATTTCAATATATGAATTTGGGAAAATGATATTTAATCCACAAGGAGAGAGCTTAAGTCACTACAACCAGCTGGCCACTCAAAAGGCTAGAAGCCACAGCCATCACAAATGCCAACTTCTGTGGAGCTTGGAAAATCAGGTAGGTAGCATACACTAGGCATTTAATTTTATTCAAACTGGGAGAATTCAATTGCTGGCCAACCCCCACCACCACCACCACCACATCGTTCTATTAGAGTAAAAAAGCATCGAAGATAATCAACCAGTCACAGACACCCCAAGCACTGTCAGAGTTGTACGCCTCCCCCAAATCATTCCTGTGACCATGGCAAGAAGCCAAGCAAACCAATTTTCCTAGGAAGTCATAGGGGTGTTCATTTCTTGTTCCCAGTTTGCACTATTATTCTCAGACTGACTGTGAAATCAGCATCCCAGCCATAAGCCAAGTGAGTAGTCAGTGAACTGAACTGCACCTCTGCTTGCTGACTTGGGAGTTTTTCAAGTCCCTGTTCCCTCCAGCAAGGCTAAAATCAGGCAGCTCTCTAAACATCTACTCCTCTGCTACCTGCTGTCTCTGTCATATGAGCTACTTCTCCTGCTGCAGCAAACACCTGATATAAGTGAGTTAAGGGAAGGGGCATGTATCTGGGCTCACAGGTCCAGAGGGTGCAGTTGGCCCAGCCTCTCAAATGATAGCTGGATAAAGAGGCAGAAAGCAGACTGGAACCAGAAGCAAGTATGACCTTCGAGGTCTACACTTTCTAGAAACTCAGGTTTGACAGCTGGGGTGCAAGATTGTATAGGTTCTCAAGACAGTGCCACCAGCTAAGGGTCAAGTATTAAGCACACAAGACTGAACATTTCACTTTTAACCCATAATAGTGATGCTGAATAATTATGCCCTGTACATTCATAAGAGCTGTATTTCCTTACCCACAAGTCCTCTTTACATGTGAAAGAAAGCAACTTTTCCAATTTATTTCTTTTACTTTTAAGATTATAATCACATCCATTCCCTCCCATAAATCCCTTCTCACTCCCTTACAAACTTATCGTTTTTATTAATTTATTAATTGTTGGTGTATGGGTGCATATAACCATTTAGTCTATGTAATGTTACTGTATGTCTTCCTCCTCTGACCATTTGGTATCGGATAACCAATTGGTGTGCAACTAATGTGGCCTTGTTTTTTTTCCCTCAAAATATGTTTCTCTTTTCTTTTCTTTCTTTTCTTCTTTCTTGCTTTCTTTATTTCTTATTCTAAAACCCTGAATCCTTATTTGGCCAAGTACCAAGACTTTTGCTTTCTACCTTTTTCTCGTCCTATGTTTCTTGCTGGTCTCTCTGGTGGCATCTTCTATCTCTTGTCTCCTGTGCCAAGGGTTGTTCAGATACCTGCCCAGGCTCTTTGAGTGACAGGTTTTATTTCCTCAGGGGCAGCTTTGTAATACCCGAATGAGACATATTTCATAGTGTCAAATATTACCTCCAACAGTGCTTACCATATTTTATAGACTTGTCTGGGTTGTCTCCAGTCAGACTAATTTCCACCAAGTAAAAGACTGTGGTCTATTCACAATTGTAGCCTAGGAATCTATTTTAATGATTGGCAAACAACAGGTATTCAATAAACGATCCCTTGAATAATATCCCCTCCCCTTTAATTGCATCTTAGTCTATAAATACCCATATCCCATACTATGATTTCAATATGAAGTACTTCCTCACCCCCCCCCCCAATATACAAAGGCTCATGTGTTGACGGCTTCATCCCCACTTTGTGGCACTCTTACATGTTGTCTAAGAGACTTTTCCTAGGGAGATATCACACACACACACACACACACACACACACACACACACACACACACACTTATTCACCCTGGAAAAGGAGCCCATGACAAATCAAAGTACCAACTGCACCAAAATATAATTTGGTGAACCAGTGAGTTTTTATTTAGCAGGAGTTGTGGACAAGGAGTTAATTACAGGAACAGGGGTGAAGCTTAAAGAACCTCCATCACTGAAAAGTCCACCCCAGTGTGAGTCCCAACTCACAAAGCTGCATCCCAGGAGCTCTCCACATTAGTTGCAGGCAGTTGGACAGATCCAGGAGACCTCCTCTCAGCAGCTCACCTGATGAGTCTTCTCCAATAGTTCTTCACTGCTGCTATACAGCTAGGGAGGGGCCATCTTGAATCTGCTGAGGTTTTGCTTTGCCAGCTGTCTAAGACTTAAGTTTGTTCATCTCCTGAGTCTCATGAGCCTCTTTCTGCCCCTCCTGGAGCAAACCTTTCCACTCAGAGAAAACTGTTACATGCCTTAAAAGATGACTGCATTGCAGAGTTGTAGCTTCATCAGTGGACTCATCCAAACTGAATATTCTGTTAGGAGGTAGGAACTGTTTCAGTGAAGTAGGTATGTCTTTGAGGAGTGTATCTTGTCCCTCCCAGGTCCTGCTGGCTTGTTGGCTTTCATGAGGTGAAAAACTTTGCTCTGCATAACTTTCAGAAACCATGATGTTCAGCCTCACCATGGCCAAGAAGCAAAGGAGCCAGGAGACCAGAAACTGAAGTCTCTGCAGTGGTGACTTGAAATACACCCTTCCTCTCTTAAGCCCAGGGCCCTCAGATCCTCAGCTGTTTCATCACAGGAGCCCTGCATGCTAAGTTCTCTCCGGTTATTCTGCGTGAACTGCTAACACCGATCCACTAGTCCTATGGCGCTGAGCTGAGCATAGCTCTCCATACTCTCAATCCATTTTTATCATCATCTAAAATGTCTCGTGAATTCCCACTCCAAGGCCTTTGCTAGTAAGGCTGAACTGGAACAAGGCACTTTCCTACACCAAACCTGGACAGCTCCCTAAATTAATCTTAGTCTTGTCCTCAGACGCCACTCTCATAATTGAATAGATCCTTATTCCCAGCATGCAACTGTGGCAGTCACTGCCTTTACCCACTCATTTCCCCCTTCCACTTTCTACTCTGTAGAAGAGAGGACACAGGATTGGTGATTACCCCCTTAATCTATGAAATCAAATGCAGTGATTCTTGCCCAAGGACAAGAACTTGAATTTTTTTTTTTTTTTTTTTTTTTTTTTTAGTGTGTGTGTATGTGTGTGTGTGTGTTTAAATTCACTTCAGCACAGTTGAGCTGCTGTTCCGAAACTTGGCAAGCCTGCCAAGGGAGAGAAGGAGCAGAATGAGGTGGGATGCAACTGTCAAGCTCAGCTCAAGTTTGCTCTCAGACTTGTTCTGAAAGTGACTCATTTGATAAACAATACAGCTGCTGTAGGAGGCAGCCCTGTCAGGATTGATAGATGGCTGTGTATCTCTGGAATCTTCTGCAGTTGGGCAGACAGGCTTTGGGGCCAAGCAACCATACCAAATCCATCTTGAGTCAATAAGAAATCTGAGAACTTTTTCTTCCAGTGATACAGATAAGGCAAAGTCACCCAAATTTTGGTACTCTGGACCCATTCCACATGCTGGCCCCAGCCTGCCTGTTGATTGCTTCTTCACATCTGGGTTGTGTGATTGCTGTTGCTTCATTAGAGGCTTTGAGCACTACTCTTCCTTTCAAAGAGCAAAGAGGTCTCTGTTAGTTCCTGGTGAGGAGGATTGATGGAACAGTGAATATGTGGTTATTGTTATAAAGAGAGAATGATTTCTAGCAAATATGAGCTTGGGAGAACTAATTAGGGTGTCAAATGATGACCCTCCCCTTGCTTAATATGGGTCTAACCTTATCTGCTATTATAGTACAAATTACCAGTAAACACAATCTAGAGGTCTTAAATGAAGAGAGCCAAGGCCAAGATTAGCTCCCTAAGACTGTCAACAGATAGGAGCTAGGCTAGTGGTAAACTCTCCATCTCTCTTCTATGTTCAGGCTAAAGGGACATTGGGCCCTGCTCTGCCTGGCTCTGTTTGGCTCTGGCCTTCTTAAAATACCCATGTTCTAGCCAGGATAAGTATTAACTTTGCTGGAGGGGATTAGAGGGACTCTGAAAAGGCCTTCTCTGCAAAATATGTCTATATATCACTCTTGCCTCCTGGTCTCTGGAAGCTGTCTTCATGTTGAGACACAGAAGGCATCTGTGGATGCACCATCACAAGGGCAAACCTCAAGCCATCATCTGCCATGCATATCTTAATGCAAATATGGGGTCATATGGCCAGTGCTTTTTTATTAATCAGGAGGCTGGAAAAATGGAGAGGTGGGCTTTAACACAGGGTCAGAGAGGGAATCTCTCTGAGGGAAGAGTGCCCAACAGGATAGCTCCTAACCAGTGATCCCAGACTGACAGAAGAATGCTTACAGAAAGGTATTCCTCAACAAAGTCCCATTCCCTAGGACATTTCCAGCAGCAGTGGTTAATCTTTTCATTTCTAAGATTCAGGCTTTTATCCATTTATACCCCCAGTTAATCAATGCCTGCTCTAAGCCTAATGAAGCAGAGCAGCATGAGAGACTTTGGCCTGAGGGTGGCATCTTCCACACCTCAACCTTCATGTATGCATCCCCATTCTGCTCTGCTCCTAGACCACACTAGATCATGCTGCTTCTGTTTAACACTTATGGCCTGAATATCCCAGTCTTTATGAAGGACTGAAGACCTCAGCTTTTCCTGGTGTTACACATGTTACATGTATGTTTCATCCTACGCCATTTCATAAAGTATGAAGTTCTATGAGATCATCACCATGCCTATCCACACTTTGTACCACCCATGGACACTTTCTTCTCCACTATCAGCCCCACTAAGACAGGCACTGATGTGTTCTCCATCTGTATAATTAATTTATCTCAAGAATGTATGGACCAGGTGTGGTTGCTCATGTCTTTAATCCCAGTGCCTGAGAGACAGATGCAGGTGGTCTACATAGTGAGCTCCAAACCAGCCAAGGTTATATAGTGAGTCCCTATCTCAAACAAACATTTCTCAAACTATTGGAGCTAGCGTGTTGGCTCAGCAGTTATGGTGCTCTTCCAGAGGACCTGGGTTTAGTTCCCGGCGCCCATATCAGGCAGCTCACAACTGCCTATGACTCCATCTCCAGGGGATCTGATGCCTCCATGGACATTTGTACATGCATGGTACACAGGCGTACCTGAATGAAGGCACTCACACATACACATAAAGTAAAATCTTAAAAAGATGTGTGTGGTCTTGGAGTGTCAATCTAGGGGTACAAAATCTTTGAGACTAGCTTTTTGGTTCTCAGAATAATCCTCTGGTAACTAACCTATATTAGTCATGTCTCTTGCCAAGTAGTATTCCAGTATCCAGATACACTATAGTTTAACTGCTCAACCGTTGAAAGATAACTGTTGTTTTGAGAGGTCTGGAACTATCACTAGTAAAGCTGCTATGGATATTACTATACATGCTTTTATAAAAACCAACGCGTTCACTTAAAATCCATGGGTTCAGTTTTCTGGATCACATGGCAGCTGAATATGTAGTTTTGTGAGAAACTACCAGGTCTTTCCAGGTTGCTATAAATTTACATTTCCACCAGCGATGTTTGAGCAATCCCATGCTCCGTACAGAAACTATTTTCATTTGACTAAATGCTAAAATTCAATCCTCTCAGCAGTTTCCTCCAAGTGTCCAATGCAACAGCAGCAGAATAGGGAACCCTTGCCCTCCTTGAGTTGCAAGACCCATGCCCCTGCCTCCCCTAGACACTCCCCACCCACGCTCACTCTGGTTCTGTAGTCTGCTTTCATGTTTTCCCTCCTCTGGGGGCCTTCCAAGTTGCTTATCAGTATCAGCTGCAATTCCTTTGTATCTTGTTCTGATCATAATCTGCTAATCCCTCCAGATGCCACGCCAAGCCCCAGGGTGCACTGTGCTGCCACCACTACTCCTGACTCAGCTCCTTGCACAAAGAGCCAAACCAGCAGCCGCTGGGCTGCATGCCAGCCCTAGCCCCTTGCTCTTTACAGGCCCCAGATACAACTCAGCTTCCATTCCTATGTAGCTAGGAGTGCATTGGAATATGGGCAGAAGAGAGGATGTAGGCTCAAGCTGAATAGGACCAGGAAAAGAGCATGCTGGGAGGAACCTTGCTGTCCTTCTAGAGAGTAGATTTGAGTCTTAGCATCTGGACATGACTACATAAGCTAGTTCTAGAAGCATCTTTGTAATAGTGCCAGTTACCAGTTGCGTATTCGATGTGATTTCTAAAATATTCCATTTATTTATTTATTTATTTACTCATTTATTTTGTTTGTTTGCATATTTTGTGGATTTGGTTCTCTTCTTGTATCATGTAGGTCCTCGGGATTTTTAAAAAGCTTTTCCATTTTCACCATGTGAGACCTGAAGTTTTTAAAAATTATTATGTTTGTTGTCTGTTTGTGGGAGTTGCTTTTCTCCTTTTACCATGTGGGTTCCAGAGACTGAACTCAGACTGTCAGGTTTGATAGGAAGTGCCTTTATCTGCTAAGTCATCTTTCCAGCTCTTGATGTGACTGTTGACTGATTGACTGATTGATTGATTGATTGACTTTTGAGACAGGATCTCACTATGTAGCCCTGGCTGGCCTTGACCTCACATAAATCCACCTGCCTCTGCCTCTCAAGTGCTAAGATTACAAGTATGTTCCATCACACCTGGCAGAAGCACACTTTGCGGGCATGTGGCTTTCTAAGGTCCCACAGTGACTTTTATAGAGACATTTCTACCTACTTCTCCACAACTTCATGACTAGTCCTCTTGAATAAGTAAGATCCTGCAGACCATCTGTATAACTCCTAAGAGCCACAGACCTTAGGCTCTCATCCTATTAGTTCATTGTATTAGTCCAATAGCATATCCATGCCAACAGGGAGGTGAGGGTTATGTCACCACATCAGCTTGTGTGGCTTGATAATACCTTTAAAGTTCTTCAGTTGAGTGACAGTCCATAACTGACATCTAACAATTTACAAATTCTGCAATGAAAAAGAGGCCATCCAGAAAATGTCTCAAGCAATGTGGTATGTAGCAAACTTCTGGCAAGGGATGCAGGCAAGTGTGCCTCTCGTCCACCTGTTCACAGCCCGTGGCACACCACAAACTATCAAGGACACAGTGTGGCTTCATAGCATACCACAGCCCCAACATGTCTATTTGTCACATACCATTCATGCTGGCAGGGTGCGTTCCATGGGCCCCAGAATTTTGCCACTCCAGCCATTATGCCTTCTGCAGGGACAACTTGCTGGCAGTAAAAACTTCTCCACAGAGAGCCTCCCCTCTCAAGCTGGATGATATTTGACCTATGTGTTAAATTCTTCCCCACTCCTTGCTGTGACTGCCCCTCCCCTACTCCTCACACACCCAGCTTCCAAAGCCTGCTAAATATTCTATCTAGTACCAATAGATAATTCCTTGCCTCCTTAACTCTTGTAATGGGACCTCCTGACACTTCAGGCTGCCCAAACCAACTCCCCAATTCTTGCTATAAACATTCCATTCCCTCTCCAAGTCCTGGCACTTAGGGGAGCCCCACCTTCCCAGAACAAAGCCCACCTTTACTCATGCCACCCGCCCCTGCATTCTTTGTTCCCTTTCTAGGTTGTGCCCTTCCAGCTTTTAAGCAAGCTAGTTCTCCCTTCAGCAAGTTCAGTTTGGTGATTGCTTAAGGAGAGAAGGTTAGAATTTAAGAATCAGAAATCCCGTCTTTCAGTCCTGACTCTGGAGCTAAGGGAGCTCCCAGATACAGGGCTCAAAGTCAACAGCTAAAAGGACAAAGTAGCACACACCAATAATCTTAGCATTCCAGAAGCCGAGGCAGGGGTTCCCTATGTTTGAGGCTAGCCTACACCATATAGTAAGACCTTGTTTTAAGAAACATTATTTTTTAAAAAAGCAAACCATAGTTACTAGGTTACAGGTTACAACAATCTTTTTGGTTCATAAAACCAATCCTGACCCCGCTTTACAACCAGGAGCATTCCTTAATGTGAACTTTCCTTCTAGATGCTTTATTTCATAGCCCCAGCACAACAGATGTTTTCAACTAGACATCGTCAGTTGTATGTTAAACAAAACAAAACAAAAACCACTTTAACTTAGATCTGAGGCAGAACCCGTCCCTTTCTACCACTCCCAAACACAGTTTTTCCCTGGGTGCCTCTCTCTGTAGGGCAGGGATAATCCTCAAACCAGGGCCTGAGTGTCAGATTTCATTTCTCTCTTTGAATCCCTTATCAAGTAATCCAAATCTTTCCAATTTCGTCTCGAATATTATTTTGTAACCATCTTTTGCCCTCTCTGCCCACATACTGATATGTTTCCCAACCCCAGTGATTCTAGCGTGGATGTACCTATGGGGTGCCATGGAAACCGCTCAATAGGCTGCAAAATGATGAGAGGGCTTTAGGAGGAAACCACTGAATCAAAACCACTCATGAATCAAAACCACACATGTATCTAAACCTCAAAGCTTAAAGCCTTCTTGTATTGAGGTGTTTGTTTGCTTGCTTGCTTGATTGTTTTTATACAAGGACTTTATTTTACAAAAATTTCTTTGTTGCTAGAGAGTTAAATACTGAAGATGACATTGTTCAGGTATCTTTTGTTCAACCTAAGTGTGTTAATGTCCAAAGTACATGTATAGCCCTAGACCAAGAGCTTCTGTATGTGCTAACTCTGGCCTGATTTCTCTTTCTCCTCACACCCTCTCTTTATGTCATCTTAGAATTGTCTTCCTAAAATATTTACTAGATATAATGATCCCTCTGCTTAAATTTGTCCATTTTTTATCTCCTAAAAGATGTATATCTATCCAGTGACCATGTGTGAAATGTCAAGGTGTATCCCTCCCTTCTATCTCTGTTCTCTCTTGCTCTGTCCCCACTAAGTCTTAGCAATGGCAAACTTCCTTTTCTAACCACTCCTTGAAAGTCTATATCCTCTTTGCTGTCATACATGGCTCTCCTGGCCTAAAATAACCTTTCCACTGATGGCTACCTTGATTCGTAGTTCATAAGCATCGATCATGGGAGGGAACACAGAGTAACAGCTTATAGACCAATTTATAAGGAGAGATGACCTAACCAATGGTGACTTGACTTGCAGGCAGCAGTAAAAAATAGAGAGTAATGCTTAGGCTCGTGTATACTGTCCTGGAACCTACTTGATATAGTTCATTAAAACTTCCTGAAGTTTTTTAAATATTTATCAGATAGAAAAACGGTACCACAAGGTCATTGGCCCAATAAGGTTACTATAATGAAATATAATCTGAAATGTTTATAAGCATCAGGAGCCTCCCATCTCACTGTATCAACCTGCTAGCAGATACTGTATGTGGTGAGGGGTGAGGGCCCATGTCTCGGTCAGTCATGATTTTGCTTTCAGAAAACCGTCTCATGTAAAAGAAAGAAAGGGGGCTCAGAGCATCCTCTACAAGGACAGGGATCCACTCATGAAGATGCCACCCCCCATCAGCCCCTAACAATAACCAGGATGAGGATTGCAACATATGAACTGGAAGGGAACATAGACATCTCACTCATAGCCGCCATCTAGCAGCTTACTGACGTTTGCCTTCACGTCTACCGTGTCTTCTCATTCACAATGGTATCAACTGGGCAAGACACCCCTTTGCAAGCTAAAGGGGTGTGATTTCTGTCATTCTCCAGGGTCTTACAAGGTAAGTGCATTTCTCCATACTCTTGAAAAGAGTTCTTCACTTCCTAATTCATTTAGTTCTATCATTTTTCTTTGTTTTTAAAAACTGGTGACTTCTCATGAAATTAGCTAGGTTTCAATTCAGCTCTTTTTTTCTTTAGTAGCAGCAGTAGTAACACGACCATTAACTCACATCCATATAGTTCACCATGCCAGGGGCTTATGAGAATGTAATCCTTATAGGAACCATATGAAGAACTTTTCATAGCTATTTTGTATGTAAGACAATAGAAGAGCCAGAGAGTTTAAGAATGTCTCTGGAGCTAATTCACCTAGAAAAATGTAAAACAGAACTGAAACCCAAATTTATTACCCTAAATGTTTATCTGCTACACTACACTGGCTCTCTTAACACCATTTATTTCATTTCCAAAGACCATGAAACTGTGAGTAAATCTAATGGTAAATTTTTAAACAAATATTTTAAAATTGAAAAACAATTCTGTGTTTACTATAGAAAATTTGGAAAGCTGGGGAGAGCACAAAGGGACAGTGTATACATAGTGACAGCACACAGGGACTAAGGGTGTTTCAGTTATGCAGACATATAAACAAATGTATTCTATTCATTCTATATTGCTGGATATTTAAGTCAAATGCTTATTTCAGATTAATGGCATATTATAATTAATTCTTTAATGAACATTTTACATATATCTGATTATATCCTCTATATAGATGTCTGCATTTAAGCAGAAAATGTTTAAGCATTTAAATCTTTTTTTTTTTTTTGCCCAAAATAACCTTCTGAAAGGTTGTTCTAATTTTAACTTCAACCAGTAGTTTTTAACTATGCCCTACTTCCATACACTCCCAGTAAACTCGGTGCCACTGTTATTTTTATTTCAAGTTGTTTTCTTTTCCTTTGAATAGTTCTCATTGACTGCATTTTAGAACCATAGGCAGAGCAACCTTGGATTCCTTCCTCCCATGAAGGAGCAGTAATTGACTGACATTTGCACCTCTACTCCTGTAACCCACAAACAACTGGACAAAGCATATAAAATGCCAGTTTTCCAGCACTGGACAGTGAGCACTAGAAGATCTATGATCTCTGGAAGCAATTTCCTAACCTTAGGGCAGGAAGGGGCACTCATGCAGAGCTTGGCAGGCTCCCCAAATTCAGGAGACATTGGAGCCCAGAAAGGCTGAGGCAGCAGTAAATTTGCAGGGCAGTGTTCCAGAGAGGGAGGAGCTACCCAGTGGAAGAATCCAGGAGTCTTCATAGGAGTCTCTAAATGAAACCCAAATTACAGATGTTTAGATGAACTCTGCAAATCCAAGCAAAGAGTGCTTCAGGGGTTCTCCTAAGATTCCTGGAGCCCAAGCATTAAGACACATTCATTTGATCACTCAGAGTACGACCTCATTTGAATGCACATGCAATAAAGACCCCAGAAAAGCCTAACATTAGTGGTGTAAGTCAAACAGCCCTATGAGAAGCCTGCTGCCCAGCTGCTCCAAAGATCAAACTGATGGGCTTGCCCAAACATCAGCATGTTAAGGAAAAACAGCAAGATCCAAACATTCAACATAGAGCATATTCAATATCTAATAGCTAATAAAAAGTGCTACATATGCCAAGGGGTAACACATGACCCCTAATCACAGGAAAAGCCAGTTAATCAAAACAGAAATAGTCCACAGAGGTGCAGAAGTGGCTCAGATGTGTAATTAGCAGAATTTTTGACTAATGTCTAGGCTCAATAATCTATAAGAAGGTGGGGCATAAATGAAGGAAAATGTTTTCTAAAGGCACATAAACATCGCAGAAAGCCAAAATTATTGTATATCTGGATTCAAAAGATATTTAGTGGACTTAGCATCAGATTGGATTTAGCATCAGATTAGACATTGTAGAATGAAACTAGAAGACATAATATACTCTCTTAAACTAAGCCCAGGTAGGTGAGACTGATTTATACAAAAAGAACAGGACTACAATAACATGAGAGACAAGCACTTTAACACACCTGTACCTGGAGCCCCAGATTGAGGCCTAAAGAAAGGAAGAGGTGGGGTGCAGGAGGCATCTAACAAAAAAAGATTAGAAGCATCCCAAAATCCACTTAAATAAGCAGATCCATTTTCAGAAAGCATAATAATCCAAGCCTTATAAACCACAACTATAGCCCATGTATACAGTAGCCGTCCTCTAAGATGGCTCCTAATGACTCTCACTTTCAGCTTTCATGCTGGTGTGTATGCCGCGCTCACTAAATAATGCTGGCCTGCTTGACTCCTCAATATACTAGAGATAATAACATGTGACTTTTGAATGTAAGTCAAAAGAAAACACTGCAGCTTTTGCTGGCTCTGTGGGAATCCAGTTACTGCCTGCGTCATCCATAGAGCACCATCTGGCAGGCCAGCATGAATGTCCCACTGTGGAAGCAGGCTCTTCTGCCTCAGGAGAGCCACCAAATGACTGGAGCTCCACTTTACTTCTTGAGGAAACCTCATGGCAGAACCACCTTGGTAGTCACTCCTGGATGCCAACCCACAGAGACCATAAGATGCATTGTAAGCCACCTTACTTGTGAGGTAATAATTTGCATAATAAGTTATATTTCTACTTACTAACATAAACTCATTATAAAACATTATTTTTAAAGAGTCTCTCTGTAATAACAATGAAGCAGCCTGAAATGCTTAGAGATTAAAAATAACAATTTTGTCGAAGATTAGAGTATTACTAAATAAATGCATGCAGGCTTAAGTAAGCGGAACTATCTTTCATGTTTAAAGTTTGGAAGATATAACATTGGTAAAATATCACTTCTGCCCAGATTAATTTATAGGTTCTGTTGTGATTGCAATACAAATTCTACCAATCTTTAATAAGAAAAATGGGTCAGTGGTTGCCTGAAGCCTGAACTGAAGGAAGCTATATCCTGCAAAGGAGCCAAAGAAAGTTTTTGGTGGTAAACAGCATTTTCTGCATCTTGACTGAGGGGATAATTTTGTGGAGAAACATGCAACAGGGAAAGTTCATCTGTGAATGTATGCAATCATTAAGAATGATTCCACAGAAATGTGTAAACCAAAAATATCCCCCTGCCTCTAGCACCCATTTCCTCCCCTTGGTGCAACTGATGTTATCAAACATTGTATATTCATCTGCATACACTCATGCATATGTAAATATGTAAATACATTCTTATAGGGAGTGTTTCCCTTCAAAAATTGTCAGCATGCTACACACTTCCCTATACATCTTGGCCTTTTTGTCGTTCAGTATATTCTGAAGACCAATCTATCAATCTATGATGGGTGATATAGATCTATATTTCACATTCCCATAACTGGGTGATACACACATGTCACAATCTGCACTACTAGTATTCTGTTAATTCACATTCATGTTCCTTGCACACTTGTTAGCCAATCCCACAGTGGATAGCCACGTAAGTCTGTGATCTCTTGCCACTCTGATTCTGCCCAAAGTCTACTTTTCCAAAAGATGCAACGTAACTTTGATGAATAATGCAAATTTCTCTTCATGTGGACTGCACAGACGGACACTACCACAAGCAATTATTTGTTCTTTTGTCTTTGAAAATGTAACAGATGAAAAAAGGTCTTATTTCCTTTGAGTTTATGTTTCTCTAACTGTAAGACTGAGGATCTGCCTATAGTTCTCAAGATGATTTGTGTTTAAAACTTGACTGATTTTTCTATCACATTCTAAAATACATACTTACCTGTAGCTTTTTCTATATATACAAACTAATTTTACTTCAGTAATAAATTACAAACACTTCTTTGAGTTTGTCATTTATACTTTTTAAAGTGTGTTTGGGGTAGTGTGGATGTGTGGGTGCACATGTGTGTGTAAGTGTACCTGTGTGCTCATGTCTGTGGAGGCTGGAGACAGATGTTGGATGTCTTTCCCGATCATTCTCATTCTCTGCTTTATGTATTGAGGCAGGGTCTCTCACTTGAACCCAGACCTTGCTCAACTAATCAAAGTAACCAGCTTGCTCCAGGGTTCCCCATCTCTGCCTCCTGTGCACTGAGATGGATGAGCTGCCTCTACATGGTGCCAGGGCTCTAAATTAATCACTTTAGCACTATTTACCAGATAACCTGGCTTCCCCTAAAGATCGGAAATGCTATCTGAATCACACACATTCCTAAATCCAGCCCCATGTTGATTTAGATCCAGACTTTCTATTTGTTCTGCTGATCTTGCTATTCATTTATGAACAACTGACTTGTTTTAATTATTACAGCTTTCTCACAAGCATTAGTGGTCCAAGAGGTTGGTTTCTCTATCTATTGAATATATTCTAGCTGTGTTTGTTTCTTGGTAACGTACTTGGTAAAGACCAACATTTATTTGAATTTTGGAACCAGTTTGAATGGTTCCATAGTGGGTATGTTATTTTTATTTTTTAACTGATAAGATGAAATGTATTGATGATAAGAAATGAATATTTCTGGTTTTAATTGTTCCTATCCAAAAGCAATTACAGTAAGCTTTTTATTTGGGAAAATGTTCTTTTGCTGGTCTTCAGATCTTTTACTGACATTTACATTTTTTTCACATAAATCTTGCATATTTCCTTTCCTGTTGTCTTAATCTAATTACACCGGCTAGACTCACATAGAATTTGCTAATAAGAGCATGGTAAAAGAAGTCTGCTTCCTGTTCATCTCAATGAAAATGTTTCCATTTCCTGGTAAGAATCATACTGAATTTGTGTGTATATATTTCCCTTACATCTATCTATTAAGAGACTTCAAGACTCAAGAATGAAAATCAAATGTTATTAGATGCTTCTAAGCCTCCCAAAGGTGACAGTATTTTTTATTTTACCTATAAATGGAGTAAATTTTCATAACACAATTTTGTAATATTAAATATTTTGCTTATCTAGGATAAGTTCTACCATGCTGCTTTAATTTTTCAATTTGCTACTGGGTTCTGTTTGCTATTTAATTGGGATAATCTATCAGCATTCAAAAGTAAAACTGACAGCCAGAGGGTTTCTTTGTTATATTTTGAAATCAGTGCTATATTTGTAAAATAGACTGTGTTATAAGCTTGTCTTTGTTTCTGTGTAGTCAAAATTATGTTACATTGTATAGGAGTTCTCTACCCTTATAGGTCTGGCAACTCCATGTTACCTCATTGAGCCTATTGCTTCTTGAGAGGATATATATCTTGCATGTTTCATCTATTAATTTTTGCATGACAATTAGAAAAATGACAATTTTCTACCAAATTTTGCTACCTCTGGCTTTTTTATCTTTATAAATGCGACAACCAAATGCTTCACAACTGTTTTATTTCTGCACATACAGCTATTGACCCATTTTTCTTTCTTCCTTTGAGTCTTATTCAGACTAGCTGAGTTATATTTTAATATTTACCTACAGAAGAGAGCTATTGAATTTATTATGTCTGTATATATATAATTATTATGTATATATGTGTTATTTATTAATATTCATTTACAGTTTTGATTTCTGCTTTCTTGGTTTCACTTTATCTTTACCTTTTTAACTTCACAAATGAGATCATTCCAATCAGCCAGCTTTATATTCTATTCACTATCATAGCTTCGCCTCTAATAAGGAGGCCTGAATCTTTAGGAATCTCTCATATTTTGCTTTTATTATCTCTGTTGTTTTCTAGGTAGCAGTTCTGATGCATTCCTCACCTTAACATTTCCTTTAAAGATGTTTAAGTTTTTCACGGTATTCCATTAAATTTTGTTTTATGCTTGTAATTTCTGCTACAATAAGAATGCATTTGTTAGAATTATGTCTACTTTTTTCAGTGCATTTGATTACCTCTTAAAGAAGTTTCATGGATACAAAAGAGTACATAAATCTCCTCTTTGTGATGAAGGGGTGTTGTTGTTGTTGTTTTGCTTTGCTTTGCTTTGTTTTCTTTTGTTTTTTACTTATTTCCTACAATTGAACACAAGATTGCTCACGATAGGCAAGCTCTGTATGACTGACCTATGTCTCAACCTTTTTTTTCTCTTTATTTTGACATGGTTTCTGTAACATGCCACGAGTCTTAAACTTTCTGTTCCTGCCTTCTGTGCCTTCAGAATAGCTGGATTATAGCCAGCTTCACCAGGCTGTATCTAATAAGAGTATTTTAAAACTAGGTATGGTAGTGCCATGCCAGTAAATTCTAGCACTCAGAAGGTAGACAGAGGAGGGATAGGAAGTTTCAGGTCATCCTCATCTCCAGAAAGAGCTGTGTTACACAAAACTATCTCAAAAACCTAACTAATTACAAATAAAATCAAATAACTGAATGCTGTTTTATGCTCACACATATACAGGCATGCACACATATGTAGGTCAACCATCTTTCTTTTCCTTTTTTTTTTTCACACTTAGACTTCCCATAAACAACTTGTCTCTATTCTATAACAGAGTACTTTCTAAGGGAAGGGAAGAAGTTCCTTTAGCATACAGGTTTGGAGGGCAAAAGTCAAGGGTCAGAGGGTACCATCTGTCCATCTTCTGATCAGCCCTCTCACTACATCACTACATGGCAGAAAGGCAGACGTGGGAGATGGGATGGGCAGAATGAATGGAGCACATGGGGAAGCCTTGCTACATAGCATTCTTGCGGTACTTCCTCTGAGTATGAGGACACATTCCTGTGAGAACTCCACTAATCTCCTCCCAATGGCAGCATTCTCAAAACTAACTACCTTCTACCAGGCCCCATGTCTTAAATACAAACCTCCCTATACTACCATATGGTGAAAGTGACTATACCACCAAAAGTGACCTATAGATTCCTTGTACCCTCCATTAAAATTCCAGTGACATTCCCCACAAAACTAGCAGAACGCAGACTTTATATTCATGTTGAGGTGCAGAAGATCACAAATAGACAAGACTATGAAAGCACAAAGACCAACACGAGGGACATCACAGTTTCTGATTTCGAAGTTTACTGTAGAGCCATAGAAACAAAAACACCACGACATTAGCAAAGAGAAAACCATATGCATGAACAGAACAGAGAACCTACAAGTCACCCCATGACTCTATAGCCATGATTTTTGACAAAGATGCTGTCTTAGTATTCTGTTGCTTTGATGAGACACCATGACCATGGTAACTCTTATAAAACAAAGCATTTCACTGGAGCATGCTTACAGTTTCAGAGGTTCAGGCCATTATCAGCATGGCAGGAAGCATGGCAGCATGCAGGCAGACATGGTGCTGGAGAAGGAGCTGAGAGTTCTACATCTGGATCCACAGGGAGCAGGAAGAAACAAACACTGGGCCTGGTTAGAACACTTGAAATGCAAAAGCCCACTCTCCATTGACACACTGCCTCCAACAAGGCCCTATCTACTCCAACAAGGCCACACCTCCTAATCCTCTGAGGACTGACTTCAAGGTATCAGGCTAAGATGCAAGTATCTTTACCTGCTGAGCTATCTCACTAGCCAAAAAAAAATAAACAAAACAACAAAAACAAAAGCAAACAAATAAAACCAGCACCACCACCAACACCAACAAAAATAATGTAAAATGGATCATGGACTTTAATGCAAAACTTGAAATTCTAAAACTACTAGAGGAAAATAAAAACATGAGTAAAGATATCAAGACATAGGTGTAAACTAGGAATTTGTGAAAAGGACTTCAATAATAATGAAAATAATTGCAAGAATTTATGGATATATAAAATTTAAAAGTCCCTGAACATCAAACAAAATAATTAACAGAGTAAAGAGGCAATTTTACAAAATGAGGGTTTTTTTTTTTGCCAACTATTCATCTAGTCAAGAATTCATATCCAGAATATATGCATAACTCAAAATATTATAAATAAAACAAATCTAATCAATCTATTGGCAAATGAATAGAATAGACAGTTCAAAGAAGTACAAATTGGTAATAAATATATTTTTAAAAATGATCAACACCTTTAGTCATTAGGGTAATGGAAGCAAGATGGCATTGACATTACATCTCATTTCAGTGATCCTGGCTAGAAAACAACAGAGATTACTAACACGGATATAGGGGGAAGAAATCCTTGATCACTATTGACAGAAATTTAAATAAGTAGAACTAATGCACAAATTAGTGTGGGGTTACTCAAAAACCAACCTAGAGGTTGAAGAAGCTACGATGAAGAAGAGGCTCAGTAGAGAGCTATGGAGAAGACACCTTCTATCAACTTTGGGTCTCCTAAGCACATGCACACATATACATGTAAATATACATAGGGAAGAGAGAGAGAGACAGACAGACAGACAGACAGGATGGAATACAAAGAGGAAAAAACCCTAAAGCAGAACTATTATATGATCTACCTTTACCCTGCTAGGTATATCTTCTTAAAGAATTAAAATCAATACACAATAGAGATCCTTACATATACATGCTTATTGCGGCAGAATTTACAACCACATTTATGGAATCAACATAAATTCATAAAAATGAATTAAAAGTGTACAGTATATATACATACTAGTCAGACAGAAAGAGGAATGAATTATGTTACCTGTGACATAATGGATGGAACGGGAGGATATTGTGTTAAGCAAAAGAAACTAGATTCAGACAGACAAATACCACAACTACATTCTAATACCCCAATCTTATATGGAATCTAGATTTTCAAAAATAATATATGAAAATGGAAGCTAACTATTAGAGGGGGGAGGAGCCAGTAGGAAGAAGGGAAAAGAAACAAAAGAGGGTGGTGGTGGGTTAATGGGACCAAAGAACAAGATACGTGTTGTGAAGACGCCAGCAAAACACATCGCTTAGTACACAGAACATGTGCTTAAGTCTGAAAAGGGGGAATAAAGTAGGCAATATGTCATAACTTTGGGATAATAAAGAATATTATAATGCTGAACACATCTATTGCTAATTTGATAAAGACAAACGTGAAAGGTACATTAAAAATCATAAGAGTTATGGGTACAGAAGAGCCATATGAACTGGTCACATATGTAAGGAATAGTTTATGATCAACAGTTAGAATTTTTATTTTGATATTAGAGCATGACATCTTTTTTATTTTTTCATTTCCTCTCTCCAACTTCCTGAATAGCCCTCCCACCCCTACAAACTCTCAAAATCATGCCCATGTTTTAATTCTTTGTGTATGTTTAAATGTTTATATATTCGTAAATATGTAGATACAACCTTCTTGGTCCATATGTTTCTTGTATGTGTGTGATTTCAGGGCTGACCACTTGGTATTGAATAACCAATCACCAGATTGGGGGGCTGGTTCTGGGGGGGATTATTTTTCCTCCCTTAGCATTCTTTACTTGCCTGTAGATCTTTAGAACATATTTTAATTCGGCACTAAATAAATATATTTATATCTAAAGCGATTAAAGTTAAATGTCTTTCCTATACTTGAGGCTCTAAGTAGAACCCACAGATTATTTTATCTTTCCCATAATACACCTTCTTTTATACAAACAAGATGATTTTTTCTATTTGACTCAAGCTTCTCTTATATCTCTAGATTCTCAAATATTTTTCTATTGATCATAAATATTTCTCCTATTTATTACTAAATATTATTAGTTGTGTTCTAAATTGTACTTTTCTGCTGTGTTTTTTGAAAGATTATTCACATTCAGGAAGATGACTTTCTTGTGCTAAGTTGGTACATAATGATCATCCTGAATGTCTGCTGCCTTGGATAATTTTCAGTTGAATTCTTCACATTTCTGTTTTTTATTCAATTGAATCAATTTGCACCTCTAAAAGGGTGAGCAGTAAATTACAGAAATGATAGTGGGTTTCCATGTTTGGTTCATAATTTTAATGAGGGATATGATTTAGGCCTCACAACAGGCAAATAAATAAATGTCATTTTAATGAGCTTTTACTGCCATGCTTATCATATCCCGACCATGGAGACTGTGGTCGGGATATGATAAGAGAAGTATTGACAAATCACATTAGTGGACCAAATCTTCCTTGCTATCCATTATTATGAATCAGTTTAAGGTAACTCGGCCATCCTTGTCGGCCTACATACAATAAGGCTGCTATCACCAAGAATATTTACTGGTTGGTTCTTTACTGACAATACTGACAATAGACAGTTCCAGAATATTCTTCAGCAACCCATCTAAGACATGTCTTCCCAGCCAGGCAGTGGTGGCGCATGCCTTTAATCCCAGCACTCGGGAGGCAGAGGCAGGTGGATTTCTGAGTTCGGGGCCAGCCTGGTCTACAGAGTGAGTTCCAGGACAGCCAGGGCTACACAGAGAAACCCTGTCTTGGGAAAAAAAAAAAAAAAAGACATGTCTTCCCTAACACACAAATCAGTTATTCTGTTGTTACCTATTTAACTTCTGTTGGCAGTCACCTGCACGCTGAGAGGCGCCGGGATCTCCTTGACCGGTGGAATCTCAGCTTCCATAGCATGAACTCTTCTGAAAACACTCATCACCTCCTGCCATGTCCCAGTGCTACCCTCTGCCATGCCCCTGTGTGGGCTGTAAGGAAAAGAATAATGAAAGAGGCTGTTACCCAGACCGTTGGAAGTTTATGTTTTACAAAACAGACTGGGAGGAAGGAACAGCAATCAGCTAAATGCTGCTAGGCTAACCAGGAAGAAAACAGTTCCACAAGGAGATGCTGTATGTGAATTGGAACTGAGGAGTGTAGGGCAGGATTGGCATCCAGAGCCTCCTACATGGAGGGTATCTACAGAGAAGGGAGCACTTCAAACAAGGCCCAATAACAAGCCCGAAGTTGGGCAGTATACCTATAAGGTCAAAAACAGGTAAAATCGGTTTCCACGCTGAATTCTGTATCTCCAAAAGCAGGTCCTCTTGTTCTCTTATTCTCTTTTGGTTGGAAAGTCTGGGTAAAGAGGGGAGACCCATGCAATGGGTTAAGAAGTAAGATATGCTCGATTTAAAGTTACATGCCATCTTCTCTGAGGACAAATGGTAAGAGAAAGGCATCCAGATGCCAGGGAAACCAGTTCCCACACCTCAGGAATGTATTGACTGGATGAGGTCCAGGCCTTCCTACTACCCTGCTCTGGCTATCTCCTGTCTCTTTGGTATTGTCAGAATTTCTAGGATCTGAAGATAAAAGAGTAATTCAGGGGTTTCCTACAAGTACGGAGTGTACAATTTAAATTTTTCCCTTTTAAAAATACTTAAAAATAAAGACATCAAACTCTCTCCTGGGCTATACATACCTGTTGACTCTTGACACTGACTTGAGGAAGAGAAAGGGATTCAAAACTACAAGGGATGCTTCCCTTTCTTCCTCTGATTCTGCCTGGCCTCTCCCTGGAGGGCTGTGCTGTTGCACTGGGAGTAGTATTTGACCCAGGAGCCACCATGAGCAGCTCCAAAGACATTTCCACTGGTCAACTGGTTGGGAGCACTTGAAAGATCTAGCTCAAGAAACCCTGGATCAGCAGGAGGGGATGCTGGCATGGCCCTCTGCCAACCACTGGTACCTGGTACCCAAGAACCACTTGAGATGTGATATGGAACTCTGTGGGTATCCAAGAGAGTCTCACATACTAGAATCTAGCCCAATCTGTGATGTCATAATCTTTCTGTCTACCTGAGCAAAGTAACTGATCTCGAGGACCAACATGCATGAATCTGCCTGAGTCTCCTTCCTCAGTTGGATGCAGACTATCACACTCATCAGAGTATCAGGCCCTGAGTTAGGTTCCTGGTCTATCTCAAATCTCCTACGCTTTCCTTTGTATCAGCTATATTTCATAGTATTTATTACCTCCTTAAGGTTATCTCATAGCCTAGACAGGAATTCATTCACTGACTAGAAATTCAGCTCACTCTCTGTGGTTCATTTCAAGCCACATTTTGTTGGCCTTTCAGGGTTAATGACAATATCCCCCAAGCCCCTGAGGGTCTCCTCAGTCTAGGATGACTTTGTCCAGCTGACCCCATTACTACTATCTGCATATAGACCTTCAGTTCAACAGCTTCAACCCCATCACAAGAAAGGGTTTAGTTCATCCTCAGGAACCCCAGACATGGTCAAAAGTCATTCCTCTTCTGCTGTCAGCAATACCTACTAGCCTTAGGTGGGTTCCCACTGGACATCTGGTTGGGAACACTTGAAAGATCCAGCTCAAGAAGCCCTGGGTCAGCCTTGTCTTTGGCTTGACCCAAGGTAACTCTAGCCAAGCCCACTGACTTAGTCTTACCAGGTGCTAGCTACCATGGTCTGCTCACTCTCAGCAGAACCAAGCAACAGTGTAAGACTAGGGAGTCCAGAGCCAAGGCCAGTGTATTGATATGGCCAGGTGGCAGCAAAGCATCCGGTTTTACTAATTTATGGTGTGTTTAGGAGATGTACAAACTGTATGGTTAGAGTTAGGTAGGCAGGGCTGTATGGCCTTGACTCTGATGAATCGGAAAACTTCTGCTCAAAGGTTATTAGTCCTCACTTTGCTCCATTGGATTCTTAATACTGTGTGGAGTTTAGAATATGTAGCTGTCCGATAGATTTTTATTAAATTAATGGGAGGATATTTGAATAGTTCCCTAAACCTTGTGTTTATTATTTTAGACTACATTGATGATGCACAAAGAAATAACTTAGCAAAGACTGGTGATTCTGGTGACTCTTAGGTCTTCTACGAACCATCCTCAGTAAACATCCTAAGTATATTATCACCCTGAGAATCAATCTGGCTGTCTTTAACCAAGTTTGATCCTTCAGCTTATCAGTCCTCCTCCCAAACTCTGTTCCTTCCCCAGCTCTGCTTCTCCCAGCATCTCCTGTATCACCCCATGTACACTCCAGCAGGGACTCGGCTCTGCATCTCAAGTTACTTTTTCCAAAAGGAAATTCTAAACTGAGAAGAATCCTTTGAAAACAAGAAAAAATTTCTGATCGATTGAAATTTATCTAAAACTGGCTAAAGAGCAAAATCATGCACAAAGGGAATTGGATGACTATTAAAACATCTAGAGAGGATATTTTATAAGCTTATAGCACTAGAAAGTACTTTTAGAAGGGGAAAGGTAAGAGGTTTACTGCTAAATCCCAAATGCCAACAGATTAATAAACAGTAAAGTTTTAAAAGAAGCCACGGGAATGTGGAACATTTGCTGCCCAGTTATCAGTTACCATCCCCTGCACTTACAGAGCCACGGGTTATTCTAGCTGGCCACCTGTTGTCCTAGTGATTATAAGGCAGAGATGGAGAGGCTAGGCGCAAGCCGGCCAGCTGCACTAGCCGTGCTGACCGTCTCTGTGTTGGACTGAGAGGCCCTGCCTCAGAAGAATAAGGTTCAAAAACAATTGAGCAAGATTCTTGCCATCAGCCTCAGGCCTCCATATCACAGAATCACAGCCACATGCACAGCCACGTACATGTGAACATACATGCACATAAGTACACCCCCCCCCCACAGAGACATACCAGGGAAAAGACCTAGAAAAAAGAAGCTACTGACCAAAACCATAGCTGTAGAATATTTATATGTGATATGCTTATATAAAGTATACTATATATGTATAATATACAGTTATTTAAAGCACATATGATGAACAAAAGATTAATTTTTAAGTGAAATAAAATAAACTTTAAAATCAAGTTTACTAAATGTTCTCATCAACCAAGAAAAATAAATAATGATAAAATATTCCTAAAATCTAGAAGTCAGTTTAATATCACTAATAAATGTATGTTAAAATAAAGATACCATTTTATTGGAAAAACTGATCAAAATAAAAAATATGCGATACCCAGGGCTGGAGGACAGAGTGTGGGTGCATTTGGCTCTAAAGCAGCCATGATTGTGATTGACACAGCTCTTTAGGAGAACAGTTTAGCAGTGTAAATTGAGTATCAGAAAAACGTAGTGATTTTTTTGATCCAGTAATTTCACTGTGGGTTCTCGCCTAAGAACGTCGTCTAAAACACAGAAGGGAATAACTACTTAGCAGGCTGTTTGTCACAGATTTATAACCTAGCGGTTTTCAAAAACCTATCTAGAGTCCAATGAGGGTATGTTAAGTAACCACAATGCATCATTTGAGAGATTTTTATGTGGTCATTAAAATTATAGTTGGAAAGAAGCAAAGCAGAAAAAATGTTTCTGATCTAAAAAATATTAAAAATGATACATACACTAAAAGAGTAGCTACCAAGTGTTGCCATGTAGATGGTAAGGATGTTTTAAATCTTCCCAAACATTCTGAGAAAAATTGTTAAGCATGACAGTTACCATCTAAAGCCCAAAGGATCCACTCATTACTAAGAGTAGACATGGATGAGAACCTCAGTCACAGGATACCATGTCACTCTATCTAGTGAGGCTGAAACTCTGCTCTCCAAATCTGTACAAGCCACTTTCTCACTCTGAGAAGAGACTATTGTGAAGCAAGTTCTCAGCTGCTCTGTTCTCTGTTGAACTCAGATCTCTCTGCCTGGCCTCACTCAGCCAGGAGGCATAGAGACAGTCAACTTAGACTAGAAAAGATGCTGTAAGGTCTCTTCATGTGAGGGCCCATAACACATTGGTACAAAGGGGAGGCAGCCAATGTCTGCTCCTAGATCACCATGTGTCTTCATAACGTGGCTAAGACAAGCCACCCAGGTTGTCAGGTAGCCACAGCACTGCACAAAGACAAAGGCAGGCCGGCAGCCTAGGTAAAGCTCACCCTTTCTCTAAGTGGTAGCCCATGGTGACATTCTGCTGACAAATGATCCTCTTGAACATGAGCTAGAATAAATGACTCTCCTGACCTTAATAACACATTTGAGCCTGACCCTAGGCCCAGCATTTATTAACCCTTTGAATACCCTCACCAGCCTCACAAGGTGCTTGCTCTTACAGTCTCAGTTTCCAAACAAGGAAACTGAGGACAAAGTAAGCCTCACTCACTTGGCTGGTAAAGGAAGGAAGAGGTCAGGAATGGGATCCACAGTTGGGCTCAACTGCTGGAGTTAATGTTTTATGCATTTGGCTTTTGTTTGTTTGCTTTTGTGAGGCAGGGGGTTAAGGATAGAGGGCTTATGCAAGGCCTCTACCACTAAACCACATCCCCAGTCTTTGGTGTCTGTACACTGTCTTAGACTATGATCCTCCCGCCTTAAGTTCCCAAGTGCTAAGATTGTAGACAGAAGCCACCACACCTGACCACAGGTAAGTATAAAACTTAACCACTGTTTTATAAATGCTTCTGTTGGTCTTAAGTCTGACTACCTGATTTGACCTTATACATCCCCTTTTTGACTGGCTAGTGAAGAAAACCATGATTTACTTGCTTCTTTCACCAAAAAAGGTATCTATGTGTACTGGATTGATTTGTGCCTCCCTCCAAATTTGTATAATGAAGCCCCAATTCCAAGTAGATTAGAACATGACCTTGTTTCCAGGCTGGAGAGCTAATCAAATTCAAATTAAGTCACAAGGGTAAGCTATAGTCCAAGATGACTATTGTCCTTACCAAAGGGGAGACTTTAGAGAAAGACTGAGACAGATACATAAGGTGAGTGGTCACATGAAACTGAACAAATAGATTTCAAGTGGATCCTCTGAAAGCAAAGAACACCAGGGAATGCTAGGGAGCCACCAGAAGGTAGGTAGAGGCAGAGGAACTTACCCCAATGATGCCATGGTGCTGGGTTTCTAGATTGATCTTAAGGAAATTGTAGCAAACTTGAAGGTGTTGTCTCCTCTTCCTGTCCTCATTGTCCAGAATAAAAGTATCTTGTTCAAGCAAACGGCTGAGGCAAACAGACACAGGGATTAGGTATAAAAGAAAGGTCTGTGCTGGGAGGGTTGGTTGACAGTACTTGAGAACTACATTCCCTAAGGTTTTGAGATTCCACGTGTGATGCTGAGAAGTACCTGTGTGGTCCAAGTACAGAGAGCCAGGTCCTCAAAGCTCCCCTAACACACGCACCCCACCCCTGATGACAACCAATCCACTTTCCTCTATTAAATCAACTGTGTTCAAACAAAGATTCTGTTTGAGAGAGAGAGAGAGAGAGAGAGAGAGAGAGAGAGAGAGAGAGAAATACTGATTTAAAGGCAGAATTTAAAACCAAACATGGTGATGCTCATCTACAATACAAGCGCTTAGGAGGTAAAAGCAGTAGGATCAGGACTTCAGGACCAGCTTCAGCTACACTGCAAGTTCAAGGCCAACCTACCTAGGCAGTATGAGACACTGTTTCAAAAAATAAACTGTGTATCTGTGTCTGTGTGTGTCTATGCTTGTGTGCATTAGCGTGTGTGAGAGTTTGTATATATATTAATATGAGATTCTGTGTATTTGGGTATGTGTGTGTCCGTGTATATTAGTGCATGTGTGTCTGTGTATCTGTATATGAGTGCGTGTCTGTGTCTGTGTATATGAGTATATGTGTGAGTGTGTGCATGTATGTGAGTGTGAGTGACAGTGTGTATATGTGTGTGTGTAATATGTGGCAGGTAGGGTGGCTGGGAAGATATTTACCTCCACAAGCCTGGCAACCTAAGTTCAAACCCCCAAAATACATATTAAACAGCCAACTACAGTAGTACAGATGTCTGTAAGGCCAGTGCACTCCTCCCGGGAGCTAGGAAGCCTCTGCTTCCTAGGGGACTTTTCAGAAACTTGCTGGCCAGCTAGCCTGGTACAGCAACAAACAAGGCAGAAGGTGAGGATTGGCACTCACGGTTGCCCTCTGACCTCCACAAGTCCTCCGTGACATGTGTGCACACTTATTCACACGGGAACATAGACACATACATGTACACCAAAAAACCATTTTTAAGCAAACGAAAGCTGAATTGCTTTCATTTCCTCGCTTGATATTCTAAAGTGTCACTAATAAATGCAGGACCATATTTTATCTCCCATAGACCAATTTTATTATTTTCAAGTACCATGTCCTAAATGTGTCAAGAAAAAAATTGAAATTACTAAGTATTAGTTGACTACTTCATTCACTTTTGTTCATCAACACTTGTAATAACCCATAAAAATATATTTGGCATCTAGGCAAAAATAGTCATTATTCTATTCAGCTTTAATAAGTCTAAGATTTTCCTTCTGTTTGAAATATCAGAGTAATATCCAGTGTGTGTGTGTGTGTGTGTGTGTGTGTGTGTGTGTGTGTGTTAGAGCATTTATTTCTCAGTTTCAGAATAACTGAGTGAGGGCTCGCTGCCCATTGAGGTAAAGACAATAAAGATATTCTATTAAGTGAAGAGCAAAAATTAAACAATGCAGATTAGCATGTTTCCTTTGCAAAATGCAGCCAACAGAAGGTCGAAACTGGTAGGTTCTCTAGAAGGCTGGAGGTTAATAGTTTAGGGTCAGGGTTGCATCTGCTCTTGAAGGAAATGACTTTAGGGGAACCAAGAAAATAATTGTCACAGTGCTGGCTCTCAAGTCTGCCTAAGTTGGACTTGAACTTTGGCTACATATCCTTAAAACAGATGGTTTACCCTGTAATTAAATATTTAGTGTGTGTGTGTGTGTGTGTGTGTGTGTGTGTGTGTGTGTGTTATGTCTGTGTGTAAGCCAAACTGAGCAGCAGAGCACAAAGAAACTGTGGATGGAAATCCAGTAGGAATAATTACCTCTTAGAGTGAAGTCCTAGATGACCACTAATCAGTAATATTCTGTCCTGTTTCTGGCTCTATTTTCCATCCCATGTATCAAGAATTGTCTTACTGAAGCAAGAGACATTTTCTCTGAGGTTTATTTAATAATTGCAAACTGACCTTCAAGAAAAACAAGAAGCCTGGCCTGGTGGCACAGGACTATAATCTGCTGTTTAGGAAGTGGGACAAGGAATTGCAACTTCAAGGCCTGCCTGGGCAGCTTCCTAAGACACTGTCTCGAACTACAAAGTAACCAAAAAGATGGGGGATATATGTCAGTGGCAGATCCGTTACTTACCATGTACGTATGGTTCCAAGGTTTAATCCTAAGAATCACACAAAGGGGGAGTGAAGGAAAGACATATCATTCTGCCATAATAGTCATTCCAAGCCAATAGTTGAAGACGTAACTTGAACATATGTATGGTGTCACTACAGAGGTAGATATGGCAGCACATGACTATAATCCCATCACTAGAGATGCTAGGGGTATGGTGGATTGTTAATTCAAGGACACCCAGGAATACTAGTTTAAAATAAAACAACATTTGCTAGGCCTGATAGAAAAGTATGAAAAGAGAAGAAATTAAAGGGAAAGACTATGAAGTCAAGCTGGAGAGGTGTGTCAGTAGTGATGAGTACTGGTTGCTCTTACAGAAGAGTTTAATTCCCAGAACCCACATGACAACCCACAATGCTCTGTAACTCAAGCACCAGGGGATACAGCGCCCTCTACTGGTCTCTGTGGGCATTGTGCGCACTCCGTATACTTCGATGCAGTCAAAACATTCATACACATAAAATAAAAATAAATTTAAAAATCTTGGAAAAAGTCTATAAACTTATGAGCCTGATTTTTCAACAAAAGTTTCAAAGCAACTGTACAAGATTCTCGTGTATCTTCAGAGAGTTTTGTAACAGTGCTCTTTTCCAAAGATGACCAAGATACTTTTGGATTCCCTTTAGAGTGGAAGATGATACCTTTTGAACATCCTAAAAGAGCTGAAAGGTAATAAATCATTTTGGACAATGTGCAGGCTAGTTTTATATCAACTTGACACAAGCTAGAGTCATCAGAGCAGAGCAAGCCTCAACTGAGATAATGCCTCCATAAGATTGGGTTGTAGGCAAGCCTATAGGTCATTTTCTTATTAATGTGGAAAGGCCCAGCCAATTGTGCGTGGTGCTATCCCTAGGCTGATGTCCTTGGGTCTATAAGAAAACAGGCTGAGCAAGTCACCAGGAGCAAGCTAGAAAGCAGCACTCCTCCAAAGCCTCTGCATCAGCTCCTGCCTCCAGGTTCTTACCCTCACTGTTACAATGGACTGTTACATGGAACTTTGAGTGAAATAAATGTCACCCCTCTCCAAGTTGCTTTTGGTCATAATGTTTTGTCATAGCAATAGTAACCCTAGCTAAGAAAGGCTATCTTATTATCTCTTATTTCTCTACCTTGCTAGGGATTTGTGGAAGTTAAATTGATTATTTACAAATAATGTTTAATACAAGGCTTGGTACCTGGCATGCATCCAGTAGGGCTATGCAAGTATTATTTGTAGTTTAGTTAGAGGTTTTATGATTCTTGGAGGGTACAGAACATTTCCAGACTGTTATTTTGAGATTAAGTCTTCAGTAAAGGAACGATCCGCTCACGCCAACGGCTTTATAGCAAGAGACTAGAGAGCAAGACATACACAATGTTAGGAAGTCCATCAGTTGGAAATATTTTGGATAATAGTCTCAAGTGTGATAAAGCACAACAACCTAGTTTAAATGAAAAGTAAGCACTATTTCGTAATCTGACTACTTTGAAAGAAGAGGGAAAGAAACTAGCTAGCTCTAGATCCTTGTAATAAAAGCTCTGTGGCATTGGGTGGTTTCCATGACACTTGACTGTTTTCAGAGTCACGCCTAGTTCGTTCTCAGGGATGCTGACAAGTGCAGAGCTACACTGTGTATGGTAAAATAACACAAACAAGCACCTGTGCCCTCACGCTCCCCGACTCTAATTTTATCTCCTCTACGTGTTGTCTCCCTCTAAGTTCTGACGAAGCACAGGGTGGTTTTCTTAGAAGGTCCATGACTGTGCTATCCACGCCAGTGCCATTACACTTTCAAAATAAGGAGTCTAAATTGCAATTGTGACACCAAACAGGGCTTGAGTTTCTTCCTCCTGCTCTTCAGCTTCCTGCTAGAAGTATTTATGGAGTGCTGCTGTGCATGACCTTGGCCTCAGAAACACAGTTCGGCTTATCAAGTTGCTATGTTGACATAAATCACAGGACAGAAAAGATTTTAAATTCATTAGAAACATAGTTTGGGAAGCTAGCATGGAAAAAGCAGGGTTTGATGAGGTATAAATTCAATTTTCTGTTTGCAATGGTGAGATGCTTATCTATTCACTTAGTAACTATTATTGAGTGGTCTCCAAGAAGATCTTGAGACAAAAATTAAAGAGTCATGTTAAATTAAGGGAAACTTAAAATGTTATGCAGAAAAAAATGGGTGCAAAAATAAAAGTACTAAAGAGTAAAATATAAAACTTGCTGTGACATAGAGGGGGTATTGAGATATACAACTAATCCTATATGTGTGTGGCATAAATAACCATAAAGATATATGTCAAAATGTTTACTATGAAATTTTACTCTAAACACTGTGAATTCCTTAACTATTTTTTTTTGTCAGTAAGCATAGGCTATTTTCATAAGACAATACAGAAAATAATTTGAGAAAAAAGAAAACTCTGACTTTGAGGAATTTAGGGCGGCTTCGAAGGAGGTGTTTGAGTGTGCTCCTGAGAATGGCACGAGGTGCAGCCATGGGCAGTGCCAGAACATGCCATGCTCATGGGTTAATTCTGTGTGCTAGGCTGTGAGCCAGCTCATTCATGAATATCAAATACAGGCCTCAAATCAACAACAACAAAAGAAAATCATCGAACTATGGTCTTACTTCCAGAACCAAGAGTCTGATATTTAAGGAGTTCACACACTGAGCAAAGTTTCAACCTACATATGCAGCTTCAGGACCAAATCATAAACCTGTGCATTAAAGATCTCATTGTAGAAATGAACGGCAGAAAGTCAGGGAGTGGAGAAACTCTCGCGATAGATAGATAGATAGATAGATAGATAGATAGATAGATAGATAGATAGATAGATAGATAGATAGATGTGTGTGTGTGTTACCATACAAGGAACTTTCCTGCTATAGTATAGAGTTACTCCTGAAAAGGTTCTGAATAGTTTTTAATATTTTATATGAATATTAAAAATTTTTATCATTGAAAATCCATGCTGAAAGAGAAAATATTCATTTGCTCTTTTTCCCCTCATTACCAATTGTTTGAAGGGAGTTATTTTAAGAGGGGCTCTTTTTTTTTTTTTTTTTGGTTCTTCGAGACAGGGTTTCTCTGTGTAGCCCTGGCTGTTCTGGAACTCACTCTGTAGACCAGGCTGGCCTCAAACTCAGAAATCTGCCTGTCTCTGCCTCCTGAGTGCTCGGATTAAAGGTGTGCACCACCACTGCCCGGCTTAAGAGGGGCTCTTAGCTAACAGTTCCTACATACCAACTAATGGGCAGCAGGAGCTAGATCTGTTTTGTGAGTAAAGATGTCTCACCTGGATAAAAGTCTATGCACTGGCTTCTCTGTGGGCAGTGTTCCCCACAAGACTCAGATTCTAGTTGTGGTATTAAAGGAACAAATGAAGATTGTTCACACACAAGCCACTTCCTGAAGTATGAGATGAGCAGAAAGCTCACCACTCTGCTTTTCCACCTGACATGTTCTATTCCATCGAAGACCAAGCTCATAATAATTTTTTAGGTAAATGGTGAAATGTAAGTTCTTCTGCATGACACCGAGCTTGGCTGGTATCCAGCAGCGACGGATGCAGCATCTTCATAGGTTGAACCCATTACTGTATGGGCAGATTTTCAGTTCTTAATGCTGTACATAAAGACTCAGGATTTCTCTGACTTAAATGATTCAACCTCTCTCTCTCTCTCTCTCTCTCTCTCTCTCTCTCTCTCTCTCTCTCATGTGATGATTTTTTATCCAGCAAAGACAAAAATCTGTGTAAATATCATGAATACTTTTTAAAGTTTTCAAGAAATTATATCCAGATTTTCCTGCAGAATATGGAAAAATGCTTTATAATAACTGATATATCAAAGAGGAAACAGACTCTGGCACTTCCCTATTGAGTCATCAGGATTAAAATTCCCTACTTTAGTGCAATGGACTTAATGATGCAGCATCTATCTCCAGGAAGAAATTATTCCATAATTTTTCAACCTAAATACCAAGAATGATCTTGCTACTATTTCTAAGAGTCTTTAATTAGATACTATAATTTTTTTAATGGTTCATAATTTTTTATTATTACCTTTTTTTTTTACAGCCCAATCATTGCCCCCCCTGGTCCACCCTCCCACAAATCCTCATCCCATTCCTTCTCCCCCCTGTCTCCAAGAGGATGCCTCCCCCCTGTCAGGCCTCCCCATTCCCTGGGGCCTCAAATCTCTTGAGGGTTAGGGGCATCTTCTCCCACTGAGGCCAGACCAAGCAGTCCTCTGCTGTATTTATGTGTTGGGGGCCTCATACCAGCTGGTCTATGCTGCCTGGCTCAGTGTCTGAGAGATCGCCACCGTCCAAGTTAGCTGAAACTGCTGGTCTTCCTAAGGGGTCACCCTCCTCCTCAGCTTCTTCTAGCCTTTCCCTAATTCAACCATGGGGTTTCCCAACTTCAGTCCAATGGTTGGGTATAAGTATCTGCATCTGTCTCAGTAAGCTTTTTGGGCCTCTCGGAGGGCAGCCATGCTAGCCTCCTGTCTGTAAGCACATCATAGCATCAGTAATAGTGTCAGGCCTTGGAGCCTCCCCTTGAGATGAATCTCAAGTTGTACTGGTCACTGGACCACCTTTTCCTCAGTCTCTTCTCCATTTTTGTCCTTGTAGTTCTTTTAGACAGGAACAATTCTGGGTCAGAGTTTTTGAATGTGGGATGGCTAACCCATCCTTCCACTTGATGCCCTGTCTTTCTATTGGAGGTGAACTCTACAAGTTCTCTCTCCCCATTGTAGGGCATTTCATCTAAGGTCCTTCCCTTTGAGTCCTAAGAGTCTCTCACCTCCCAGGACTCTGGTACTTTCTAAAGGGTCCCCTCACCTTCCACCCTCTGAGGTTGGATATTTCCACTCATTCTGCTGGTCCTCAGGGTTTCTCTCCTGTCTCCTGCCACCCCACCCCAGCCCCGCCCATACCTGATCATGTTCTCCTTTTCCCTTCCTCCTCCCTTCTCCCAGCCAGGTCCCTCCCTCTCTTTGCCTCTCATGATTTCTTGCTTCTCCCTGCCAAGTGGGACTGAAGCATCCTCACTTGGGCTCTTCTGCTTGTTAACCTTCTTTTGTTCTGTGGATTGTGGATACTATAATTTCAATAAATAGAAAACTGAAGATAAGCCACCTGGGTGCATAATCTCAAGCAATATGATGCTGACATAAAGATAGTCTTAATTTTACTTAATTGAAAATGTTTCCTTTTTAAAACTCAATGATAATTTATTTGTTTGCCATAAATGCTTTATTCCTTCCATGACTTTCATTTACCAGCCTTTAAAACTCTTAACAGAGCACTGTCTTACCAAGGTTCCTTCTTATGCTTCAAATTATACAGTGCTTTTACTTTCTTTCCATAACTTTAAAATTGCTTTATAAGTGGCTTGCTCAGCATTTCTCGGGTCCAACTGGGAGCCCTGCCTTTCCCTGAGTAAGTGCTGCCAAGTAACGGTAATATCACTAGAATATTAAGATCAATAATCTTGAAGCATTGGGGATTTTCTTTTCTTAAAAAATATGTTTTTACTTGTTATTATATATATTTCCCTTGGAAGGTAGAGACTATTTGAAGTTTATTATCTATAGAGAAATAAAAAAGATGTAGGTATAATGAGAAATTATACCTACACGTCCCCTCCATCGTGTCCCCTCCACGATGAAGGTCCATTATGAGGGAAACCGACTGTGCCATATGTTTGTGTGTGCCTACTGCACAATAGCTCCATCTGAGGGTGCACAGGTCCTCAGGATCCATCTGTGGTTTCCCAGGCACCAGTGTTCATCTTTGGTAGTAACAAGTTTACCAACTAGCAGAATAGACTCTTTGGTATGAACCAAAAGAACAGAGATGTCTATATCCTGGCTTGACCAGATTACTGGTTGGATGAAGAAGATTTTAGACATGAAACAATCAAAATGTCTATGCTGCATTTTCTTTCTAGGCCTTACAACTTATTTTTCAGAGGAATTAAGTCACAATCTAGAATGACACAAGGCTGTAAGGAAATTAAGAATCATCCTTTTCATCCTGACGGAGACAGTGAGGTAGAAACGGGAATGTCAAGAACTTATCATCAGAATGGAGCTATTTCTGTACATTGGAAAGAATCTACACAGAGGTCTAGCTTCCATCATTACTTTTTACTTCTTAAGTTTTGAAAGGAAGCACGGATCTCTCCCATTTGCCCACCACCACTCCCTAAACCTCATAACCACCCTTGTCAGGGAATCACCATACATTATGGGATACAGAAGGTCTTATGAAGGAACTGGTGGTCTCCCTCCACAAGTGTCTGAGAGAAATGTTCTCGCTGAGGGAACAGTTTAAATGCAGTCATTATTGGAGCACCTTAACAGCTTTCTGAAGTTCTCTTGTATTTCCAGATTCTTCCATTCTACTTTGTCTTTGAGAAAAACAAAGCACTGAGGAGCCTCCTAGCAAGCCGGAATGAAAATCAGAATTACATCTGAGATCAGATGCAGAACTAATCTTTGATTTAATCTTACTAAATCTTGTGCCCAGTGTTTCAGAGTTGGTCTGGGTCCAATGTAGACAAAGGTTAAACAAATTAGCACATGCATTGATAGGGGGAGCGGCATTTTCAGAGTTACTTGAAGATTATGTCCACCTTGCCAGCTTAGACTTGCAGCAAGTAAGTAAACTTAGATTAACCCTAGATTAATCCAAAGACAAAAGAACCTTCAGCCAGAAGACTGAGATAGGATTGGGGTGGGGAGAAAAGTATGCTGTGTCCTAATCACTGGGAGAGAGAGAGCCTACCATCCATCCAAGCCAAGTCTGTCCTGATCTATAATGAGATCAATTGTATCTGAAGCTCTTTGGGTCCTGGCAGCAGGACAGGCCCAGCAGGGCAGCATTGAAGAGTGATGACCTCACTGGAGAGCACAACCAAGGCCACCAACCTCCATTTCTGGTTCTCCCTTCCACACCCCCTCCTCCTCTCTTCAGCCACTGCTGGACTGCCAGTTGCCCAGCAAGGCAGACCTAGTCTTCAAAGTAAACTATCAATGCACTGTACTTGTAATCTCTTTTCCAATGAGCCTAGAAAGAGCTTTTCTATGTTAAAGTCACCTGAAATATTATATAAGTTGAGGAGCTAGCTGACAGGAACCTGGTATGGCTGTTCCTTGGGTGGTTTGGCCAGCAACTGACCAATGCAGATGTGGATGCTTGAAGCCAACCATCAGACTGAGCTCAGGGACCCCAGTGGGGGAGCTGGCAGAAGGACTGGAAGAGCAGAGGGGGATTGCAAACCCATAGGAAGAACAATATTGGCTGGCTGGACCACCCAGTGCTCCCAGGGACTAGACCACTAACCAAGGAGTGTACAGGGAGGGATCTATGACTCCAGATACATATGTAGTAGAGGATGGCCTTGTCTGAGGGAGGGGAGGCCCTTGGTGCTGTGTAGGTTTGATGCCCCAGTGTAGGGGGGCTGGAGTGGTGGGTGGGTGGGGTGGTGGAGCACCCTCATAGAGGCTAGGGGGAGGGAAGAAAGGGTAGATGTGGGGTGGGGGGCTTGTAGAAGGGTAACTGGGAAGTGGGATATCATTTGAGATGAAAACAAATGGAATGACTAATACAAAAGAAAAAGAAAAAAAGAAATTAGCCAGTTTCCAAATGGTTGGCCATTTTTATTTATTTATTTATTTATTTATTTATTTATTTATTTATTTATTCCTAACAGCTCAATCTCTATAAATCAGATTTATGGGAAACATTTAAACACCTCTCCATCCCCTTCAATATGAAATGCTTCTGTCTAAATATATAAATGTAGATCTTCATTCAACTATTCCATGAACATGGAAGACTAAAGGTATGGCTTCTAGGCTCCTCCCTAAAAGAAAAGCTAAGATGCATTATTACACTAACCTTTTACTTCTTTCTTTTCTTACATACTACAGAAAACAAAATGAGAATATCTCTGTGAGCTATTTTGATTAGTAATTCCACGAGAGTGTAACTGGTGTGAAGGAGAACAGAAAGGATGCACAAGCTCTAAGTCAGCTGGGTGCTGGGAAAGCAGAACTTCCCTATTAGGAGGAGAAAAAAAATGCTTAGGAAGAGAGTCCTATGCCAACACATTTCTACAAAAATGACATAGAAGGTCTTTTGGATTCCAGATAACTCTTACAAAATATTTTGATGGATTAAATGCAAAAAGTGAATCAAGCATATGGATTAAATTTTCATTAAAATACAGATGGGATTTTTTGTTATTAAATTAAGTAAAATGTTTGGCAAAGTAGATTTGGTTTTGGCCAATCCCAGGGACATTTGAAAAACAATTTTGAGCTATTCAGTGAACTAAGCCGAAAGCCAAGCTTACCCATCTCTAGAATTTGGAAAAACTGAAATCTGGCTTGTAGGGATCTCATTCAGTGTCGAATATGTTTCTTAAACACCAAAAGTGCCTACGTGCTTTGAGAATACATTTGGCATGTCCAAAAGTTATTGAGTAACTCAGATGCCTAGTACATAAAAAGCAACAATCCATTGACCTGAGAAAAGGTGAGTCGTTCCCTTCCCCAACCCAGATATTAAGGTCTGACACAAAGCCAGAGGACTCTGTATTTGCAACTATGCTGTCTAGCCTAGAAAACTGACCCCAGACAGCAACTGACTAGGAAACAATCATTAAGGAGGAAAGTTATCAATGCAGTTGGCTGGTTGACAAGGGGCTTTTAATACCTACATTGACCAGAAGGATTTTAAAACAGCAACACATGATATGCATATTGATGAAAAGTGAGGTCATAATATTTAGGGGTTTTTTCCCCCCTCCAGCATCAAGAACTTGGCTTTACTTATCTAAAGAAGAAGAAAAAAAGTCCCAAAAGAATTTTGCATGGAAATTTTTGGCACTCAGATGCAAGTCCATTTGAATATCTATTCATCAGCCCATGGGTTACTGGGGAAAAAACTAACTCCACCTATCAGTAACATCTGATACATGACGATACAAGAAGTTTCAAGTTTAGTAATCTTTTGTTCCCTCCTATTATGAAACACCACTGTGCCCCTACTAAAACTTCAGCTCTGCACTGGTAGTTTAGGAGAACAGGATCATTTCAAAGTCAAGTTTTTGCTAAGTGGATGTTAAGCATCGACTCAGTAGAGGTTTATTTTGAAATCACTTAGAGTAGAAATATTTGTAAATCCATGTCCTGTTCTTTTGTGTTCTTAACTAACGGGCTGTGTGATATTGGGAAGACTGTCTGAGGGTAGCTGGGGTTGACTAGAGATGCTGACCACTGAGCCACATGATCTCAACTTGAAAGGCTCTATCACTTGTGTTTTGGTTTTTGGTCTTTTGGGGGATTTTTTTTTCTATATAGCAGACAAATCAGGAAAACATAACTGCTGTAGGAATTTAAAATAACAACAATAAAAAGATTTCATGGCAGAAGTTAGGAATTTATAAAATCATTGCAAAGGCCAGGAATATGAAGATGGAAGGTACTCAGAATAGCACATCAACTTACTAGAGAGGCTGGTTTCACAGAAGATGCTCCCCATTACCTTGGCTGACTGGCACGAGAGTAGAGGGAGTCATCTGGAAGGTTCTGAAGAACTGCCCAATGCTGGCTGATAATGTCCACATGCCTGCTCACATTTTCTAGCATGATCAGAAAATGGCCTCTTCTTCTTTTCTATAGTCCACCCCTTCTCAGTAAAGCTTGAACTAGAAAGAACCTTGTAGTAAAATGAAATGTAATTTCTAGACTCCAGTCCTGGTGCACAGGTGAAGGTCTGAAGGGATGAAATTCTACTCATTTCTAATAGATTACTGACCCACATGTGTCCTCTGGCTTTGTTCTAGTGGCTTTTTGACCTATATTGCTCATGTATTCCCTTGTTCTTGCATCTGATTCCTAGAGTTCCACTTTCCTGTGCAGATAACCCCCAACAGAAATGCTTGCCTCTGCTCCATCAATGAGCTACCTAGCAATCACTTTTCTCTGTTCCCAGTTTAACTGTTTTAGCTCAGGACTTTTATTCTATGTGCATGAGGGACTGTAGTGCCTTCCTCACTAATACACCTGGCCCCAGCCTGCTGTGTTACTTACTTTTCTTGGTTGGATAAGACACCAAACAAAAGCAACTTATGGAAAGAAGGGAAGGTTTGTTTGGGAGCACGGTGTGAGGAACACATGCTCCACTGCAAAGGGAAAGGGTGACAGCAGGAGCTTGAGAAAACTAGTTACATCATATCAGCAGTCAGAAACCATAAAGAGACAAATGCTGGTACTCAGCAAGCTTGTTCCTTCTTCCTTTCCATTTAATGTAGAACTCTAGTCTATGGGATAATGCCAGCTACATTCAAGGAATGTCGTTCTTCCTCAGTGTATCCTTTTTGGAAAAGCCCCCACAGATACACCCAGAAGTGTGTCTCCTACGTAACTCCAAATCAAGTCAAAATGACAATAAAGATTAACAATCATACATACTCCTACTGAACTGACAATTTTATCCCACAGACCCACAACCCACATAAGATTAGTCTTCTTCAGCACTATCATCATAATCTACCATAAAAGCAAACTAATCATGTAACATTCTGTTAAAGTCTTTTCAGAATGGAAACCCTAATTTCAACATAAAATTGTCATACCTTCTTTTAGCATGAAAAATCCTCCACAATTGGGTTCAAGTTTACCACCCTGGTCTTTGTTCATGAACTCCAAAATACCTTCTGATATTGCATAATACAGTTTATTTTCTTCCCAAATACCAAGTTACAAGAGAGACAACTGTGGGATTCAAAAATGAGGACTAAGGGTGAAGAGATCAGAGACCTAGGGGAGAGGAAACTGTCAAAAGAAGTCAGAGGAAGAAAACGTGGAGAAAGGAAAGAGGGAAAGTAATTCCTGAGATTGGTGACACACATAGCAGATGTGACAGTGAATGTGAAAGCAGGACTTGGCTGTTGTAAGTGAGGATACTGGTGGGAGGAGCTTAATTCTATGCTGAACCCCCAGAGTCTCATCTACACAGACAGAAGGGGCCAGGACCAAACCCTTTCACAGAATAAGAATCAAGTTAGGAAGGAGGCTTCACCATCCATGAAAAGCCTCAATCACGCACTTCTTCATTCTCCAAGTTATCCCTGTGCTATGTAGCTGTTGCAATTATGATGACTAACTAACTATTGCAAAGCACTTTACAGTTTCCTCAATACTGCCACAAATGCTTCACTGACATAACAAATTCTGAGTCCTCCAATCATAGTCCAGAGTTTTCACAGGATTCCCAGACTGCATGTGTGTCCAAGTAAAATGGCTATCATATGCCATGTTTTAATGGAGACTTTGAAGCCGATTAACTCTTGGTTAAACTACTGTGCTTAATTGGGTGTTACTTAAAGTTAATAGGGGAACATGATAAGACTCTCAAAAAGATGCAAAAGAAAGAATAGCCACCATCTTTTGCAGTAGGAACTTAGAATCTCTCTAAGAAAAGCCACTGGTGTCACATAGAGGGAAAAAGAGTAGGTGACACAGGCCAGGTCCAGCAGCCTGTTAGTTCCTGATGGCTACTGTGTCCAAGGGGGACATTTCAAAGCAGATGTGCAGGGAAGAAGAAAAGGCCATTTTATTTTATAACTAAAGGGTTAGTTTACCAAATGTGTCCCACACTTTAATCTTGCGGTACTGAACTAGCAGCCAGTGTATGTTACAGATACTCACAATGAACTTTTTTGTATTCGTTCTCCTCCCCAATGCCTGACAATCTGGAGGGACTGATTAGGCAACATATGATTCATACTCCAGACTAAAATCTGAAAGAAGACTCTCTAAGCATAATGTCATTTCACAAATCATTTCCCTTCCTTGTTTATCCTGTATGGAGTTTGTTGGGAAACCCTGCTACTTAAGGTTGTAGTCTATCAGATCTGGATAGCTCCTCTGAGCTCGGCACAAAATGGAGGACTCCCTTGTCCAGCAGGGTTTCCCCTTGTCGGACCTTATCTGGGGAGCCTGACCACCCTACCATCTATCTGAGGATGGTCACATAGCTTTTGGCAAACCTACATGTTCAGCTTCCTCTTTCCCGATAAAGAACCCACTCAGCAAGTACCTGGGATTCCTGGGATGCCTCCATAAATGAGGCATTCACAGTACTTTAAATTCTAGTCAAGGATTTACATTCATCCTGAATACTCCTTCCCACTCTTCAAGGTTCATATATAGCCCTTGGTCACTCCAAATAAAGTGTATGTGCACCAGCTGTTTCACTGAAGATCATTTAAAAGAGATCTCTCACTGAGGATCATCTAAAAGAGCTGCAACACTCAAGTCCTCAGAAAACTGTCCCCACTTACTCCCAGCCAGGATCTTGCAGATCTCATCCATTCTAGACTCTGCTTCATCCTTCCATCCCAGTATGCCATGGCACCTGGATACTCCAAGGGAGGAAACAGAGGACTCAGAACCACAGCTGGCCCAACACACATACCACAAAGTTCAAGTCTAAAGTACTTTTAGTTACATTAATTTGGTCTTTGTATACTGACATTTGTTGTAGCATTTATAAGACCTGGTGCCTTTTAAACTGCAGACAAATAATTTTGAAACAATGTGAAAAGCAGAAGCACTTTCATTTGGGACATCTGGTCACCTAGTGAGTCCCATGGTGTCACAGAGCAATGCAGCCTCCATGTTTCTTACTGTTCATTTGGAAAACCATAAAGACTTCTTCCTTATACCACAGCCTTTTAGTAAGGGAAAGAACACTTTGTAGTTTAATTTTCTTCATGGAAAACAGATTGTCACAGTGCCTTGGTCTTAGCACTGTCTCATGCCAGGGATGTCTCTCTAGTCAGGGAAAGGATGAGCAATCACAGTTTGGTGAGCTCCATAGCTAATTCTTGTGATTTTCCTCTACCATTGTAAAAACAAAGCATCACAAAGCTAGTACTTTTACAAGCTATATATTCACTCTTGTCGCACTAGAGATCAGAAATGTGAAATCGGTGTTACTGGGTCAAAGTCAAAGGTTCAGGAGAATGGTACCTTCCTCTGAAGGTTCAGGAGAGGATTTGTTTCCCTGATGTTTTCAGCTTTATATTACTCAAACCCATTCAATTTCAAAAGCCAGGCAGGTAGCCTCTTCCTCCAGTGGTCATATGACCACTGCCTGTGTCAAATTCCCCCCTACTTGTCTTTGACAACACCTGTGATTGCTTTGTGGCTACTCAGATAATCCCGGATAATCTCACCATTTTGAGAGTCTTAATCACAGCTGCAAAGTCTCTTCTGCCATAAGGTAGCATTCACAGTTGCCAAAGACCTGGATGTCTTCTGGGAAACCATTACACAGCCTCCCATTATTTTGCTCTTAATTCCCCAACCTGCATGACCACCCATTGTTATCACTACTCTAATGTTAAAGCTATGGATGCAGAGGCACATTTAAAAGATGTATCATTACTTCCAACAGTCAGTGGCAGACTCAGACTTCAAGGAAAAGCAGGGATGTTAAGAAGTATGGGTGACAACTTTTCCAAAACTTTTTTTCTCAACTTCCTGTTCATCTCCCTCCCCCTCCCCATATAACAGGAATAGCCCCAAATTACCATCATTGTCAGTCTGGCATTGGCAGGAAAACTCAAAACAAAAACCCTTCTCCATTTATAGGCCCATAAATCAAAAAGAAATGGTCAATGGTAATCTATTGGAACCAAACTTCATAATATTTATATGAATTCTTTTATGATGTTTTTACTTTCAACTTGGGTTGAGGGCGACATTTTAGTTCTGTATGCCAGGCAATGATCTCTGTCTTTGCATGTGTCAACTCATTAATAGTTGCAGGTGCTATCATAGTTCTTTGTTTCTTGTTTGTTTTATTTCAGATGGGAAACCAAAGAATATAAAGGCTGAATAGTTTTGGCTAATTTTTCACAAACTAAAACTTGAGCACAGGAATTTTGAGTCCATCGAACAATACTGTACTACATATAGTCTAGAGCTTTATAATGCCGCATATTTTAAGCTCCTTATGATTCCTAAATTTTACAGGAACGGGCTTTACTATCAAACCCTACTTTTCTCACACCACTGAATATTATTTATAACATACATCAGACCTTCATTGGCTGAATAAATGGTTATTATAATTGTATTTTCTTTTCCCATATTCCCCTTTGTATATTTCTTTTCTATATACTCCTAAATATAGTCTTTTAATACATTACTACTTAGAGTATAGTCCCCAAACCAACAGAGACAGGTATGGAGTCCCCCTCCCATACCCTAGACGTATGTAACTCAAACCTGTATCTTAGTAAATTTCCCACATGACTTAGGCACATGAAAGTTTGAAAGCACATGATTAAATTGAATAAACATATTCACTATACTAGGCCATACTAGAATACTTTGACCCTCTGGAACCAAATGACTTTTCAAGTTCATTCCAGGTCTAGAGGGCTACAATTTGGCCAGTTCCACAAAAGCTTTTCCTTTGATAAGCCCTTGTTTTAAAATGATAAGTACAGTGATATTCAAGGGAAATAGTTTAGGATTGCTAGTATAGATTTTTATTTTCTTCAAAACACTTTAGGAACAGACAGACAAAATTTCCCTACCCCAAATACATAAAGAGACCTAGATTCAGATGGCAGGTCTGTGGGTGAGCCAGGAAGGCAGCAGCCTGGGTAGGCAAAAGCCCACAGGCTCTCCCTGTTACAGAGAAAGAGCTGATCTCCATGGTGACATAAAATAAAGCCCCAAGAGCAGCCCACTTGTGCCAGTATTATAGTAAAATTTTATTTATATATACAGTTGGTAGGCTATTTTGTTCGTGGGATTCTAGAGTACCAATCCATGATCTGAAGCTAACCCAGTAATTAGGTAGTATCAGAACTATGAAACAAGAAGAAAGTAAAAATAAAGCCTGGACGTGGAAGCTAGAAAGAGACTATTAGAAGCTCTGTGCTCTATGCTTGTCCAGGATCATGCTACATGAAAGGTAACTAACTGTGCTTAGATCCTATAGATCCTAAAGTAGATTCATAGACCCTAAAGTTCTTAACAAAACAATGAGTTATGGTAAATACATGATAATGAATATAGGAGTAAGGATGTTGAACATTTCTTTAGGTGCTTCTCAGCCATTCGAGTTTCCTCAGTTGAGAATTCTCTGTTTAGCTCTGTTCCTCATTTTTTGATAGGGTTATTTGGATCTCTGGAGTCTAACTTCTTGAGTTCTTTGTATATATTGGATATTAGCCCTCTATCGGATGTAGGATTAGTTTTGTCTTATTGACAGTGTCCTTTGCCTTACAGAAGCTTTGCAATTTTATGAGGTCCCATTTGTTGATTCTGGATCTTAGAGCATAAGTCATTGGTGTTCTGTTCAGGAACTTTTCCCCTGTGCCAATGTGTTGGAGACTTTCCCCCACTTTCTCTTCTATTAGATTCAGTGTATCTGGTTTTATGTGGAGGTCCTTGATCCACTTGGACTTGAGGTTTGTACAGGGAGATAGAAATGGATCAATTTGCATTCTTCTACATGTTGACCTCCAGTTGAGCCAGCACCATTTGTTAAAAATGCTGTCTTGTTTCCACTGGATGGTTTTAGCTCCTTTGTCAAAGATCATGTGACCATAATTGTGTGGGTTCATTTCGGGGTCTTCAATTCTATTACATTGATCTTCCTGCCTGTCACTGTACCAATACCATGCAGTTTTTAATCACTACTGCTCTGTAGTACAGCTTGAGGTCAGGGATGCTGATTCCCCAAAAAGTTCTTTTATTGTTGAGAATAGTTTTTGCTATCCTGGGTTTTTTGTTATTCCAAATGAATTTGAGGATTGCTCTTTCTAAGTCTATGAAGAATTGAGTTGGAATTTTGATGGGGATTGCATTGAATCTGTAGATTGCTTTCGGCAGGATGGCCATTTTCACTATATTAATCCTGCCGATCCATTAGCATGGGAGATCTTTCCATCTTCTGAGGTCTTCTTCAATTTCTTTCTTCAGAGACTTGAAGTTCTTGTCATACAGATCTTTCACTTGTTTGGTTAGAGTCACACCAACATCCTTAGTCATCAGGGAAATGCAAATCAAAACAACCCTGAGATTCCACCTCACACCAGTCAGAATGGCTAAAATCAAAAACTCAGGTGACAGCTGGAGAGAATTTGGAGAAAGAGGAACACTCCTCCATTGCTGGTGGGATTGCAAGCTGGTATAACCACTCTGGAAATCAGATTGGCGAACCCTCAGAAAATTGGACATAATACTTCCTGAGGACCCAGCTATACCACTCCTGGGCATATACCCAGAAGATGCTCCAACATCTAATAAGGACACATGTTCTACTATGTTCACAGCAGCCATATTTATAATAGCCAGAAGCTGGAAACAACCAAGATGTCCCTCAACAGAAGAATGGATACAGAAAATGTGGTACATTTACACAATGGAATACTACTCAGCTATTAAAAACAATGCCTTAATGAAATTCACAGGCAAATGGATGGAACTTGAAAATATCATCCTGAGTGAGGTAACTTAGTCACAAAAGAATGAACACAGTATGTACTCATTGATAAGTGGATATTAGCCCAAAAGTTCGGAACACCCATGATTCAAAACACAGCAACTGTAGGACTGAGCGTGGAGTCTTAGATGGCGGAGATGGAGAAGGGACTGAAGGAGCTGAGGGAGTTTGCAGCCCCATGGGCAGGGAGCAACAGTGTCAACTGGCCAGACCCCCCCCCCCCCCCCGTGCTCCCAAAGACTGGACCACCAACCAAAGAATGCATATGGAGGGGCCCATGGTGCTGGCCACATATGTGGCTAAGGAGGGCCTTGTTGACCATCAGCAGGAGGAGAAGCCTTTGGGACTGAGAGTGCTAGATGCCCCAGTATAGAGGAATGCCAGGGAGGGATGTTGGGAGTGGGTGGGTGGGAGAATACCCTCATAGAGGCAGGGGGAGCAGGGATGGGATAGGGGGTTTCCAAAGAGGAGACCTGGAAAGGGGAAAACATTTGAAATGTAAATAATTATATTAAAAAATTTTTCAAAAAAAGAATATAGAAATAAAATCAAATATCACACTAAACATCAAGAAAGAAAGAAACAAAGAAAGAAAGAAAGAAGAAAAGAAAGAAAAGAAGAAAGAGGGAAGGAAGGTGTGAGGCCTTGAGAGACAGAAAGCGGCCAATGAGCCAGGCAGGGAGACATTCCAGACAGTCAAAAGGGCCAAAGATAACCGTTATAAAATGAGAAATCGGTGCCAGGTGCAGATAGGCCTCAGGCCCCACACAATGGACAGAATTCTCTATTGTCAAGGACAGGCTGAAGCCACAAGTGGGTGGTAACAGACTGACGTTATGGCCAGCCGTCAACATTGCCCTACTGAGGGCCTCCAATCATGTAAAAAGTCAAAATTAACCACCAATGCGGGCCTGCCCTTTCATGCCATTGCCAAGCTCTGCCCCAGAAAAATGTATAAAAAGTGTGTACCTTACTAACCCAGGGTCCCCATTGTCCTGCTGGTAGGGCGGCCCCAGGGCACTGGATATAATAGACCTTGTGCTTATTGCATCGTTCTCAGTCTCTGTGTCTTTGTGGAGTGGGTCGCCTAGGCGTTTGGACTTCCAAGTCCAACAAAAGAAGGAAGAAAGGAAGGAAAACAAAGAACTGACAAGTGTTAAAAATCATGGAAACCACACATAGATGAGAGGGCCTTCTATATAACCTGAGTCACATTAGTCTTGGGAGAAAATTTTAAATATCTTAAACTTAAGGGGAAGAAAACATAACAAAGGGTGCTAGAGAGAAGACTCAGCAGTCACGAGGGTTTGCTGCTCTTCTAGAGGATCCCAGTTTGGTTCCAGCACCCACATGAAACTACTAATAGCCACCTGTAACTGGAACTGCAGGGGATTTGACAACCTCTTCTGGATTCCAGGGACATCTGTACTAGTGTACACACACACACACACCTAAAAAGCAATTTAAAAAATCATAATAAAATAAAATACAAAGGCCAGAGAGATGACTCAGAAGTTTGAGAATACTTGTTGCTCTTACAGAGGACCCAGGTTCAGTTCCCATCACTCACATGGTAGCACACAGCCATCTATAACGCCAGTTCTAGGGGATCTGATACTGTCCTCTGACCTTGGCAGGCACTAAGCATACATGGGACACATACATTCTCAGGCAGGCAAAACACTTAATAAATAAATAAATAAATAAATAAAATAACATCAAAAGATAAAAACTAAACATGCATATATTAGCTACCAGGCTCTCCCACTAAGGCATTTAATCATGAATTTAAAGAAGAAACTGTCCACACAATGCCTTGTATATTAACATCTTCATGCTCTTCTTTTCTTTGTTACTGCCCCAAACTAGAAACAACTCAAGTCTATAACCAGATGAATAAATAAATTTTGGTATATCCATACCAGAAAGCACTACCTATAATAAAAAGTGATAAACAAATTCTGGTATGTTCATATAATTTAATAACTCTGCAATGAAAGGAAAAGACTATTGATATGCCAATAAAACAGCAAAATGGATGAATTTCAAGCAATTGTTGAGGGAAATCAACTAGGCAAAGGGGGATTCAAATGATTCCATTTATATAGAATTTTAGAAAAAAAACCAAACTAATTTATATTGACAGATACAAGTGGAATGAAGAATACAGCAAGCAGAAGAGATGAATTTTAAAAATCAAAAACAAAACAAAAAACCCTCAGCTTTTAAACTATGGCTATGCTCACTCTCTTGGTTATGGTGATAATTTCATTGGCATATGAATATGTCAAAATCTATCAAAACTTCACTTTTTAAACATGTGCAGTCACTGTATGTCAATCCCAATAAAGCTGTTAAAAATAAAAACGAATCGGGAAAATTCATGTGAATTTGTGCCCTTTGAGGTAGCTTCCAGTACTGTCTTGATGGAGCATGTATCCACCCAGCAGTAGCCTGCTCCAGCACCCATTTTCCCAAGCCCACAAGGGGATGGACTTCCAAGGAGCTGAGCTTGATGGCACAAGCTTTAGAAACGATCTGAAAATAAGCAGAATCCCAAAGAGCAGCTATCGCCTCTAGCCTTCATAGTTAGCATATTGCCACTTGGCTATCAGTCTCTCCATAGCCCACAATTACCAGCAATGGTGTCAGTTCCCCCCACACACGCTTTTCCATTATGCCATAGGGTCGATTTCAAAATGTACTCATGTCCACTATTAAGATGATCTGTCACCCAGCCATACTTTGTTTTCACTTTTTACCAACAACAAAAACTCAGACTGGGCAGTCTTATCATGGCTTATTCTAGATCTAGAGGGAGAAAGAAAAAAAATGACATGGGAGAGCTGGAAAGGGGGAAACATTTGAAATGTAAATAAAGTATGAAAGAAGAAGAAGAAGAAAAAGAGGAAGAGGAAGAGGAAGAAGAAGAAGAAGAAGAAGAAGAAGAAGAAGAAGAAGAAGAAGAAGAAAAGGAAAAAAGAAAAGACATGACATATTTGGCAGCCAGAAGAGGCAGGGACACATTTTAATGCTGCAGCAGGATGTGTCTGCAAGTGGGCACACACCCCTGTTCCCTCAGGCTTTGTATACACGCAGACCATACAGTGTCATGACTCACTCCAATAAAAAACGGGGCCAGGCCACAGACATACAGAGGAAAACGTCAAATTCTGCAGCCTATCTGCATCCGTTCAGTTACATTAGCATTCACAAGCAATAAATTAAATTGAATGTCCTAATGATATTTGCCATTCCTGGCTTTCAGTTGATTTCCTTAAAGAATTAGCATTTGGTTTTTCTAATTTCAGAGAATATTAAGAACTATTTTCTATGTAACTAAATCCAGTATTTGAATGCTTTCTCCCATGAGGCAGCCTCAGAGTCCCCTCCACCCATTTGGTAATTCTGGGGTTGGAGGTTATTTAAACTGATTTTCAGCTTAGTGTCGGGGTGGGTGTGGGTGTGTGTGAGGCTCATGAAGGTTGGGTGTTGCAACCCCACCTTTCACTCAGGAAGAAACCCCAGTGTCCTCATGGTCTGCTGCTCTTAGATGGCCGAGAAAAATGTCTGTGGCTAACAGTCACACAATAATCCTTGGCAAGTGATTATTATGATTCGGAGCCCTGAGTCTCTAATACCTAGTTCCTCTCTTTTGTTTATTATTACTGCTGGACCTTCATTCCCCTAGTTAGCTGGCTTTTTTTTTTTTTTAAAGCAACAGGAAGTTGCTATTGTCTATTTGGAGCTGAATTTCTTTAAGCTTGTTCTTTCCGTTGCTACGTTACAAAAGGCAGAAAGAAAACATTGTATCTATCCCGTTCTGAACATCAACTTCTCTTGGACCCTGGCTGTTCAGGTAAGTGGAATTTTCCAGGTCACATGTCCCTCTGTCTTCTCATCCTTGATTTGGCAGCTAATTGGCCTGTCATCCTTCACTCTGAAGAAGTTTTTTGCAGTGGCTGAAATGCTTCTAAAAAGTAAGATAACAAGACCAAAATCAATACACTTTAAGAGAAATTATAAGCTGTCCTCTTCCCTTCACCAGAAAGACAGTATTGAGGTGACTTGATGGCAGAGTGTCTGTACTGCTCTTGGAGACAGAATCTGTTTGCACAACTGTCTTAGCCACAGATTCTTAAATGTATTCTTCCGTTTCTCTTGTGTGACTTTCTGGATGTTATTAATTAAATCAACAACAGGGTCGTTGCTTGGTAGCTTATTAGGCATTTGAACAACTCTGATAAGAAATTTGCTTCATAACATATTTGTCCAGTAACTTAAGGACCATCAGAAGACAAGGCACCTCCAGGCCTCTCTGAAGTCCCATTTCTTGTTTGCAATTCAGTATCCGTATGTAACAGTTATTTACTGACCCTCAAATGTCTTAAGCTCAAACTCTCCCAGATGCATATGAAATCAATAACCTTGATGTTTACCTATGACCTTGAAGCACGAAGAAATTCGGCTGACCATGTCTGAGAATGAGGCCAAGTGGACATTTACTAAGAAGAGGGGTACTTTGGGTGGTAGTTACAGAGGGAGAGATAATACACCCCAAACTTCCCTTCCAAAACATCAATAATACATCAGCCTTACCTAAATGTGTTTACATTCCTCTTGAGTCTGCTTATATGCTCAGCCTTTGTGGATTCCTGGCTAATGTATCTGAGAACCACTGTTAAGGGGTGGGTTGTACTGCTTGTAGGAAACAGAAATGGACTGAGATGAGTCATTGAGGCAGATGCACTGTGCCACAAAACAGATCCAAAGGCTTTCGGATCCAACCCGTGTACCTGCCCCGGCCCCTCCCACTACTGCAGAGCATCTGGTGGTACCCAGCCTCAGTGGGCAGAGAAAAGCATGCAGCTCTTGCCCTGCCATCTGTGTTTTCTATCTCAATTTATAATGCACACTGAAGCCAGAGCTAATATGCTCTGCCTGATGAGCTATGCGAGCCCCTGGCTTTTTGTTTAGAAGAAGAATTATTATTGTATCTTCTCTAGGGAAAAAAGGGTGCATTTTCTACTTTGAATGAGGCTGCATTCTACTAGGTATAAGCCAAGAAAAATAAAGCAGGTTTGGTTTCCAAGCCTTGGGAAATAGTGGGGTGGATAAACAAGGGTAGATAAATAGAAGTCCACAATAGATCTGAGATGGAGCAAGTAAGCAGAGGCATCAGAAAATTAATAAGAGAGAATTAGATGTTTATAACACCCACCAGAGCTATGGAACCCTATATGTGCCACAGTTGGACAGATGGATGAGCACATAAAGGCATAGAGAAGAGAAGGGAGGAGAGGGGAGAGAGAGACTGAAGAAGGGCATTCCACATATGCTCAGGAACTGGGAGAACACTCAAAGGAGTCTATGACTTCCTTCTAAATCCAATAGCATTACTGAATGGATGAGCCGTGTGCTGTACACTTGATACTAGAGAAAAATTCATACCGGATGCCACATTGTTAAGAGGCTGATATGGAAATAACCTGCAAAGGAATATTAAAAGATCTTCAGTGAAACTAAAGAAACGGAGCAAACTGAACCTAGAGGAAATCTGTGTCAGGAAGATGCGAGGATCTGGGGAATAGAGATCTCGAGAACAGATCTCAGGAGCTAGGGGTACAGTATAAAGTCTGGGCACTGAAGTCTTGTTCTCCAGGGGATTCCTGTGGGCAGTCAAGTTTAGGAATTGCTGATATACATTACACCTCAAGTGGCCCCCAGATCAAGCTTTTAATCATGACTTTATTATTAATAAAAAATCGACATTCTTAATTATTGGGTAACTGCTGTCTATTCTTTCATGCGTTTTCATCTATATTTTTATTTAACTGCTGTCTATTCTTTCATGCATTTTCATCTATATTTTTAAAGAGGGAGCCATTATAGCCAAATGTCACTACTGCTCTGAGACTTGGCCTATAACCAGTACATTAAAAATAATGCTATCTCAGGGCCAGGATGTAGACCAGTTAGTAAATTGCTTACTTAGCATATATGAAGCCCTTGGTTTGATCTCCAGCACCACATAAACTGCATGTAGTTGCTCTTAATCCCAGTATTTGCAAGGCAAAAGCAGGCGGATTTGAAGTTCATGGTCATACTCAGATATATAGTAAGACCATGGCCAGTTTGGGATATAGAAGAAAATCAACCTCTTTCTCCCTCCCTCCCTCAATCCCCCCTCCTCTCTCTTTCCTGCTCTCCATCTCTCTAAATACACACACACATACACACACACACACAACTTATAGTTTTACTTTAAATATAGTTTTTTATGGTATTGGTGATTAAACCCATGCTAAAAGCTATATACCAAGACATCCTTGAAAGACGGAATGAAGCAATTGTTTATAAGGCATGAAAGCATGGTACTTAGCACATATGAAATACAGAGACATAGTACAAGTTGATCACCTTCATTATCTTCTGACAGCTAACCCAAAATCCCAGTTAGCTCTCTCTGCCGTGAGATCATGTCTCAAGATGTGAACTCTCAGCTACTGCCCCAGTGCTATGACTATTTGTCTGCTGCCATGCTCCCCCAAGATAGTCATGGACTAACCCTCTGAAACTGTAGTCCCCCAATAAATGCTTTCTTCTGTACATTGCCTTGGTCATAGTCTCTAGTCACAGCAGTTAAGACCTGAACTTCTTCTAAGCTTTCTCTAGGGGTAGAGACTAGCTGGGAAGAACTTTCTCCACTGTCTGGGCCCTACCTATCTAAAGTCACACCTTCTCAGAATCTTTTCCAACAGTGTCTCCATGTACCTTGTCCTAAATGCTCCTCTCCCATCTTAGAATTCCTAAGGACATGCCTATCCTTGATTTGCTTGGTCTTGACTATCTTGTCTCTTCATCTCACTGTGCATGTTAAATACTGTCTGCCTTGACCTTTCAGGTTTTGATTGGTTTACTGACAGCTGCCTAAGAAGAGCCCCTTGTTTGTGCAGATATGAGTCACCACTTTCATCAAATATACACTCAGAAGACTGCAAGATTCTTGAAGACAGGGCTTGATCAGGACATAAATGCCCACAGGACTTAATACTTAATGCATAAGTGGTGTATGTGAGTTACCATAACAAAATGCCAAAGGCTGGGAGGCTTAAACAACAGAAATTTACCTTTATAGTTTTAAAAGCTATAAGTCTGAGATAGAAGTATTAGGAGGGTTGGTTTCTTCTGAGATCTTTCTCTTTAGCCTGCAGATGTCTTTGCCTTCTTGTGATGGTACAAAGGCACCCAACATAAAAGAAGCAAGTTGACACTAATGGTCCTTTTAACTACATCTTTAATGGTTCCATGTCCAATTATAGCCACATTCTGAAGTACTGAGAATTAGAACTTCAAAATATGAATTGGACAGGTAACAGGTACATGATTCAATCCACAGTAATGCTTAATAATTGTGGTGTCTGGATGGCCTGTGCACATGTTCCACTATCTACCCAGCACCACCACCAGTGCAGTCTGCCAACTATTAAGCAGATAGCACATAATTTTCTCAGGTAGTTGTGGTAAGAACATGAATATGTTACAGTTTCTGCCAGAAGGAACCTACATTTTAATGAAAGAAACCCCTGCATGGAATATTGATAAATAGAAAATAAATTGGTTGAACATATACACTGGGAATATTAAACCAAAAAGAGAACCTTGCCAGAGAGGTGGTCCAGGGAAGGCTTCCTTGAGCTGATCATTTCTGAAATAAGTTATAAGAGATGAATGAATGAGAATTTTATTTCGTAAGGAAAGAAAGTCAAGAGTGACCTGCTGTTAGTGTTAAGCAATCAAGTCACCTTCAGGGTGGTAAGCAGATTTAAGGCATGGTTAGAGGCATGGGGAAAGAAAAGCAATGGAGACCCAATTTCCTTCATTCAGGTGTGGGATAAAGGAATTTGCTCAGTGGTAGTGTGAAGAAATCAACAAATGTGAGAAACATTTATAAGACCCCACCTACATGGTTTAATAACCAGCCTGTCTGAATACAGGGTAAGGGAGAAGAAACATGTAGGGTCACCTGAAGAAATTAAATATTGAAACTTCATGTTCATGTTTTAATGCCACCATCACCACCAGCACACAGGAACCTGTGAGATGTGCACAGCCTCAGGGCATCTGAGGACCATTATATCATGACCTCTGAGGACAGGCCTTGGAACCCACCACCAAGGCCCTCAGATGACCAAAAGGCCTCGTTCAAAGGATGAGGACATTTCTCTTTCCACATGGGAAGATCCATATTTCTTAAGAATTTACTTCTTTCAAGCTCATATTGAATTATCAATGTCCTAGTCCCTAAGAGGAAGGACAACAGGAGGTGAAGGGGAGAGAAGGGATGTGAAGGGGAGAGTTGTAGGGAGAGAAATGGAGGAAGAAAGAAAGAGAAGGAAAAGAGGGAAGTAGAGGGAAAGAGAAAGATGGAGGGAGGAAAAGAAAGCTGAGAGAGAAGGTGAGGAACGTGCCCATCTAAAAATAATATCTATTGATTAGAAAAAAATTAACTCAAATTTAATATATGACCAAGGTTTTAGAAAATATTTTCTAGAAAATTTGTAACTGAAATGCAGTATAAGCATTGTATAGACAAGGGGGTCCTGTTTGGAGAGCTGTATTTGAAGACAACAGATTGATTGATTTTTATCACCCAATATCTGACTAAATATACTAAATATACTAAAAGAGAGGCTGCATTAAGATACCTAACTGGTCAATATCCTAATCAATGATTTTGTAAAATCCCACAGTGGAATCCATAATGGTAACCCAACACAATGACCTTTGAGTAGTTCTCCACTGTCACGGGTCATTTCTAATCAGCTTGATAGAAAATGTTCAGGTCCAAACCCAAACGATTCCAGCCTTGGAAAAAATCATTATTAGTTAAGTAATTAAACAATCCCTCACTTATTAACTTTTTAGGTCCATTGGTCATGCTTGAGAACACCAAAATTGCCTGACAATTATATAAATTATATTTCTATTCCCTATTTAGTAGTTACTGAAAACTATATTTTCATAAAGAATAGGTTACACAGGGGCACAACCTTCAAAGTGAGGAAAGTAGGTCAGGGTGAAAAATTCGCCTGACAAAGACTGCTAACTCAGAAAACATGCTGAGAGTAAGCAACACCAAGTACAATGAAGAAGCATCATGGGTTGCAGAGATTGCTTGATATTTAAGTAATAAGCATGCTCATATAATATCATAGACAGCCAGGAATTTTAGCAGCCAGGAAGCTAAGGCATGGAGTTCATGAACTTGAGGCTAGCCTGGGCTGTATAGCAAGACCCTGTCTCAAAAAAATCAAGTACTGGAAGTATAGCTCAGTGGCCAAGTACCTGTCTATCAGATAGTACCAAGTATCTATCTGCAGAAAAGACCTGGGTTCCTCCACATCATTTAAAAAAGTAATTCTGTTTAGAATTCATTGAGACATGCAGTTGAAATGTACACAAGAGGATATTTGTTACAAAGCTGTGTATAATAACAAATTAAAACAAGCCTAAAATCTATTATTATTGATTAAAACAATAATTTAGAGCTGAGGAAATGGATCAGTGGGTAAAGGTGCTTGCTGCTAAACCTGATGATCTGAGTTTAATCCCCAGAGTTCACATAGTGGAAGGAGAGGAAAGACTAGCCACTACAATGAGCACAGCTATATATACATTATATATATGGTAAGGATTATGTCCCTTATATATGGGGATAAGTGGCTAGGAAGACAATGAGAGAAACTAGTCTGTGCAAAAACCCAGTTCTGCATGTGGTTTGGTGCTTAGTTTTATTCCAATGACAGTCTTCCCAAGGTTACAACTGAGCATGGCCCTCTACTAGGCAGAGACCCCCATCTCTCACATCCACCTGTACAAGCCAGTGCCTTGTACTACACTGACACAGGAAATGCTTTTCAATGGTTGGAAGTCAGAGGCAGTGGAAATCAAGGTCAGCAACAGCATTTGCTTTGCTCAGAGCCTTGCCCAACCCTAGCCTGGCAGGTGTGGCTGCCCTTTGGTGGGAAGCCATGCTCTTCTCTTCCTTCGACCACCCAGAAGCAGCGTACTGCTCAGCCTGTCACCAGCTCAGCTGCACCCCAACCCTACCATTCTCCAGTGACAGACAACTTTCTCTTCATTCCTCTATGTTACCATCTCTCTTGTGTCTTTAAAAATATTCATCACTTCATACATTTATATACTGAGTTTGGGGTATTTTCATTCCCATTACTCTTTCATATCCTCACCTCTCCTACCAAAACACTTTGTTCCAGTAACTCCTCTCCTACTTTGATATCTTTTATAGTGTCCATTTGCTAGCCTGCCTTGGCCCATTATGAAAGCACTTTCAAAACAAAAGAGTCATATCTTATCCATGATACCAGGTACAGCCCATCACCAAATGCTTAGCAGAGGTCCAATAGATGCTGGCAGTGAGGGACAGGATGGTTACGAGCCTATCCAAATCTTGACTGTCCAGCTGTCACAATGCCCAAGAAAGCTTCCCACTCTCCATATTCTTCTGCAGCTGATCTGGCTTTGCTTCCTAGCTGACTCAGGTACTCTGCAGATGCCTAAATCACATAAATTTACTCAGAGGCAAGGCTTGGAGATAGTTTACTTCCCAAACATCAGGACATATGTCATCTGACAACCCTAAACCCTCTGTTTTCAAACAAAACAAGATGAAGAACTAGTTTAAAGTCAGGCCAAAGCTGATGAGGCCTGTCAGGTATCCAGACACCAAACCTTTGGAAAGAACCAAGCAGTTGTACTCTATTCTACATCCTGCCAGCAGAATTTATCCAGATTCACTGCTCCTTACATTAAAGGGTCTGACTCTGAACTGTCAGCCATGGGTGTCTGAGTAGATTTATGTCAATCAAGTGTTGGGCTTCCCACAGTACTTCCTAAACAAAGAGGAAGGGTGGAGACAGGAAGGTTACATGTGCTAACAGACGATCAATATTTTCATTGAGTTTTTCTCTAAGGTTTAGGAGTAAAGAAGCATTGAGCCATGCCCCCTAATCCGGGCACTATGAGAAGCAAGATTCCAATTAGCAAGCAGTAGCCTCAGAACACTACTTTTTATCCCTTCTATGGGGAACAAAGTCCAGGGATAGGAAGCACAGGGACAACCTTCCTCTCTGTGTTCATTCTTTCCCTGGTCCCCTCCTTGGCCAGCATAGCTTCACTTCTGAGGATAGATTTTCTGGAAATGGTAAAAAGCCATCAGATGGTCTTGTATTTTTTATCTTTAGAGAGAGGAGTAGGAGAACAAAGATGCAAGCAGGGAAAGAAGGGAGCTTTAAGATGCCCACTGCTAAAGAATATTTAAGGAACTGACATAATTCTGTTGACTAGATTGTTGTGGCTCCATTAAAATGATCTGAAGACTGCAGCAATATGGAGGATGCTTCTACCCTGTGACTTCAGGGGAAAATCTAGAATACTACACATTAAAACCACACAGTTTTTGGAATGATAGGAAAATATAAAGATAAACTGAAAATAAAAATTAGTAATCCAGCCAGTTGGAGAACTACTGTTAATGTGAATGTTTCCATGAAGTCGGTTTCGATCCTGTATATATGTGTATATGTACACAGACATGTATTTTCACAAAGTTAAATTGAAATATGGTGCTGTATTGTTATTTTTATATACTGTTCTCTCTATATAATATTTTGATATTTAAAATATGGCTTTATGCCTTCATAGAAGTGATCACATTAACATCCCAACTTATTTGGTTGGAACATATAAAAATGGTATCTAGTTCAACCTTTGTCAATTCTAAGTGATCTCATGTGGTTCAATCTATCATTTATCAATGACCATTTGGAGCAGTTGAGTTGTGCTAATTAAAATAAAAACATTATGAGTAAGTGTTCAATGGCTCTACTTTTATTTTAAATACATTTCTAGAAGGATAACTTATAGTTTTACAAATGTCAAGATCTCTCAGATTATTTTTGCATATCACCCTTCAGAAGTCTTGGACCAGTTTGCACTACACCATGCTCACTGTATTGCTTCTACTCCACTCTCAGTGCAGGGAATGTCTTTATATTCTTCACATAGCACAAAAGCATCTAGAACAAACTGCAATTTGTACTTTCATGCCCACTTAGGACAACAATCTAACAGAGTAGTTGTGAACAATTTTGCTCATCAAAGCTCGTTGGTATTGACAGACAAGATCTTCTATTGAAGCTCTCTGTGCAGAAGATAGGAATGAGCTCTGAAGTCAGAGGGAGAGGCTGAGAGAAGAGGTTCCAAGGTAAAATAAATGCAGCAGTGGGAAGAAACACTGAGAAACTGAAGTACCTGGGTTAAGTTTAGAAATTTTTAAGGTTAGAGGGGACAAAGATGATAAATACTGTCCACCTCATGCCCTTCTCCTCAGGTCCGCCTCCTCATGCCCTCCACCTCTGCCACAGTTTCAAGACAAAAGAGAATGTTGCTCAAGAGCAGGAAGGTCAGAGAAGGGAGCTTTGAATACTGGTTATTTGTGTGCCCAATAAGGTCTCAGTCTTGGCCAAAGTAGCCCCTGTATCACATTGATCATGCACTACCCTATAGAGATACAACACCTAGTTATCCTCAAACTATGATGACATAGTGGATTAGAGGCTGGAGGACCAAAAAGTATAAAAACAGGGACCCCGTGAGAAAGATGGTAGGCTAGAACAACTTCTGTGTGACCCAGTGAAAAAAGGTATGGGAAGAGAAATCAGAAAATCTTTGGTTTTTTTCAAAGATAGAAAAAAAGAAGAAATTCTTTATAAACCTACAAAACCAGTAATAGGGTTGCTGAAAAGCATCAAGAAACAAGAAATGTTACAGGACAAAACGAAGAAGAGTTTAACACAGCTCTAGCTGTGCATTTCCCTGGTATGGCAGAAGGAAACAGAAGTCTTATCCCAAAGAACTGGAGTCTGAGACCACAAGTGTAATTTGGTCACTATGAAGATTTTTGAATAATATTAGAAGCAAAATAGTCAAACCAACAGATGTATAAATCTCTGGACAGAGAAACAAAAATGTATAAAAGCAGACCAGCATGAATCCTTCAAAAGATCACCACTCCTCAACTACTAAATCCAAAAACAAAAATGGTGAAAAGTTAGATAAATATCTCAAAAATATACTAGCAGTGACCTCAAGAAGATACAAATGGGAAGATGAATGGAGTAATTAAATCAATCCAGGACATGGAGAGAAAAATCAGCAGCTAGAGGAGATAGTCAACAAAATGCTTTAGAAATCAGCAATATGGATGCAAAGGTCAATGAGATAGAAGAGTTTATCAAGAACACTGCATTTTTGAGATCTTGGGAGGAAAATGACCAAAAATGTTAGAAATCAAAACATAACAAATCAAAAATATACACATAGAGTTGACTAATCAGGGGGAAAAAAGTATTCAGGACAAGACCAAGAAGTACTACATTCAAGCATCAATAAAGAAAATAAATAAGTGAACCAACATGATGACAACCTATAAGAACTCTAAGAATATGACCAGATGGTTATCCATGGAATGGAAGGAGCTGAGCCAAAAACTAACCACTCATAGTCTAGTCAGTGAAATAATAGCAGACAACTTTCCAAATAGAGAAGATTTGACATTTAAAAGACACTAGGTATTTAGAACTCCAATAGACATGACAAGAGTAGACCCTCTCTATAACATATGATAGCCAGCAAAGAGACAACAGTAAAGGCTGTGAGGTGAAAGTCACAATTAGTCATCAAAGTCAGAAGCATTTGGATAACATTAGATCTGTCATCATCAACCTTCAAAGACAAGAAAGCATGGGCTATTCATTTCAGTCCCCTAAAGTAAATAACTGCTAGCACGATTCTTAGATCCAGCAAAACACAAAGCCACTTTGTAATGTTGACAGATAAGTAAGGACATCTCAAGATAAGCACAAACTAAACCAGTTCCAAACCTCCAACACAGAGTCCAGAAGATAGTTGAAGCAATATTATATATACAGAGAACAACAATCACAAGAATCCAGGGAAAAAATTCTAGGAAAGAAATGGCTTACACAAGGAGTAGTGGAAAGGAAATATCATGTTCAACACTGTAAACCTTCAGAGCCCTAATTCAAAATAAAGGGGCGAGGGGGAAAAGTAAAGGACAAATGATCCAACTAACATTACAGGAAATAGCAAACCTTGTCTAACAACAAATATAAATTATCTCAAGTCACCAATAAAGAGATACAGGTTAAGCAGATGTACACCAACGTTGACAGTGACCAGTAGCAGGGTTAGGGTCAGGGTGAAGGGTAGCAGCATATTGGGTCTTTGGGAACCAAACTGAGGGAGTGGGAGAGTTCTTCAGGCAGGAGGCCTACTAGTTGACATCCCTGGCAGGTCTGTTCTTTCCAGAAGGGAAATAGAGGAAGAGGAGTGGATCTGTGGGAGAGAGGAGATAAGGGAGGTGCTAAGTGGAGTGAAGGGAAGGGAAACTGCAGTCAGAATGTAATGTATGAGAGAAAAATTAATGAAAGAGGGAGATTTTCTAACCTGATTAAAACACTAGATCCAGTTGTATAGCTTTGTCTTCCTGTGAAACTCTGAACAATGGGAGCAGGGGCCTTCTCTAACTCTTTTTTTCTGTTTTGGGGACCCTTTCCCTCATATTCAGTTGCCTCATCTCGCCTTACGACAAGGGGATATACCTAGTCTTACAGCAAATTGACATGCAATGTTTGATTGATATCCATGGGAGAATTGGGCTTTTCTGAAGAGAAACTGAAGAGAAGGAGTGGATGAGGGAGCAGAGGAGAGTGCAGGGGGAGGACTGGGTGGAAAGGGGAGGGAGGAAACTGGTTGAGACATAAAAACAATTTTATGAAACAGAAAACTAGATTCAACTTTCTGCTATCTCTGAGTGCATGCAACACTGTCCAAGACACCCACAAATTGATGGTCAGAGGATAAAAGTCAATTTATCCATCAAGCATAAGCTGAAAACAAGATAACATAGCCATTCCAGTTTCTAAGAAAAAAATTCTAACCTTCAAAATTAGTCAGAAGAGATAAAGAGCCACTAAATAGTAATAGAAGGAAATTTTAATCAAAAAGACGTGAAAACTATAAATATATACATATTGAGCAATAGTGTCCCCCATTTCATAAAAACACTAATGGGCATTACAAAGTCAGATAGATCCTGAGACAATAATAGTGGATGACATAAATAACCCATTCTTATCATCTGGTAGTCCATCTCAAACTAAAGGTCAGCTGACAGAACATAAACTACATCAAAGATCAAATGGACCTGTCAGATGTGTACAGAATATTCCAATCCAGTAGATATAAAATGGACTCCTTCTTAGTAACCCACAGAATTGTCTTTTAACAAGGTCCTATTCTAGGTCAAAGAAAATCTTAAAATATAAAAGAATCTAAATAACTTCTTATATCTTATTAGACCATAGTAAAATAAAACTAGAAGTTAATAAAAAAAAGAGACACATGCACACAAGTACTTAGTGAATAATGCATGTACTAATAATGAATGTACACATGGATGTCTCAAATAAACAACATAATGATATATCTGAAGGTCTCAAATAAATAACTTAATGATGTACCTTTTGTTCTTACAGAAACAAGAACAAACCAAACCTTAAACAAGAACAAGCAATAGATGGCAAGAAATAGTAATTGTCAGGACAGAAAGTAAGACTAAAAGAACAGTATACAGAATCAAAAAGTTTTTTCTTTGGGAAAATGAACATGATTGTCATAGTCTTCTAGCCTAGTCTGACCATATCAAAGAAGAACCAAATTAATAAATTATCAATGAAAAGAAGGTACTACAATAGAGTCCACTGAAATCCAGAAAATCATTAGGGAATGTTTTAAAAGATCTATATTTCAAATATTGGAATCTCTGAAAGAAATGGATAAATTCCTACATATATAAAACCTACCAAAATTAAACTAAGAGGATGTGAACACTGTAACATATTCATAACAAATGAAGATATTAAAGTGGTAATAAAATGTCTCCCAACAAAACTAAATAGATTCATTCTGATGTCTACCAAATCCTTAACCATCTAATAACAATGCTCCTCAAGCTATTCAACAAAGTAGAAGGAACACTGTTCAATCCATTCTGACAGCAAAATAGATAAGGACACAACATCTACAGCAAAAAGGAAGAAAACAACAGACCAATTTCCCTGTTGGACATAGATGTAAAATTGCTCAATCAGATATTTGAACAGCGAATTCAAGAATATGTAAAGACTGTGAACCATGATTAATTTGGTTTTACTCCAGAGATGGATACAAATAGAAAATGAAGAAGCTGAAACATCCCTATTTGCAGAGGATATGACCATCTACTTTCAACAAAGTAACAGGATACATAATCAATATATAATTGTTGGTAGGTTTCCTATATGCCAAACAATGAACTTGACAAGAATAAAAATCAGGAAAATAATCATATTCACAATAGCTTCCTGGGAATGCCTGGGAATAAATCTAACCAAAGTGAAAGGCCTTAGAATAAAAACTTTAAACTCCAAGAAAGAAATTGAAGAAGATACTAAAATATGGAAGGATGTCCCTGCTCATGGTTAAGCAGAGCTAATACAAAACTGATCACATTATTAATAGCAATCTGTAGATTCAATGTAATTCCCATCAAAATTCCAACAACAGAGTTCATAAAACTAGAAACATCCCTTTAAAATTTGTATGAAAGACTCCAAATAACCAAACAAGTCCTAAAGCGAAACAATTATGGAGGAATCACAATATTTTATCTCAAACTACACTATGCAGCCATAGTAACGTGTTAGTAGCACAAAAATTAAATGCATATCAAAGAACTAGAAGACCCAGAAATAAACATATATGCAGCTACCTTGTGTCTTACAAAATTAGTGAAAATTTACATTGGTGAAAAAAGACAGCATCTTTGATGCTAGGAAAACTGGATTTCCACATGAGAGCAGGAAGCTAGAGCTATACCTCTCATCCTACACAAACACATCCACTCAAAAATTCAAACTTAAAAACAAATGTTCAACCAAAGATTTTCATGTAAGACTTGCAATGCTGACCATGTGAGGTAAAGCTAAGAATTAAAAGACTTAAAATTAAAAAACGCTGTTCAGGAAAGGAAATACCGTTGAAGACCACAAAATGGAGAGGGGGATCTTCATCAGTTATGTATCAGATATGAAGTTATCATTTAGACCATATACAGAGTGTAAAAGTTAAAAATGAAAAAAAAAATCCTCCAATCAGTAAACGGGATAATAAAGAATTTAAGAGAATTTTCTAAAAAGAATACAGTATTCAATGAAAACCCATTTAACGCTCCAAGCTATCAGGAATGGAAATTAAAACTGCCTTGTGATTCTGTCTCATCCCGGGCGGGATGGCTTTTGCCAAGAAAACAGATGACCACAAGAACTGATGAATATGTGGGGGGAAAGCAGCCCTCACTCACTGCTGATGGAACCGTCAGCCAGTTGGAAATCTGTGTGAAAGCTGCCCCAGATACTAAGACCATGACCTGCATACGAGCCAGCTTAACACTCCTGTGTGTATAACCTTATGTTAGCATACTGCTGTACATGTAGTTGCTGCTGCACCATTCACAATAGTCAAGAAACAGAAACAACCTAGATGTCTATCAACAAATGAATGAACATAGAAAATAAGATACACACACACACACAGTGGAATTTTAGTCTGCTGTTAACAATGAAATTATGGTACTCCTAGGAAAATGAATGAAACAATGGAACATTATGTTAAACAAAACAACCCAGACTTAGACAGGTATATTGTTTTCTCTCAAATGCAGAATCTAGATTTAATACATGTATCATGAGAAATAAAAATAAAGTATGGTTATATAAGTACATGAATATGTCACAATGAAACACAGTCCTTTACATGTTAGCCAAAAAGCCAATTTATTTAAAAGATGGGAGCAGGTTATTTAGGAAGTGCCATCCTAGGGGATTTCTACAAATTTCTTTTAAACTAGGAAGTACCTCACCAACTGTATCAGATATACAACCCCACACAAGTAGAAAGTACATCACAGCCTTTACCATTCTAAGCATTGCCTCCTACAAAGAGAATTCTGGGAGAGCTACAGAGGCTTCAGGGGGAGGGGAACTCAGTACAGCCAGCAGCTGATGGAACAGTTTCTATAAAAACCTGACTTTGTTCTTCAGAAAGCAACCTAAAGAAAAGGCAGAAACTGTAGCCAAAGTGACCCTGGGCCAACTAAAACATTAGACTTCATAAAAAATATGGAGGCTTGTCAAGAAAAGACTCCATTATGAGCAATTGCAAAAGTTTCTTTGACCCTCAGAAAGTCTCTGACTCCCAATAAAACTCCAGACCCTCCAAGTTGGCTTGGCTGTAGAGCCTGAAGGAGCACAGCCCAGAGCCTTCCTAGAGCCTGTCAAAAGACACAGGTTGCCACATCCCTGCCATCAGAGATGCCAAACACAGTAAACCAGCTGGTTCAGTTAAAGAATATGCTCAGATCAAGTTTCCTTCTCCTAGCTCATTGGCTACAAGGGCATTCAATCTGCAATAATTTAGTTTCACACATCACCAGTAGCTATGATTCATACTTATCAGTAGTTAATGAACTGTGCTTAAGCTGTGGACCAGGATCTAGAACTGACTGGCTTTTCTACAGTTTTCCTTTTTGGCTTCCTAGATTCCTGCCTATCATGAGGCAATCATCCCTAAAGAAAGGAGACAAAAAGTAGAGTTGAAAGCTTCTACATCAGAAAATATCAAGAAATTCAGCTTCTATTGCTCTGAAGTACTCTCTCCCTCAATAAGAGGGCATGCGTGCAGTTATGTTTCTCCTCATTGAAGCATAAATCAGAGGTTCTTATATTCATTTCATAAATATTTCTTTTGCCTATATCATATCTCCACCGATTACCCTTTCCATCGTTGGATTCATGTCTTTCATATTGCTTTCTCCAAGCTTTATAGACCAGAATATGAATCTTTATCCAAAATAAACTTTGGAAGTTGTGAGTTCCTGGAAGACCCATTTAAAGCCTAAGCCATCAGTGCCTGGATCAGTAACTTCTTCTAGGACCCTCGGGAAAATCTGTCCTGAAATGTTACATCGGAAAGGTCTAGCTTCTAAAATATTGTTAATGGACCTTTCTATATTTTATGCTTATACACCCGACCTGTTTATATGATCTTGTGGTGGTATTTACAAATAAAAGCCATAAAGCTTAACTAGCTTCATGATTCCACATACACTCTAAGCTCCAAGTTACTGAACTCTCACAGAAAATGCCAGTTTGCGCTTTTCCCGTTTTATTTTTTCTCTATTTTTGTTTTATTGAAAATGAATTTTTTCATATATTCTGATTATGGTTTCTCTTCCCTCAACTCCTCTGAGATCCTCCCCACAACCCCTCCCATCCAAACCCACACCCTTTCTGTCTCCTTTAGAGATCAAACAAAAATCTAAAGAATAATGAAATAAAATAAAATAAACACAGACAAACCAGAATAGGACAAAGCAAACAGAAAGAAAAGCCCACAGGAAAAACATAAGAAACACGTGTGGACATGGAGACATATATATTTATATACACAGGAATCCCATAAAAACACAAAACTGGAAGCCATAATGTATACACAATGGACTTATAAGGGGAAAATTTGTCCTGACAAGGCATTATGAAACAAAGAATGTCCAATGATACCATTGAGTTTGTTTCGTGTTGGCCATCTATTGCTGAGCATGGGGCCTGCCCTTAGGAGTGTTTTTTACCCCCACCCCCACCCCCAAGAGACTCCATTGGAGACAACTAATTTTTCCTTTGCAAGTGGTTATTAATTGGAGATAGCTTCCACGTTAGGGACAGGTGGATGTGTCCATGTCCCCTCTCAATGCTGGGACCCTATGTTGTGCAGACCTGTACAGGCCCAGTGTGTGCCACCGGCCTCTGGGTTTGTTTGTGCCTTGATCCTGCTGCGTTTCTGCTGCCTTATTATCTTGGTGTTCTCTATTCCTCTGACTCCTCTACTCTTTTTGCCTCCTCTTCCCCTGGGAACCTGAGAAGAGAGATTTGATGACAACATCCCATTTAGAACTGAGTGTCCCAAGGTCTTCCACTCTCAGCACATTGTCTGGCTGTAGGTCTCTGTATTTCTTCCCAACTACTATAGGGAAAAGCTTCTCTGATGTTAGTCCAGCAAGACACTGATCCTTGAGTATAGCAGGAAGTCTTTAGGAATCATTTATGGCTATGGTCCTTTAGTCTTTGGCCTATCTGGTCTCAGGTTCTCGGCTACCCAAGCAGAGTTGGAGATAGATTCTCTCTATGGAGTGGGCCTTAAATTCAATCAGACATTGGTTGGTTACTCCTACTAGCTTTATACCACTATCACTCTTATGCATCTTGCAGGCATGTCATTATTGTAGATTGAAGAGTTTTAACTGAGTTAGTATCTGCTTTTATTTTACACTGCCTTTGCACTTACCAAACAACCAAAAATATCATTGCATACTCTAGCCTTCAAAGGTCAACTAATAAAGTATGGGCAATGCTTTGTAGAGACAAAACTCAATTGTTTAATACAGTGATTTTTACAAACAAGAATCAAAAATCCAAAGGTACTAGAGAATGAACTCAAGCAGTAAAATCTTGGAAAGGAGCTGAGATTTGATAGGGTTGGTTCAGGGTGAGTTAACATTTTTGTATGTCTCTGCCTGCAGGCAGGTCAAAGTCAATGCCAGGTAGGTAACAACTAGAAAAGCCAACTCATTCATGGCTAATGAACAGAATTTGAGAAAGTCACAGTTACAAGAAAATTATCATCAGAAAGTTCAATCAAAAAGAGTAAGCCAGGAAAAAAAAAAAGGTTAAAACTTTGTATAAGCGTTTATCCCAAGAATCTAGAGGACTCTCAAGTCACAAATGTACCTGGAAGACTCAAAGAGCTTCAGTGAAGATGCAAACAAATGGCAATATAACTAAATGGAGAATGAAATCCCACACAAGAGAAGGTTTGCAGTTTATATCACTGGTGGAATTCCTTGTTGAAAAAAACGCATCAGTACTCTTTAAAAAGGTAGGACACAACTTGAGTGTCTATGACCCATCCTTTAAAATGTTCAAGGAAAGCTGACAGGAGGGTCAAACAAGTAAGAGTCCTTGCTGCAGAGGCCTGAAGACCTGAATTCAAATCCCTACAATCAACTTAAAAAAAAAAAATCCAGGTGTGGTCAGATGTACCTAAAACTCTAGTACTGTGTGGAAAGAGGGCTGGGAGACGGGAGCAGCACTGTGGCTTGCATGCTAGCTGCCAGCCTAACTCCAGGTTCAATGAGAGATTCCTTCTCAAGAGGAAAATGCAGAGAGAGACAGATCAGGACAATGGAAGTCCTCCTCTGACCTTACATATGCACAGGCGCATGCATCTGAGCAAGTATGTCACACACACATGTATACATAAAAATTAATAAACAATAAAATACAGTGTTCAGATTGCAGAATGTAATCTGAAATTTCTTAGACAATGACCCTCTCCTTAACGAAATGAGGGAGACTTTTCTTATTATTACTTGAAAATTTTCATACGATATATTTTGATCATATTTACTCATCTTCCCAACTCTTCCCAGAAGTATCCCCCTTCCTTACCAACCCAACCCTGAGCCCTCATTTCTTTTAAGCCCATCAAGTCCAACTTTGTACCGCCCATCTCCTCTTGGCTGTGCGGGCACCTCTGGAATACGCTTGGCCTACTAAAACCACACTCTTAAAGAAAATGGGCGAGGGAGAATTTTCTTTAAATGAATTGAAAGACAGCGAATTTCTACTGATAAATAGAAACTATAAAAAGCAATAGATAGAATTTATAGATGAATGATAGAACACCTAAAATTACAAGTTTACTACATAGGATGAGAAATATAGAAAGGTCAGTAGAGGCGAAGGCAGGTAAATGATTCAATCTGAAAGATGGTGGGTGGGGGGAGCGTGATGGCATCAGGGGAGATGGGAAAATTTTTCATGAATCCCTTTTCATATAGAATAACATGTCATTGAAGCCTCACAAAGGAATGGAGGGTGAGAAGGAACAATATATATTTTTAAAGATTTATTTATTGTGTGTATATGAGTACACTGTTGCTGTCTTCAGTCACACCAGAAGAGGGCATCGGATCCCATTACTGATGGTTGTGAGCCCCCATGGGGTTGCTGGGAATTGAACTCAGGACCTCCAGAAGAGCAGTCAGTGCTCTTAACCGCTGAGCCATCTCTCCAGCCCCAGAGCAGAACAATATTTAAAGGTAGAATTGCTAAAATTTTTCCATTTGGCAAGAGACTTAAATTTCTACAAAGGCTTACTGAATCACAACAGGAAAACTAATCAGTCTTCACGTAGTTAGATCACTAAGGGAAGGATACACTATACACCAGAGAACAGTGATTCTCAGTCAAAATTCCCAGAGAGGGTAAAGTATCTTAGGAAGAATGGGGAGACAAAACAAACTGGAAGTATAAACTTTATATTCAATATCCAGTAATGCTTTCAAGGCAGAAGAAGATAAAGATATTGTGATGTAAAATAAAGCAATTCTCACTGATCTGAACTATAAGAAGACCTGAAGGAAATAAAGACATTGTGATGTAAAATACCACAATTCCTTCTGATCTGAATATAGCAAGAGCTAAAGAAATTCTGTAGATAGAAGAAAAAAGAACACCAAGTAGAGATGAGTTTACATAAAAGAGTGTGAAACTTCAAACGTAATAAACATTGGGAACATTTGCTGTTCTTCCAGAGAACAAGCACCCATGGTGGGTGGCAGAGGACCAGCTCCCAAGGTGAGTGGCTCTCAACCACCTGTAACTCCAGCTGCAAGAGATCTGATACCTTCTTCTGGCCCTCCGTTGCTACTCACAGGTGGGTGTATACACCCACACATGGGTGTCATACACTTACACATACACACATACACATGAAGAAAAAGAAAACTGTTTTAAATACTAAAGACTGAACTAAACATAAAAGCCTCTTCCTCTCTTTTAAAAATTTGAATTCACAAAATGATATCTCATGCGACTGATAATGCCTCTTAATACATGCGATAACTGATTTATCAAGGATGGGAAGACAAATTGATACATGTAGTATTTTTTTTTTTATAAATTTACATGAAGCAGCACAATATTAGTTCTAAGTTGCAGGTTCTGAACAGTTAAGAATATATAGAATATTAGTAGAATGTATATGAAAATAGTTGACATTTATAACTTGGATGGTCAAAATAGAAAAGACTAAACAAAAAGGAAAACAAAACAGCATAATAACAAAATCAGAGACCTAATCCAACCACATCCATAATTTCATTAATCATTTATGGGTACAATGGAAATGCTCAGAAAGGATTAGAAAAACAAAAAGTCTAATATAGGTGACACTCTTTAAGGCCTTAAAGGAAATCAATTATCAAAAGAAAATCAATCCAAACAGAAGCAGACTGGAAATGAAGAGTTATGGAGAAAATATGAGAGATTCCCCCAAAAAACAAAAACAAACAAACAAACAAACCACCTGTTTTTAAGAAAACAGCTTCAATCTGATCCCCCTGAGATCCACTTCCTCATTAGCATGTCTACTAGCAGGGTCCTTGTGCAGGTCTTGTTAGGCAGCCATATTGCTGCAATCTCGCGGTGCAGCTTCCCTATCATTTCTGGGAGACACAATCTAATGACTGCTAGGAGAGGAAGAAGACTCTCCTCAGAGACAAGCCTCCTAAAAAGTTACACAATACCAAGTGCCCAGCTCCCAAGTCATACGCATACAAGCAACATTAAAGGAATTCAGCAGGTTTATTTATATATTTATGCATCTGTGTGTAGTACAACCAATCTGAGCTTATCCTCGACTACCTTAAAAATAAATGAGACTCAGATTATGGTTATTTTATTTAGCTTTGACAATTATTAACCCCTAATCTACTTTCCTAACTGCTGGCCTGGCTACCTCCCCAGCGGAGTACCCCAGATACTTGCTGTTTCTCCTGGCCACATGTTCATGGTGCTTCTCCTCTGGTGGCACCTTCTCATCTCTCCCCCTCCTTCTCTCCTTTCTCTTTCCCCTTCACCATGTTCAACCTGGTAACTCAAAACCCCACCTCTCTCTAACCCCTCCAGTAATTGGCTGTAGCCATTTTTATTTAACCAATAGTTTTAAATCAAGGACCAAGGTTTGCACAACAAAAGCGGTAAAAGTGAGAATTCACTCATAGGCCGAGACCTTCAGGTAGAGAATTTAGCATTACAATACAGAGCAACAGACCAAACCTCAATATCTGTGTATAATTTTGTGTGTGTGTGTATGTGTGTGTGTATGTGTGTGTGCGTGCGTGAGTGCGTGCGTGCATGAGTGTGTGCGTGCGTGAGTATGTGTGTGTGTGAGTGTGTGTGTGCATGTGTGCGTGCGTGAGTGTGTGTGCGCGCGAGTATGTGTGTGCGTGAGTGTGTGTGTGCATGTGTGCGTGCGTGAGTGTGTGTGTGCGCGCGTGCGTGCATGCGTGTGTGTGTGTGTGTGAGTGTGTGTGTGTGTGTATGTGTGTGTGTATGTGTGTGTGCGTGCGTGAGTGCGTGCGTGCATGAGTGTGTGCGTGCGTGCGTGTGCGCGCGCGTGTGTGTGCGTGCGTGAGTATGTGTGTGTGTGTGTGCATGTGTGCGTGCGTGAGTGTGTGTGTGCGCGAGTATGTGTGTGCGTGAGTGTGTGTGTGCATGTGTGCGTGCGTGAGTGTGTGTGTGTGCGCGCGCGTGCGTGCATGCATGCGTGTGTGTGTGTGTGTGTGTGTGAGTGTGTGTGTGTGTGTAGAAAAGGAGGCCATGAATTTGAGAGGGATTAAAGGAGAGGGGACACAGAAAGAGAGGACAAATGTGGAGTTGGAGGTGGGAAAGTCAAACAGAGAAATGATGTAATTATAGTTTAATTAAAATTTTAAAAGTTATTAAGAAAGAGAGAAAAAAAACCTAGCCTTGCGACAAGGTAGATGATTCAGGGTTAAGGAACACCTGTTGTCTGGCATAACAACCTGTGTTCGATCCCTGAAAGCCACGATAGAAAGAGAATTGACACCTGCAAATCAAATTGTTCTCTGACTACCACATGTCTTCCATGGCACATGCTCCGATACTCACATACACACACACACACACGCACACGCACGCACACACATGCACAGTAATAATCAACAATAGTGATGATGATGATGATGATAATGGTGAAGATGATGATGATGATGATGACGATGATGATAAGTTGTTAAATGAAAACCTCTGAGAATTCTGAGACCTATGCTTTTGAGAGGAGATTCACAATTTACTAATTTTAGCCACACATCAACATAATTTTTTCATGCCCATTAACCCATAAAAAGTCAGCTATTGTATACATGTACAACACTGTTATTCTCTCTTTATTCTATAACATCTTCTAACTAAGCATGATCCTATCTTTGCTCTAAGCCCAGACACTAGACAAGGTGTGTGTATTGTTTTCTTAAAGTAAAAATACTTCAAAATCTTTGACTCTAGCATAAAGTGTATAAACATTACAATCTACTACATTTTAAGAAAGAGAGATTGGCTTTGCTCTCTGTTTCTGACAAAACCATATTGCGTGACTTCAGTTTTCTTTAACATTAAGCTCTCTAGGTAGCTAGAAGTTTAACGCCCTCCAACCAACTCCATTGTCTTCTTTGCCTACACAATTAATTGGAAGCAGTTCTTCCAAAGAAGGCACCCTCCTCTAAACCAATCCGTAAAATCAAATGGTGCTGGTGCGAACCAAATCATCTCCACTATGACCACACTAATCTGAGTGAGTCAACCTTAGTGCAAAATCGAACTTTTTTTTCAAAACCGAGACTAGGCACAGAGCACACGTGTTTTGACTAAGACATGTCTTTAGCAAAGGACATGGCTAAAATTTAGTGGATATAAGATTAGAGGGATCTCCCAAAAACCTAAGGCTATGACATATTTGTCTGCAGTGACATGGCATTAGAGTACAACACAGAGCCAGAGGTATATTGTTTGGAAGGGGGAACTATTGAATTCACCTGATGTTGTGTGGTTACACATCCTCAGCAGTTCTTCGGCTCAATGACGACGGGAAGAATGCTATAAGATGAGAGAATGGTTTGACAACCTCAGGAGACTGATAAAAGTCAAACATACACAGCTAAAAATTTAAAAAAATGAACATGCATTTTAAAAATCAAATAAGTGAAGAAGGCATAAAATAAAAAGAATTTCCCAGTTTCAATACCTTTCCACCATTTTCCACCACCCAATCACACTTTTCAGAGGTAAAAAGTTTCAACAATTTCTCCTCCAACTTTCCAGAATTTTCTATATATGCTCATATTATCATATTCTTTCTTTTGCCTTATTGGGATAAAATGTTAATAACTTTAGATTTATGAAACAACTTCCAAGAAGCACTGACATATCTTTACTGCAGACTGCTAGTGTTTTACATAGTCCCAGCACATTTGTCAACATTCAGAAATTAATATTGGTGTCATACTGTTCACAGAACCATAGCCATCAAGCCATTCAGTGTATTCAATAGTGTCCTCTTCGTCCTTCCAAAATTCCCAGTGAATTTAGCTGTCCTACCTCTTTAGTCGCACCTATTCTATTCCTTGATGCTGCCCTTTTTTTCATTGTCTACACAATTTTGAAGAATACTGATCACACAGTTGGTCTGCTGCCCCTCTGCTTAGGTTTCTTTAATATCTAGTTCATATTTCATGGGTTTCAAGAAATAAATGAGCCCGATATAGTCATCTCATCTGAAAATGCACATTATCAACATGGCTTTTCATGGATGATGTAAATTTTTGCCAGCCATGCTAACATTTATCAGGCTTCTCCACTTTAAAGTTAGTGTTTTTCCTGTCCACTCTTTATAAACTGGCGATGAAGTTCAGCACTCAAGATAAAAGAAACTGAGCTCAGTGTCTTAGAGAATCAGTGCCTACATAGAGTCATTGAATTCTTCTGAAAGGGAAAATACTTATTTTTAAGTCAATTGTTCATTTGTTCAACCATTGCTTATACCATTATGCACTTACATATTTACTTTGTACTCTGGATTATAATGTGATGCTAGTCCACTTTAAGATACATGAAATAACTTTCTTTGCACAGAAGCTTTTTGCTTCTTAGAGCAGTTTTAGGTTCACAAGGAAACTGAGCCAAGAATACAGAGGTTTCTGCATATGTGTATCACCATACATATGTAGCCTCTGACACCATCAGTATCCCCTGCCAGAATACAATTGTGCAACAACGAATAACAGATCCTTAACACCAGGTTACCCAGTTTGCTTCAGGGTTCATTCTGGTTATACATTCTGAAGGTTTGAGCAAATAGACAATAGTGTGTAACACTACTATTGTGTAATACAGAATTGTTCTAACCACCCGAAAAACATTCTGTGCTCCAAGCAGTCATCCATCCATCCCTGCTAGTTCTTGCAACCACTGTCTTTTTTATAGTATTGGCTTTTACCTTTCCTCCATGTCAAGCAGTTGGAGTAAGGCAGTGTATCACCTCTTCAAAACACTTTCTCTCAGCAAGAAGCATTTAAGGTTCTTCATGTCTTTTCATGACTTGACAGCTCATTTAAAATGATGTAACAAGCAATTGTCTGGAATCAACACAATTTATATATCCATTAATCTGCTAAAGGATATCTTGGGTGCTTTCAAATTTAGTAACCACGAATATAATTTCTATAAACCATTGTGTGCAGATTATTGTACAGATTTAAATTTTCAATTCTATCAGGTAAATACCAGTGCCACAATATGAGAAGAGTGTGTTTATTTTTGGAATAAATTGTTGAAGTACATTCCAAAAAGGCCATATAATTTTTCCTTCCTATCCACAATGAGTGAGAATGCCTACTGGCCCACGCTCTCTTCCGCATGACACCATTACTGTTCTGTAGTTTGTCAACCAACTGTGGTATGGTAGAATCTGTTAGTCACTGTATATTTTCTTCTTGAAAATGTGGAACATTTTTCATATGCTTGTTTTGTATGTATATATTCATTGGTAAAATTTCTAATGGTCTCTGGTATACCTTTTTAATGATCAGTTTCTTAAATGTGGATTTTAAGAACTCTTCAATATTTGCTTAGTAGGTCTTTTATCAAATATTATCATTTGCAAATATTTTCTTCATGTCTGTGGCTTGTCTTCTTGGTCTTTGGGCAATGTCCTTGATGAAGTACTTTTTATTTTCAATGAATTTCAGTTTATTAATTCTTTTTTTTAAAATCATTGTATGTCTTTAATGTTGCAACTAAAAAGCCATTGCCTCACCCAAGATTGTTTAGATTTTCTTCTATGTTATCTTTGATTTATATGATTTTCACATGCTGTCACTCATATTGACTTCTATGATATGCAAAGGTCTGTGTCTACAATCATTATTTTCTATGTTAATATCCAGCAATTTCTGTACCATTTGTTGGGAGAAAAGAAGAAGATGGATGAGAATGAGGATGAGGATGAGGATGAGGACAAGGAGGGAGACAGAGAAGAAGAAGAGGAGGAGGAGTAAGAGGAGGAAGAATCTTTACTTGCTTAGGCTGTGGGGACTGCTAAGGGATTAAGGCACTTAACATGAAATGTGCAGACAGTTTGTTCCTCAGAACCCATGTTAGTGTTAGGTAGGCATGTGCTGGCCAGTCTTTAACAATTACAAGTTTGGAAGGCAGAGACAAGAGATCCTGGAAGCAAGCTGGCCCAGAAGCCTTGCCATATGAGTAAGCTGTGGAGAGTAGACCCTGCCTCTCTTAACATGTACTCAGACACACATGGGCCTACACACATACAACTTGTGTGTCACACACACACACACACACACACTGAAAAAGGAAAAGAAAAACTGTATTTTCCTTATACTGCTTTTGCTCCTTTGCCAAAGATGAACTGAATGCTGTATCATTCTACTTCTGAGGTCTCTATTCTGCTCTGTTGTTCTTTCTATTGTCAACACTATAGTGTCTTAAGTTACTGTAACTTTATATATTGACATCAGAAAGTGACTGTTCTCCAGCTCTCGTCTCCTTACCTAATTCATTTACTACTCTAGATATTTTGCCTCTCTATATAAATATTGGAGTTAACTTGCTGATAGCCACAAAATAACTTGACAAGGATTGCCTCGTGTCTATTGATTCAATTGTAAAGAATGGAAAATTTGAAAACATTGAGTCATTCTACTGATGAACATGGGCAGTATCTTCATCTATTTCTTTAACCAGAGTTTGTAGTTTTTACGATATGGATGTTGTGCATATTTTGTCATATTTATATCAAATATTTTATTTTAGAGCATGGTGTCATAAAGCAGTGATGAGGAGGGATTTTTTGTTGTTGTTGTTCATGATGTTAATAGGAACATTTCAAGGTTCCCATTTAAAAATAGATTTTTACCTACAAGGGGGTGTACAGCCATTCTTTATCAAGTATGGGAATTTTTCCTCTGCTCCTAGCTAACTGAAATTATTTATCATAGGTATTAGATTTTGTCCGATTCTTTCTTGCCTTTGGTTTGACTGTAAAATCTTCTACTTTAGAATATTAGTATGATAGATTGTATTAATTGATTTTTAAATGTTGAACCAACCTCACATAAGCTGGGATAATCCTTCTCGGTAATAATTTAGAATTCTTTTTACTATCTATTGCTGGAATCACATGTCAAATATATGTACTTCCCAGATATTTGAAAAGTTTCAGATTCATAGTCATGAGAGGTATTAGCTTATACTTTGTTCTCCTGTAATTTCCTTTACATTGTTATTAGGATGATGCCTAAATCAGGATCTATCTCCGTTCCTAGGTTTTGAAATTTCTGGAAGAGTTTGTAGGGAATTGGTTGAATTCCCTCCTTAAGTGTTTGGTGGAATTTAGCAGTGAACACATTTAGGCTTCATGATGTATATTTTGAAAAGTTGTTAATTACTAATTAATTTTTAACTAGATGTGCACCAACTCAGAATATCTCCTCTTGTTGAGTTTTAGCAGACATCCTTTAAAATTCCATCCATTTCACCTGAGTTTTTAAAGACATGTGGGCAAGAACAGTTCACAGTATTTTTATATCATCCTCTGTCTTACCATGAGATCTATGCTTATATTCTTTCTTCCACTTCTGATATTAAACTTTATTTTTCATGTTCTCTGTTTTCTTTATAGCCTGACCAAAAGCTTATATGTGCTTATGATCTTGTCAGTGAACCAGATTATGTTCTTCATGTTTTTTTCCTAATTGTTCGCCATTTTCAATTTTCCTGATCTGTATTATTCTTTTCCTCTGTTGGCTTTCAAGTTAGTTTGCTCCTCTCTTTCATTTTTACTCAGGTGGGGGCTTAGGGGTTTGGTTAAGATCATTTTTTCTGAAGGACATATTCAGTGCTATGAATTTCCCTCTTAGTACTGCTTCTGTCGCATCCCACAACTGTGAGTAAGTTACATTTTCATTTTCACACTTACACTTTATATATCAAGTAATCTACAAGTTTCCAAATTAGCCTAAGTGGATCTATTTACTTTAACTTGCAAATAACATTATAATGTGTGGATATTTTATACTTTACTTTCACTGTATCATTTTATAAGCTATTCAAAGTAAATTTTAGAATTCTAATCAAACAACCCTTTGTATGGAAAGTATGTGCCTGCATAGAAATTACATTTTTATATCAAAGTAAATTCCCAACAGTGGAATTGTTGAGTCTACATTAAAATTATCAGTTGATTGTATCTTTGCAGATTTATGTCACTGAAATAAATAAGAGTCAAAATGCATTTTCTACCACTAATATTGTCTATTTTCCCCCAAACATTGCCCAGTTCATAGATGCTGAGCGTTCATTCACCTGCATTTTGTAGGGGACCAATTGTATTTCTCTAATTATGATACACAATTATCTTTTTAAATTATGACAGGAGGTTTTATTTGATATATATATATATATATATCAAATATATATCATATATATATATATATTTATCATATATATCATATATCAAATGATTTAGGACCTAATCTTAGGTATTCATGCTTTCATTTGTGTACAAAAATGAAAGGCAGAAGCCTGAGAAGTAATGGCATAAATAGGGCTTGTACAATACAGGGTAAAAAATAAAAACCAATGAAAAACTAATTATGTTGAGGGAAGGGGGGTAAGCAATAAATAAATAAACAGAAGAGAGCGCAAGGAAATGCTTTAAGAGACTGTGGATAATCAATACCAGGACCTCAAAATTAGGGGACCTGACCATGGTATATTCTTTAAAAAAGACATTCTTTCCAGAACCTTCTTGATGCAAGATTTTTTAAAAATGGATTAACCAAATATGAGTATAGGCATGAATCTAGATGTGTCAGTGTCTACTAAGAAGCCCAAAGCATTAGCAATTGCTTGGTTTCCCCCCCCCCCCCCCCAGGAACTAAAGATTGGAAATATAAGAAGGTAAGGGGTGGGGGAAGGGACAGAATCAAAGCTTAACTTGTTTTTCTGTTTGTTTTTTAAATAGCTGAATTATATATTTTCTGTGGTTTTTTTAACCTCTAATGGCCCTAGATTAGGATTTCTTTTACTATCCACCACTGTACAAACAAACTCCCTTCAAGCAAAGATGCTTGAAGCAACTTTTCTGTCCCACATGAGAAAGGGAACCTTTCTTGTCCATTTTAGGGAGTACAAGTGAACTAGAACCATACCATCTTTTGTCTTCAGCCTCTACTTCAAAGATTCTCTGTCACTTTTGGTGCAAGCAGACTCCCATTGCTCATCTGCCTCCTCCTCCTCCACGAGACAAACATGCTAACACATTCATATCTGTGGCAAAGGAGCCACCTCTTCATAGCCACAGTGCCACTGGTAGGTCTGAGTCCTAAGAATCATCTTAGGTGAATACACTAATATTTAGTAATAATGAGGACTTTCTCATGCTTCTCTAATAGATGTGAAGTTTGGGGACCATTCATTTCCTTACCCTCTCCCCAAGGGAAGAATCAAGAACACCATGTCCTCATTTAAAATACTAGTTTGAATCACTGTAACTATTGCACATCTTATTTGGTATAATATGTTCTTTCTTTTCTCTTGCCTGAAGGCAATGCTGCAAAGGAAACAATGGTTTTTAAAATAGAACAGAGAAACTAAATAATATCAATTTGCAAACCAATTTAGCACCAGAACAATCCCCTACACAGCTCTGCTTCAAAGATTTTCTATCACTTTTGCTGCAAGTGCTCAGCGACACTTTTGGACAGCTCTGCCTCACCCTAAAGAGGTCAGTAGGTATGTGTCATTCCATTTTCTGTTTGTACGGAATGAATCCTCAAAGAAAGGAGGGGGGAGCAATAGAACAATACTGTTATACCAAATAGCTTGTTCTCTCTGATAACTAATACATGGTTGGTTTGTGATGGACAGAAATTGTAGTCTACTTCTCTATGACTTACAAATCCACGATAGAAATACCAAAATCTGCCTTAAGTCCTTTATAAAACAAAACACAAAGGGCTCTTGAGAATGGGTTTCAGAAAGTGACCTACTTCTACAATCCACTGTCACGGACTAGCTAGTTTTTAAAGCCCAGGTAGCAGCAACTCCTAGCTCTGAGCCTCAGAGATATATTTGCAAGGAGCTTTTCATACCTATTTAGATGGGAAATGTACTCTCCCTTCTCTTCTCAGTAAGGCTATCAAGAAACATGCTTTAAAATCCCTAGGGATACATAATCATTCTTTCAAAATAGCAATTTGGCTGTAGCAGTCATTTTCCCATTCAGCTGCACAAGCCTATGGATGGTAATGGAGGCAGCTAATGCCGTTTGAGTTTTCTGCAGGTGGAGGAAACTTACCATCATTTGTAATTAGTAAGAAATAGCAGAAAGAAGACAATCACTATAGAAGCTAAACTAAAACCGCACTCTCAAGTCTGTGATGCTCACTGAATGAACACCTTGAGAGGTACAGAAAGGGAGAGATTTCTGATGTCAAAAATACCCTAACATAGGGGGAAATGAGCAGGTCTTTACCAGACCTCTGTATAAAGAGGAGAAATCCACAGTAAGGTTCCAGATGCTACATGACTTCCCAATCTCTCTTCTGTTGTCTGGTTCTTCTCTGGTGAGATGCCTGGAGCCTCACACTTCACGGTAACAGGAATGGCAGAAGCACAAAGATGTTGGATATTAGTCACAGGGCCACCTGCTGCAGATCAGACATCCTCTTTTGACCCTCATCTGCTCACGTGAGGCAGAAGTGATTATGTGAAGGCTTTGAAACCCATTTCACAGATATCCTGCTGGTTAGTGGATGAAAGAAAGCAGAGCAGTGTCTGAGAGGGCCAGCTGAGAGAAGAAGTGGGTGGAGGATTTGCCACTAGCCAAATCCAGTGCCACCACCATCATCTTCCATGCCTCATAGACCCTCAAAAACCTTTAGCCTGGTATTATTTAAAATGTTCTCTCCTTGCTCCTTAAGATTCTCTTTTATTTGTTTGACACTGCCTAGGGGCCCTTTCTTTATCCCACTTGAAACATAAAAGAGGAACCAAACTCTTCCTAGGGAAAAAGTGCAGGTGTTAAACACTCTTAAATTCTATTAAGATCACGAGTAATACAGAGTTAACTAATTAATAATTGGTCAATAATATAATTGCAAGTATTCCTCTGGTGGTTGCTTTCCTATAAATGAGCAGACATGATGAGGGACAGAGACTTGACCCGCTAATTAGGAGCTGTTGGATTCTCTTTTATGGCTAGATCAAAAGGACAGTCACTCTAATAGGCACCCTGACTATCCCAGCATCAAGTATCTTAAGTACTCTGTAGATGCTAGACACAGCTATACAACTATCTTAAACATTCTAGAGACGCTAGAGACAACTATGCAGCCACCTTAACTATTCTACAGATTCTATAGACAAATGAGAAAAGACTGTAGCCGACTGCCTGAAGCCAAAGGTGTAGCTCATTTGGAGCTATATAAAACAGTCTGTGCCAGACTTTGAAATCCCAAGCCTCAATGAACCCTAGATGACTCTACAGTCATTTCTTATTTGGCCAATTAAGGAGCACTTCATCTGATGACTTAGCAAAGGGATTGGTGTGATTGGTCCTCAGAAATAGGACTGCAATTGGCCAAATGGCTGTCTGTGATCGAATTGAACCACACAACAGTGGTTTGTCCAAAGAAATGTCTGTGGTTGGTCCTAACACTCCTTCTCAAGACATATAAGCAACTACTCAGCGAGGAGATCCTTCCTTGTCCTGTTTCCCTGAGGACTCCCAGCCAATTCACCAAGTGAGTCTGAGTGACATTTTTTGTTGGGCCTAATGTTCTCTTGAGTGGTCTTTTCTTGTCTACTTTCAGCAGTGCAGGAGGAGCTGGCAACAGGAAGGAAGATCAACATAGAGCCATGATGGTGGCAAAGAAATCAGAAAGGTGGGGGGCGGGGTCTGGGGTTGCAGAAAAGCAGTGGCAGCAACAGCTAAGCCATTAGCAGACAGAGCTATGAAAGCAGAGAGGCAATTGGATACTTGGAGCTACTTCACTATGGCTGTGATAAAACGCCAAGGCTAAATGTAACTTAAGAAAGAGCGGGCCGGGCAGTGGTGGCGCACACCTTTAATTCCAGCACTTGGGAGGCAGAGGCAGGCGGATTTCTGAGTTCGAGGCCAGATTGATTTTCAGAGTGAGTTCCCGGACAGCCAGGGCTACACAGAGAAACCCTATCTCGAAAACAAAACAAAACATAAAGCCAAGAAAGAGCGGGTTTATGTTAGCTTATGGTTTCAGGGGGATGGAGACCTCATGGCAGGGAAGGTATAGATGGCTTAGTAGCAGGAGCAGAAAGATTCTGGCTGATAATTTTTTGGTAAACATACAGGAGACAGAAAGAGAAATAGGAAGTAAGAGTGAGCTCTGAGCCCTCAAAGCCCATCCATAGTCATATGCTTCTTCGATCAAGGCTCTGACTCCTAAAGATCCCATAACATCCATCAAAGGAGGTCCGAGTATTCAAATATATGAACCTACTGGGGATATTTCTCACTTAAACGATTACAAAGGGATTATCCCTTTGTAATCGTTTGTCCCAGGGGGAGAAGGATCATATGCCTACTTCCCAGGCAGCTCAGGCTCCTGCATGGCCCTAGAAGTTATCATAAGCATTCCATTAGAGAGGGACACAGTGAGTAGTCCCTGTAATAGCCACGTTGGAGAAACGTACAGAAAGAATAGTAGGAAGAGAGAGAGGGATAGGAGAGAGCAAAAATCCATAATTAAAAAGGATAGATAACTGTAAGAGTCCAGAGAAGAGAAACTGCAGGCCCTGGTCACCTGAAGAGGTCCAGAGAGCTGAAACACCTTCAAGTGTCACAAGGAATAAAGTCGAGGTCCTCTGATCCCAGGCTAGGAGTCACAACACTGGGCACCACCCAAAGTGAAGAAGGTCAATGGCTCTGTGCCTCCCTGAAGAAGAATGTAACACTTAAAAGATTACAATAAGGATCCTGCTATCTGAGGCCTGTACAGACTGAAGTTCTAGAGGGTATTCCTTGCTGCTGTTTTTGCCTGCCTCGCGCTACCACTCACTACTGTGAATCACTGAGGAAAAACACAAGCTTCCAGAGACTGGCAATGTAAGAGCTTCTCCTCATCGATCCATCATTTCTGTCTGGCAACTAGATGATTTGCATGCTCATACTCACATCTCCTATGTAAGGATGGCCTCTCCGTAGTGGACAGGGCTTCTCATGCCTAATCCACTGTGTCCACCTCTGAATTCCTGTAGGATTTATAAGGTCTGTCATAATAACAATGAAGCATTGGTTTTTGGGTTTTTTTTTATTGAGTACTCCTTATATGCCCTGTCTTATTCTAAACCATTTATATAGGTCTTTACTTAATCTTCACAACTTTCCAAGTCTATTTAACAATGATAATAAAGCTAGTAATGATTGGGCATGAATGCAGACCTATTGACAGAAAATCCCATGATCTTCCCCAACTTCCATGCTCCATCTTTTGGGCTTGCTCATAGTATCTTGGCTGAATATTGTTTTTATATCATTCTATATTTCATTCTGCTTTGTCCTCATTACACAATTGAGTAGTAGTAGGTGAGGATCACATACTCTATCTGTATCTACTGCCCGTTTGATTTAGCATGAGGCAAGGAACTCCATAGATACTCAATATTTGCAGATGGACGTAGAATAAATAAACATGTATAGTCCTTCAAATCTCTACAAAGCACATCTAAGAATGATCCCTCTGGACTGTGGTGCATGAGAAGAAGAGAGACTAGTGTTGGTAATGTGGGGAACCAGTAACTCTTCTTACAAAGACTTGCCAAATTCTTAATTCTCTTAGTGATAAGCAAGGCCATGGGAAGCCAGACAAGCACACATAACAGTATCAGAGAGAATGTCTAAAGGTAATATCCTAGCCACAGAAGATCTAGTTGGCCTGGAGGCAGGCAAGTCTATAGGGAAATTATTATAAGTTTCTTAATGTGGCAGGATCTGCCTACTGAGGGTAGCACCATTCCCTGGGCTTGCGGCTCTGGATTGCATAAGAATGAAAACAGCAAGCAGAGTGGTGACCTTGTATGTATTCATTTTCCCTCTTGGCTCTTGACTATGGATGTGACAAGCTGGTTCAAGTTCCTGTTACCATGTTCTCCCCCACAAAGGTGGACTGTAACCTCGAATTGTGAGCTAAAAACAAAAACAAACAAACAAACAAAAAAAACCCGGAAAAACCCCTTCTCCCACTAAGCTGCTTTTGTCAACGTATTTTATCACAGCAACAAGAAAACAAAGCTAAGGCAAGTGATTTGACGGTGGCAGCTATTGTTCTCTTAGGATCGGAATTACATCTGCCAAGCAGCTCTGCTGTTTTCTGGGCTCTTTCGCCAAGCTTTAAATAGCTCACTGAGATCATTGAGAATTGGTGCCAAGTGAAAGGCTTCTTTCTGATGGACCTGCTCTTAGAGGCCACTACATTATAAACCTTCAAAGATCAAAGATTTCCTTAGCCATTAAATAATTCTGAATGCAGTGTCAAGAGAAAAGCTCCAACATGCCATAAATACAGTTTAGAAGATACATAAAAACCAAAGTGTGGGTCCACTAGCTTAAATGGCATATGAATTTAATGGTAATGTCACAAACTAATGGACAAAAAAGAATATCCCTGGAATCAAAGGGCTCCAACATTGCTCTGATAGGGACCTTCAGCCGTGTTAACTTCATCTCCCAGATCTATAATGAAGCCTGAAATCACCTTGATTCTGAAATCACCTCCAAGATAGCATCTGGGATTGATTGGGTGGCCTGAGCATTCTTTCCCAAACCTCGAGTAAACATTTACAGTGTTATTTTAGAGCTCTCTGGAGCTTGTTTTTTATTGTTGTTTGTTTGTTTGTTTGTTTTAGTAGCTGTTTGTTGTTTTAAAATTAATTTAAATTAAATTTAAATTAAATTAATTATGGTTTTTGTTTTGTTTGTTTGTTTGTTTGTTTTTAAGACAGGGTTTCTCTGTGTAGTCCTGGCTGTCCTGGAACTCACTCTGTAGACCAGGCTGATCTCAAATTCACAGATCTCCTCTGCCCCTCCCTGCCTCCCTGCCTCCCTGCCTCTGCCAGAATTAAAGGCATGTGCCACCATCGGACTTGTTGTTTTTACGACTGGGTCTCATACTTACCACATAGCCTACACTAGTTGTGAATTTGTGTTCCTCACCCTCACACCTCCTGAATACTAGATGAGTCACCATACATAGATCAGATCAGATTTTAGCATCTCTAATACACAAGCATATCACTCCAACATTCCTATCACATCCCCAACCTTACTTTACAGAAGGAAGAATGGGTGTGTGAATTACTTTCAGGGTCAGAGGAAAAGCCCAAAGCAGCAAAGATACAGGTTGAAGATGTTCCACTGTTGCTTCCCCACTGGGCCATATAACTCTGCTTTAAGGGCTCACAGCCCTTGACACTTTTCTCATCAGTTACAGCCATCTACATTATTATTTATATGGTTTTTTTAAAACAGCATATAATATGTTAGCTACCACTTGGACCGTTTTGAACACTGTGGTTTTGGGGTTCCCCTCCCCCCATCTTCCCAGGTCCCTGCTATCCCTGACCCCCTTTTTCTCCTTTCTGCCTAGCCCTCCCCCATCCTTCTTCTCTATTCATATTGCCCTCTCTCAAGTCTCCTTTCTAGGCTTTTGCACTTTACTCACCCTTAACCTGTTTACATACATGCATGTATGCACTAAAACCTATGACTCACATGAGAGGTAACCTGCAGGTTTTGTCTTTAGCCACAATTTTTATAATAGCTTATCAAGTGACTTAAGAAACTTGTTATCACACATTACCATAATTTTTGTGTCAGTTCAAAATTAGGAGACGTTTTAACACATTTAATTGGACAGAATGCTAGGGATAGGGAGCAGAATGAATGACTGATGGGCAAAGAAGAAAGCCCAGAATATCCCTGACTTTCTACTCTGGCCCACCTGGCCAGAGACCTTCAATATTTCAGATCTTCTGTCTCTATTCCTGTCCCCCATGTCAATCTTCTGCTTCATTCCTTTTTGCTACACCATTTACCATCTCTTCTAGCAACTCATTGCCCTCCTTCCCTCTTTTTTGCTCGTTTTTACTAGCATTCTGAGAGCCAGAAAACAAGATGCCCACACATGTTGAAATCAGAAATAATGTACTGGGACAAGAAGTAATCCAAGATTCCCACTGAGGAAAACGGCAAGCTTGTGCTACCTGCCAGCAGTTCCTTTGCCAGTGGGATCAAAGGACAAGGCTGTCAGTCACTCTGACTATAGAATCTGTGCTTGGTTTCAAAGGCAACATTGCTTGAGTTTCTGTTCTGATTTTGCGAAAGGCCTCTCTGCTACCAGACATTGGCTAATTCTTAGTCCACAGAAGCTGTAATAGTGACATAGTGAACCCAGTGTGCCAGGAACAGGTCAAAAGGAGGTCACTCTTCTAAACGGCATCTCCAATGAGAACCTTCATTGTGTTAGACATCTGTGACCCAGCCAAGTAGCGGTGGCTGGGTCATTGCTATATATAGAAATAACAAGAGGTGGGCTGAGGATCTGAGCTTGACAGAGCTGGAATCTGATCTTTTAGACTTTGATCATAAGTGAGACAAAATCTGGAAGAGAGCACACCGAGTGTCAGGGAACCAAATGGCACCGTCCTCACAGAAACAGGTAGAAAGGAAGGAGCTTGGGCTATCTAGGTCCTGAAAGTCTGTGTCCACCAAATCCTCTGGCCTTAAATTACAATCACCAGAACATTTATCTCACTATCACTATTATTCTAGGGCCCTCCCGAGTATTTGTTCCTCACCCACACCCACGAGTCCCCTTTCAGGAAACTTCCTGGACTGCTCTCCACTCTGGGATAGATGGCTCCCTTCTGACTCACAAAGCCCTCGGAGGAATGGCTCTCATGTATACACTAAAGGTGAGCTCTCTTATGATTGCAGGCTTCTCATCTGTGAGGGTGAAGCTTGTAATGTTGATTCATCATTGGCACCCTAGTCATATGTCGTGTGCACATGTTCACTTTATGTTTGAATAAATGGGGAAATGCAGGTCTTTGCATCTTCTGTGCTATAATCTCTTTTCCTACCAAACAGAGCACTGCAACCATACTCCAAGACAATACAAAGGTTCAATAAGAGGTCTGGAACAGAACTGACAAAAGCCACCCTCGGCAGGGACCAACAGTGGCTTCTCCTTCTCTTAGGGATGAATAAAGCAGCCCAGGCCATGTAGGTACGGTCTTAGCTTCCAGTGGAGAAGACAGATCACAATGACTTTAGAAATCTATCTTCTACTGTGATTAGAACCAAAAGAAATAAGAGGATAATTTGGCAGGTGTAGCTTCCAAAGCCTAACAGGATCGGCTGGTACTCCATAACGCTGCCCCAGAGGACCATAGGGGGTGTTCCTATGTACATGTTATTGAAGCATCAGTTTCCTAGAGACCTGAACAGGAATTTCAGGCTCTGCACCATGAAGCTATCTTATACCTTTCCTGAACTCTAATTCAATTTCAACAGGGGTAAGGAAAAAAAAAAAGAACAGCTGGCATTTTCCTTGATCGCTCTGAACAAAACCAGAAATACTTTGTGCTTCTGGGACTAGGGGAAGGGTAAGATGAGCTGCTAAGCCTTAATAGGTCCTTAAACAAACAGGCTGTGCAGCCACAGGGAGAGCATTGAGGAGGCTGTATCTTCATTATGCCTCGTTTAAAGACCTATAAGATTTTAAAAGAACCACATGAATTCTGTTTTTAACTTGCATAAGAAGCCTGCAGTTAATTTTTATGATCATATTTCACACCCCTGCAAAAGAGCTTTGCTAAAATCCCTGACAGGGCTTCAACAGCAAGCTTTAAGGGGCTCTTAAAAAATTAGACATTTTTGTTTCCCTTTGTACATTTTCCCTGAAAAGCCAGGTCATATTTGGGTAAATAATATTTAAAAGACAGCAAATCTTGTTTAATGACCCTCCATTGGAAAAAGCCAGCAGTGAAGGACTGTCCCCTGACTTTTACTGTTAGGTACAAACCATCAAAGGCACAACTAACGGATCTCTGCTTAAGAGTTTTCTCAGTTTGGGTAAGTGCCCTTGAAACACGTAATAAAACACACCTCCAGCTTCTATTCACTTCCTCTCTGTCCTGGAAGGCCTTGTCCATCTGTGAGTTTCTGTTACTATTCCTTCAGTTGGCCTAGGTATGGGTGGCAACCTTCATAAAACTGATAGGCCCTGACCTGATCTGTGTTTACATGTAAATTAATCAAATTTAAGAAATAAACAAAAAACAAAACCTCTCTGCCATATAATTAATGAGCATACCTAAAAGTGGAATCACTGTTTAGCTAATTCTGATCTTCCCTCCAAATACCTATAGGATGCTAACGTTATCAGTATGGAGCAGGTGGTTCCCCTGACAGGTACTGTCTACCAACAGACAGCATAAAGGAGCTAGCCCTAGAGGTTAAAGGCAGATATTTTTTCTCATGTTTTTCTGTAGCCTGAATACCACCATTATCTCTCCTCCCAAAAAGTAGAAGGCCCAAAACGTGCCAATGTCCCAACTGCTTTTAAAAATTAGAACTAGCATGGGCATTTCTACATGTCCCTCATACTCCTGAGATAGTGTGTCAGGATGGGGCTGGGCCCAGCAGAGTATAGATTCAAGAGTAGCAATGACCACAAGTCCAGGGCAAGAGTCTATTGAGGCACCAGGCTACAGCAGCTGGTTACCAGAAAAGTCCCTGGGCTTGGTTCCGCAAAAACTGTGAAGTTCAGAGTCCCTACTATCACCTCTAGTCCCTATCGTTTTCCAGACACTAGACCCTAGCCCTGCCAACCACCCCTAGAGGCTAAGCCCCCAAATATACTATATCTGGAACCTGCTTAATACATATATATATATATGTATGTATGTATGTGTGTATCCACCCTAAATTTACAACAATAGTAGCCAAACTCTGTTTTTTCTTGTCTACCCTGATGTGTGAGGACCAAATATAAATATCATTTTAATCATAATATTATTCACAGAATGGAAGGAAAATTTATTTTAGGGTTTGGAAAGAAGGAACTATTGTTAAGTCTCTCTGAAGAACTGAATTTGGAAGCAAGACATGAAGATTTACCAGAATTCAAGATTTCACTACTTCTGTGAAACCAACTATGTAGACTGCAGATGTGTCTGGAGAAGCAGACAGCTTCTTCTGTGGACAGAGTTGTAGACAGAGAGCTAAAGGATCATGGGAAATGCAACACCATTCCTCCCTTCAGCCTGAGTGGAAGAAGTGACAGAGCAGAGCGTGCTATCCATGCACACAAGCTCCATGCCAAACACATAAAACCCTGTTCATACATTTTCCAAGCTTGTATCTTTCAACAACTGACTCTGTTAGAGTCCTGGAGCCCAAAAATATCTCATGTAATCTAATCCACTTTCTCACCTGACAGATGAAAAGCCCAAGGTCCAAAGATATAAAGTAACCCCCTCCGAGTTTATCAGTGTTTGCTGGTCATCCAAAGATATAGTAGGCCAAAACCCAACCATCTGCGTGACATGGCACGGGAAGGCCAGCAAGATCCAGTATATTTGGACCTTAACAATTTCCTCCCATTTCCTCAGTTTCCTCCTTTCTAAAACTCATATACTTTAAGGATGGCTGGGAGAATCCAAAGAAAAAATAAAGCATTAAGCATGTTACCTGCCTGGAAGCCGGTTACTACCAACAAAAACATCTATAATAGGTGTTATTGTTTTTACATCTGCCAAACCATAGCATAATGGTTTATGAAATTATGACATCAGGAATCAAAATAACTTTAATAATTATTATTTTAACAACAGTAAGTCCAGCATTTCTTAAGTATAGGCCTGCATGTTTTACTAGCTGCTTTAAATGCATTATCTCCCTCAAGTCTCCAAGTTCTACACCTAGAGGAGCTCACAGATTTCTGTGATGGTCAATAAAAGACGCTCTTAGGATATGAATATAGGCCTCACAGCCTCCTGAGTTCCTGCTGTTAAGCTGAATAAAACCTCACTTCGTACAGATGACAGTAAAATAAAGAAAATGAAAATAGGTTATTTTATAGAGTAATGTCCTAGAGTCTTTTTCCAAACTAAAAAAAATATATAAAAGGCTTCATTCTAAGGGAGGGTATCAATCACTTCATTTAACCAAGTCATACTGCTATAATAAATGTTATGATTGAGGGTGAGGTCATTCAGTGTCAGCCTAATCCCTCCTTTATCAGGGAGCTAGAAGTCAGTGCTGCTGTCTGAAGATTTATCTCTGCTTTACACTAAAATTGCTTGGCTTTTCTATTGATTATTTGAGGTACATAAGCCTGAGAATTGGCTGCTTTTTATTTGATGTGTCTCTTGTATCCATCAAACTCACTTGAGTGTTATCTGCTATTTAATGTAGCTTGAAACTTCTAAGACCGACTTCCACATTGGTTGGGGGACATGTTATCTATTTGAACACTGGTCAATGGTCTTCTATTACTATTTGAAGATTTTTCTGAGATTTTTACTTATGCACACTGTTAACCAAGTTAATTTTCTCTACTCCACCCCTAGAGATGAGATAGGAGTTGGAGCATGCAGGAGAGATATTGTTTAAGGGTGCTCAGACAACTCTCAATAAGTCCTATCATCAATGAAAGAGCCTTCGTGTTGCAAAATGTGAGAAGGGTACCTTACATTGTGAAATCTATGAGGATCTCACTTTTCTGGAACTCCCTGACATCTGAGCCCTCATGCTGCTGGAAGTAATCCAAGAGCACCATAAAATTAGGGCTGGTCCTGTCTGAACTGAGTCCAGATCATTTCAAAGTGAATCAAGGGAGGGAAGTAAATATTGAACGTAGTTAAATGTTGCTTGAGATTATGCTTGGCACAGAGTGTCCAGCCTCTGATTTGCTCTTAGGTTACATGGGTTATTATTATTATTATTATTTTAGCTCAAATGGGTATGCCAGGGTGGATTCCTTCAATGGCAGCAATTATGTGCAAGCACAGTTGCATTTCTGACACATTTAGTGAAATGAAATATAACGATTTATGAGATGGCATAGGGTGGATACAGAGGTGTCCAAGGCCTCAGTTTCATGATCCCTTGACTCCACCCTGAATCCCATGTCCCTGTCCCTCTCCTTCTCCTCTGCTTGCTTAAGCTAACCTCTTTTTCTTTTCTTTATCTTATTTTCTTCCTTCCTTTCTTTCCCTCCTTCTTTTCCCTCTCTTCCTCCCTTCCATTCTCTTTTCCATTCTGAAGGCAATGCCTATACGTTCTGAATGCACAGTAGGAAGTAAGATTCAAGAGAACCCAAGGAGAAGTTCTAAGCCCTGTTCTAAGCCACACACATAAAAACTGGGCATTTCTCTTTAGAACAAATGGCTGAAATGACCAATTGCACCTTAAAAGCAGTGTGGAGCAGAGGGACAAGTACACATGTGCTATGTACAGACAATCTAGGCCCTGCTGATTCACCATATGACATTTTCCTTTGGGGGCTGAAGGCGGGTCCAGTCTATCAGTGCCTATGGATGTATGCTACATGTTCTGTGCCTCTCTTCTCTCCAGCAAGAGGGAGATACCTCCAGGGTCAAATTTAACCTCACTCAATCCCTTTGGCTTCTTGATAGCCCTAGCCCAGCCAGACATGGAGCAGTATTCTGATCTAAGAGAAGCCATTGGAGCCAGTCATGCCTACATATATCCCTAACTTGCACTGCCGTATTCCTTGACCCAGAACAATTGACCTAAAGCTTCCCATCTTCAATGCCCTTATCTATGAACAATTCCTACTTGGAAATACTGCTTCATTAAGGCAGTTATACAATCCAGTGCTTAGATCAACCCCCTCATAACACACACAAAGAGTAAACAGTAAGTGGTAGAATTCTAAAAATTCCCTAAATGCCAAACCACTTCTCTTTCTGAAAGACTTGAAGCCTCAGAACAATCACGACCATAGTCCTCTGCAGACCTTACATCCAACTGAAGGTGTCTCAAAGGCATTGGAAGAGGTGAAAAATAATTGAAGGGCAGATATGGAACCCACCATCAGGTGAGAGTACCTTACTTACTGAGACACACAGCTGTTTCCTGGGTTGCAATGATGAAAGCTCAGGTTTTGAGCAGTTTCTACATTGCAAGGTGGGGGCCTTACTCAAATTCAGAATATCAGTCCTTACGACTAGTTCGTATCTTGAACATATAGACACAACAGTATACAGGTTAAGTCCCACTAGGAAAAAAATCAATGAGGAATATGTGTTTCACAAAGCACCAGACTTAGACTGCCTTGTTTTCAAGGACTATTTAATCCAATGCAAGTCCAGGAACCACAATTGACATGTGTAAAATGGCTTAGAGTTCCCAGAGAACTTCATCTGCACAGTTTACATTACTCAAGCCTTCTCCAGACCTCTCAAGATCAGTATTATGATCTCTGTTGTATAGACAAAAAGCCAAGGCCCAGAAAGTTTAAGACAAATCTTATCTCTTGGCCTCAGGCCTTCTGCCCCCATGGTTGTGATATACTGTTCACCTTTCTCCATCAGTTGGCACTCACCCCTCAACCCTCACTACCCATGACCCAGCACTCACCTACCCTGTGTGTCTCTTGGTAGAAATACACCCAGTTCATGGGCCTGAAGAAGGTTAAGAGAGACTTGAGACATACGTAGTTTTAAAATCCAGTTATGACTGTACCCCCACACACAAACGAACCCAAAGGAAAGTAAGTTTAAGAACTTCAGGGAGATTTTCACTCTTCCGGCTTTTGGAAACATTCTTGGCACAAAAGGCGATTTTCCATGTGATCTCATGATTATCAAGACCATAGTGACATTAGGAATGTGTCCCCTAGACCTCAAGCACAAAATGATAGTCTCAAAAAGGTATAAAACAATGGGGATTTTACAACGGAAGGCAGATTGGTTCTTTTCCCAAACTCTACATTCTCATCCATTATGAATTATTTTTGTTCCTTTTTAAGGAGGACCCCAATGCCCATCTTCTTGCTTAGTGTGAAAGTCCTGAGCTTCTCAAATGAGCAATGCCCATGAATACAGGGAAAACAGAGCCAGTGATGTTGCTTTCATCCTTCCCTCCAACTAGAAAGTGAAGAAGGATGATCAATGACTCCTGGTAACTAGATACAGATCATTCACCAAAGAAGTCATGAAGTAAGCATAGTTCTGAATGGATTATTTCAAAATCCCTTCATTGCCCTTCCCTAGACCTGAAGCTGTGGAGCTAGGAGAGGACATTCAGAATGAGCCACAGTCACTGGACAAAGCCTTCAGAAAGCCAAGCTCCTTAATTTTACAGCACACAGAAACTTGCTAAGGTATCAGCTACTTGGAGGAACTGGAGAGACTCTGCATTTGAGGGCATGTTCCAAAATGTCTGTCTTCACATTCAGCCCAAACAAGGCAGGGTGTTCCCTTCAAGGAAAACCAAGGCCCTATCAACACAACATAGTCACTGAGCAGACTGAACAGATGGAGTTCTCTGGAATCAGCCACTGGACTACACTTGAGGTTAACCGGAGCACGCCCAATGACATTTGTAGATCCCAAGATATGATCCCATTAACCTCTCTGAATAAATCAGCCCAATATTTGCCAGCAGTGTTTAAAATGCTTAGTTGGTTGGACTAGGAAGCCGCTGGCACTGCAAGTCTGCTGATGCCAAGGATAAGATCCCCAAACTGCTCTAGAGTTAATCCATCAAAACGGAGCATCTGTAGGAAAGCTGACGGGTCTCTAGATAGTACATGGTCTCCTGCCACCACTATGGCATTTTTCTGGTACAGTAGAGAATTAGAGACAACTATAGTACCTTAAACTTGAGGCAGTGCTGAGGTGACCAACACAGGAACCTCCTTCCCCGGAAGCTTGACAGACTTCCTCCCACAGTGTTCTTCTTCTCTGGAGGAAAATGATGAAGCGCAGATGTTGGAAGTAACAAGGTTGAAACCCACCTTTTCCTACCAGCCAGGTGACTTTTAAAAAGGCATTTAACCTCCCCAATCCACAGGCTCAACAAAAAGGGATACAGTTGTCACACAGCCCAACACTTTGTTTCAATGATTGACTGGTATGCATGGTATGGAGGCTGAGCACAGTGCCTGGCTCTGAGTCAAAACGAAGTTGAGCTAGATTTAAGTCTCCCTTCAAATCTCATGTCTTTCCTACATGTGCATATGGACAATGTGGACTCCGTCCTTCTCTTATCTCCTGCTTAGTCTTTCCTTTACTCTTTTGATTCGCATTTCAGCTGTCATATGCATAAGTTCCCCAGTCACAGTCCATACAGGCTTCATGGGCTGCGCTTCAGGTTCATGTGTTTTCAATAGAAGGTTGGCATGCCTCTAGGGAATCTCCACATAAAATGGTATATCTGCTGTCATGGAGAGAAAGAGGGCACAGAACAAGAGGTAGGAGGATGGAGGGAGGCACTCACAACATGAGTCAGCTTTAAGATAAATTGAGAGATGTTTTTCCAGCGTTGTGGGCTAGTTCAGAAGAGGACCTAGTATTAACAGATAGAGACCAGGATGTGAAGATCATGCTTGAAGTAATCAGTAACCCAAAGTGATATTGCTATGCATACATCTCTGGCACCTGGAATCTCTGGTAAAGGATAACTGGGCCAACCTAAGATTCTTCTCTTCCTTTTCACATGACCCATACCAAGAGTATGGGCCACATGAAGATGACCGGAGAAGGCTGTTCTATGCAGTTTTCTGGGATCAATGCAGCCACACCAATAACCTCTCTGTCCTTCCTCATCTCCCATGGATCTGCTTGTACTGAGTCATACACACACTCCCTACCTCCAGGTCTGGGAGAAGAATGCATAGAACAAACCCCAAAGACGTCATGTAAAGCAACAGTTCTCAATCTGTGTGTCAAAACCCCTTTGGGGGTTGCCTAAGACTATCAGAAAATGCAGAAATTTACATTATAATTTGTAAAGTAGCAAAATTACAGTTAGAAAGTAGCAATAAAAATAATTTTATGGTTGGGGTCACCACAACATGAGGTGACCGTTTACCAGTATTAACACCTTACCAGCGTTAGGGAGGTTGAGAACCACTGATGTGGACAGTGAGACTGGCCAGGTACATTGATGTATCCTTTGGGGATAGCAACTAGACTCATCACCAAGTGCCCACATCATTTGCTCCCCGAAAACAATCGTCCTTGTACATAAGGTTTTGGGTTTTTTTTCCAGTCTTCCACCCAGACCACCTTGAGGCTGGCAACACACTCTTACATGGAACTTAGACACAAAACAATGACTTAAGTGTGAGAGGAACTAACCAGTCACCCCCAAACTATAACAGTTTCTTCTGATGATTGTGATGGCTTTCCTGTGGCATCCAGTGAACTTTCCGACTACCCATCCAACAGGTGGCCTGCTGAGGGTTCAAGTACCCAAGGAAGGGTCTTGGCCTGTTGCGATGAATTCACTGTGGCACAAAACCCTACCCATTCCTCCATTCCTGTGTGTCCTGGGCATTTAACAAGTGTTGTTAATGCTGATGGTGCAACCCTTTCAGCTTAGATCTGTCAGGGTCCCCAAGGCATGCAATGATCCCCTGAGAAGCATATATTACCCAAAGCTTTTCCTTTTGCTTAATTACATTGTACTAATGTTCTTTTTCCACTGGATTTCTCTCTGCCAACTCCCCCATTCAGTCAGGCATCACTGTGGGTTGGATTTACATAAACGACCAGCAAATTATAATTGTGATGATTGATCACCGAAGTTTCCTCGGGTTCAGATTGTTTCCTAATGTGGGTCATTTTTCATCATAAAGAGTCTGCTGATAATGATGTCATTTCCATTGCTTGAATTTCAAGGCAGTGGCCACATATCTCAGAGTCTAAATGACTGTCTATAGGGCAGCCAAAACACATCCTTATCAGTTTAAAGCAGTTGCTGCCTTACTCAGGGGGGTAGAACTGAGAACAGGAGCCTTCTAACATTCATTAAACAAGAGCTTCAGGAATCTGAATCTGCATCTGTAGCCGGTGAGGCACAGGGTGAAGATGGAGGTGGGCTGGCAAACCTGCTTCGGTGTGAAGCTGTGTGGCAATTGTTAGATTAAAAACCACGAAGTCAGATTTGACAGAAAATAAGCCACACTGCTGATCCCTGGATCCCTTGAACACCCTCCTCCACAATCCTGGCACTGTGGTTCCATGGAAGATTGATGAGAAAGAATTGAAATCACTTTTGAAGAGCTCTGGACAGAAACCCATCTTGCCAGAATAGCCAATAAATGTGCCTCTGGCTGAGTGATGGAGTTTGAGGTGGAGCTGGAACATGACCTTGCTTTTGCGTTTGTGAAGCATATATTTGAGAAGGAAGGATGTGTGTGTGTTGTATGTGTATATAAAGCACATAACCATGTCATTATAACCCAAGGCTTGAAAGTTCAAAGCAGTGTAAGTAAGCTGTGCCTCAGCATAAAAGACGATCTGATTTCTGGCATTTGCCTCTAGTCACATTCCAGCAGCGCATCCCCCTGGGATGCTCTAGGACATTCTACAGATGTCAAAGTTTGAAAACTCCCCAGCCTTGCCTCTACAGCCTTTCTCATTTGGCCCAGCAAGTTTCCACCCCACCTTAGTTTGAAAAAATGGCTAACTCGGAGAAAAGTTGAAGGAACAGCAAAATAGCACACAAATCCACTTAAATGCATGCACTTGCTTTGCATGTTGTATCATATGTATTTTGTCTATGCACAAACACACACACACAATTTATAGTTTATATTTAGTCATCAGAGAATTATTTGACTTGTCTTGACTTTATGACATTTTACACTTACATTCTAAAGATTCTAAAAAGAACAAAAAATATTATCCTCATTCCCAGGACACAATGATTGTACTCAAGAAACAGATAAAACACTGTTCTTAATACAGACTCCTTTCTCCAGTTTTTCATTTATGGTTTCCATAGTTTCATATAGAATGTGTTTCTGAGTGTGTATGTGCATGTGTTTTTATGTAGACGTTCACATGAATCTTTGGGATCCAATCAAAGATCACCTCTTGCATCTAACTGATAGCAGTTTTGAACCTTTAAATTTACTTTTTGTTCTGTGCTATTGAATTAGTGTTAGCATATTCAATACAAACTAATTATTCCAAAAGTTCATTGCTTAGTATGGTAGTGAAATATCAAGAAGACATAGTGCCCCTCTTGAAGGATTTTTCACTGAAGAAACACTGAGCAACTACATGACAAGTAGAAGACATACATTATTTTTTAAATAGGTTAGATAATTTTTTATTTAAAAAAATAAAAGTGGGGAGCTAGAGAGATGGCTCAGGGGTTAAGAGCACTGACTGCTTTTCCAGAGGTCCTGAGTTCAATTCCCAGCGACCACATAGTGGCTCACAACCATCTGTATTGGAATCTGATGCCCTCTTCTGGTGTGTCTGAAGACAGCTACAATATATATATATATAATTTTTTTTAAAAAAAATCCATTCGATTAAATTGTTCTTTTTTTAAAAGTGGGAAGAAAAATGAAACACTCTTTTTTAACTGAATAATATCAATTAATAAGAGGGGGCTAGACTTAGAAACAGAGAAGCACTGTTCATTCCATAACCCCATGATGATAACTAATTCAGGCAGGAGTCGCCTGTTGGGGGCAGGGCTGAGAGAATACATGTGAAAGGAAAGCAGAAGGGATGGTGTACAGAGGGGAAAGGAACCAAATGGAGCGAAGGGACATGGGGAGGGTAATCAAGGATGGGATGAATTAGGAAAAAAGGTACAATGATAGACATGTATGAAAAAACCATAATGAAATCCATTGCTTTGTAAGCCAACTTAAATAATTTAAAATTTTAAATAAAAAGGAATTGTCACCACCCAGTTCATGCAGGTATCTCCCTTATCCCACAGTGGGAACCTAGGACCCCAAGACCCCATGACTATAGCTCATATAGTACCAGCAACTAACTAAATAAGATCCAAGATTTCTTTACAGTTTTTCTACTTAGAATTTATCCCTGGAGTTCATAATACTTAGTGATCTTTGCAATGTGTAGGCTTCCTTTTAATCTGTCTGACATAGATCTTTTGTTTTTGTTTTGAGTTCAGTCTTTTTTTTTTCTATCCTTGCTAATTTAAACTTTGTTGGTTCTTCTGTTTGCTTGGTTGTTTGTTTTTGTTGTTTGTTTGTTTGATTGATTGATTGGTGATGTAAATCATTATCAAGGTGTAAAACTCAAAATTAAATAAAAGGTTATAGTCAGAAAAGTCACACCCTCTGTTTCCCTTGGCCTTGGAGGCTGCTGACCCAGGTTGGTAACCAGTTCGACTGGTTTCTGGTCCATTGGTCCTGTGCTTCTTTTTGAAGCAAAAAGAAAAAGGGAACAAATTCCCCAGCACATTCTTAGATATTAATGTTTGTGCCTCTTTCATAATCATTGATTTTGGATTTTTAAAGAACATGTGAAAAAAAAGTCCCACAAGATGAGTGTATTTCCAGAACTTTCTTTCCTGTTTCCTACTTGGAGCTAGAAGAATCCTGTCTGTTTCCCTCACAAACATGACAAAAATGAGCAGTGAGGACAAGGAAGAAGGATGAAGTCCAGGTCTAGCATGTGACATAGAGTGTTCAAATCCCTCCAAACGTGTACTTCATGCCTCAGTAAAACAACTAAGCAAACAGCATAGCCCGGTTCTGCCTTTCCTGTTAATGTGATCCAATTAACCACCCAACCATAGAGCTTCTCAGGCTCCACACAAATCAGATTCTAATTGATCCTGCAGTTTAAGACACTCCCAGGCCTCCCTACTACCCTAAGGATAAATTTAAAATTCACAATGCTCAGTACAGTGACCTCAGAAGTCCAGCATGCATCTCAACATACATGTGTACACACTTTTGAGTCTCAGCTGTCTGATTTTTCTCTCAACTTGTGCCATAGGTTTTGTCCATTACTTGAAATGTTCTTATCACCAGGAACTAAGAAGTCTGCTGGAGAGGTTACATCTAGATCAGTTCTGTCAAGCAACTGTGTTGACTGAGCCCTGGATGTTGCTCACATGGATGAAACTTGGTTGTTGGGTTGACAACGGAATACCCTGTGGTTTAGAAAGGTGTAATGGGAAACTGAAATTGTGAGTTTAATCTTTTGCCCATGGTTAAGTGAAGGAAGGCATATGGATATCACAGAACAGAACTTAAGCCCCCAAGAGGTCTCAAGCCCCAGCACACAAGGGGCTCCTAGGGTTTCATGTTGGGGAAGATGAACACCCATCCACTACCTTTCTTACCTCAGGCCTGACAAAGTTTCTGTCATCTGATGGCAGGTCTACCTCACATCTAGTTCCATTTTGAATTTCCAACTAGTCTAACAAAAGTCTCCTGAAGGAGATCTTCATTTGACTGATCTTTGTGCATCCCTACTTCCTGGCTCCTGTGGTAGAGCCTATGTTATCAATAGCCAGCTCCATAAATCCTGGCATTTAATCCCCCATTCCACTTGAACAGAAGCCCAAAGAGTGGTCATTTTCAGACTCTTATCATAAAGAAGAATCACCTAAGGGATTCCTGACTCCATGGACTGAGAGTGGAACACTGGAATCTTCATTTCTAGCAGATAATTCAGGTAGTCTCAGGACTACTCTGAGCAACAGTCGGTAATCAATCTGAGTGCTTTCTGTCAGCCTTCTCTCTAACTGGGTCCTCAGGGTGCCTCAAATAGCCTTCCTCCTAAGGAAAGACCATTTACCAGGCATGAGGAGTAGATTCTAAAGATAGACAATGGCTCTCCCACACCAACTGCCCTCAGCTGGCCCAGGCAGGAACTGCAATTCTGACACACTCCCTGCCCTTCCCCTTGATTTCATCCCTCCCCTAAAAATATTTATCTTTGAGTTGTGAGTAATACTATTTAACCTTCCCCACAAATTACCACCTTTATTCTACTGCCTATGCATGCTCTGTTACTCACATCAATGTAATTTTAATTAGAAAAGAATGTTAATGCTTATGTGTACATTTCATTCATAAAACTCTGTAGAATGGTGTGATAATTAGAATTCTCTTTCCATCACCTAAGTTGCAGAGAACAATTCCACTAACACCTAGCTAATCTCATATGACTTCCCTCAAGACATAATCAAATCAAACTGGGCTTGACATCTACAGAGCTGATGCAATTTATGAAAATAACTAACTACTACATGGTAGATGAGTGGCAAGGAGGAGCAATGGAAATCATCCTAACCATCCATTCTCAGCATCCGCAGGAGGAGCCGCACAGAACCAGCTCAGGACAGATGGACTAGCTGGCTGTGGGAAACTGTTTGTCTTTGGTCATTGGGACATAGGTAATGTTCATCTATAATTCAGAAGGCGTCAGTCACTACTTTAGCAAATGAAAAAAATGCACTTGTAAAGATTACTTTTTAAGGAGTCTTCAAGGAAACCAGGAGAGGTTGTAAGAGGAACTAAGGAAACCCAGCCCAGAATGAAAGTGGAGAAAGAGGAAGGATACATTGGTCCTTGCGCACACTGTCACAGTCTCTGATATATTTATATCAGTATGTTGTGTCTGCAGGAGGAGTCATTGGCTTTTAAAAATCTTTCCACCTCTTCTTCCATATAGATCCTTGAGCTTTAGGGTAGAGATTTGATTTAAAAACAAACAACCATTCCATTTAGGGCAGACCTGCTTGGAGAAGCGTCTGCATATATCAACCATACTTCAGGGCAGGCCCCATGCTCTGTAGTTGGCCAACATAAAGGACTCCAATGTTTTAGTATACGTGACTTGTTTTGTATTGACATTTTTGTATTAGTTTCTTTTGAATTTGTTTGCTTTGGTTTTATTTGTTGTTGTTGTTGCTGCTGCTGCTGCTGCTGCTGCTGCTGCTGCTGCTGCTGCTGCTGCTGTTTTTCTTGGTGTTTTGAGAAAGACAGAGAATATGAAGTTGGTTGGTACAGAGGATCTAGGAGAAGCTGGGCAAATATGACCAAAAGATATTGGATGAAAATACTTTAATAAAAAAAGTAAAAATAAAAAGAAAGAATGAATGAATGAAAGAAAGAAAGAAAGGGAGGATGGAGGAGGAAGAAAAAGAGGGAGAGAAGAAAGGACAGAGGGAGGGAAAGCAGAGGACATGGAAAAAATGACTGGACTATTTATTTCCCTGATCTGCCCTGCCCCATGCCTCTGGCCCAGTAGCAAGCACAGCACTGAGGAGCAGGCTCTGGGGCTTCCTGATGAGTTCACCCCTGCTTGGTTGCTGACTACTTATGATTTGAGGCAGCTTGGTCTCTGCAAGCTTTCTCATACATGTTAGGAAAGGGCATTTACATTTATATTAGGGTGATAATGACGGATTGGGATAATCATGTGTTTGACAGAAAAAAGGCATTCAATAAATATGACCGGATTTCTCATGATGGAAAATATACATAGGAAAACTGAGTGGTTAGGTCATTTTAAGGGTATAATTTCCATACAATTAAATGTATTCACCTTGTCCATTCATGTCTGCAACCATTCTCTAGACCTGGCAGCATGGCAAATGGAAACTGCCCTGATCTATGTAGCTCACATAGGCTACCATCATAAACGTCTTCACATGGGTCCTACCACATGGCAGGTCTAATGCTGGAGAGTATAGGATCCCATCTAAGCTTCTGAACTTGATTGTCCTTCATTTGAATTTGTTTTCATTGATTTCATTCTTTATTAGGAATCTACAAAAGAACAAGAAAAATTGATTTCTCTAGAACAATAAAATTCATTCTATCTTGTAATTATCGCAACACTTGGGAAACAATTACAATGGAAAGATGTCGATTTTTTGTTTATTTAAAATAAAATAAGGAATGTAATAGCTCAGGAGATACAGGCCTGACACCCTGAATTCTTCCCTAAAACCTCCATAACAGAAGGAGAGAACCAACTCCCAAAAGTTGTCCTCCGACCTCCAAACATGCACTATGGCCCGTACTCCCTCACCCCTCAACATCAACACATACAATTTTAAAAATAAATCAATGTAAAATTGTTGCTTTGTTAACGTTTTTATTAGAGTTTCTAATACTTATTTTTAACACTATCTCTGATTTTACTTCTGGAAGTTATTTATAAAATGAGTCATAACTATGAAAATACAAATGATTCACTGCACATAAATGATAAAACTATTCAAGATATGCCAAGGGTTAAAACTTAATTAAATTTTGTTATTATCACTATGACCATGACTGGAGTCCATGGCCTTAAGATTTTGTTCTGAGAAAGAGACCACATCCTGTTTCATGGACTCCTAGACACCAGCAAATTTGAGCTGCCCTGTTATCACCCTAGCAAAAAATGTAGGGGCACCAGTGCACCTGCCTGCTACAGTGCAAAAGACGCAGAAGGCAGATGTTCAGCTTAATGTGGCCAGGAGCGTGCAGGCCTGCTTCCTGAAGTGTGTGGGGCACAATGCAGAACCAGCCATAGGCCACGCCTGACAACCCTCACTATCGCCCACTTCTGCTGCTTCATACAAGACTGGCAGCCACTGAAAGCCCTGATACTACCTCCTATGCCTCTTAGCCCAACTTAAAAACAAGTAAAGAAACAGAAATCATAAAGGCTATAGCCCAAGGTATGCCTTTGTGCCTTCTGCTTATGGCTATGGGTTTGAAAGACGAAAGAGACTATGGGAAGTGAGCATGGAACCGAAATAAGACATGAAAATACACAACGGGATGTAAAAAAAAAAAAAAAATTGTCACATAAGGGGGTTGATGAAGGGTGCACCAAGAAAGAATATGGGGGGAAGGATTTCTCTACCAACTTTGAAGTGAAAAAAAAAAAAACCAAGGAAGTGAGGGAAAAAAAGGAAGCCAGAGCATCGATTTTGGTGTGTTTAATTTTTATATATTTGCTTTTTAAGATTTATTTTTTAGCTGGGCATGATGGCATACACCTTTAATCCCAGTACTCCAAATCAGAGGCAGGTGAACCTCTGAGGCCATCCTGGTCTATGTACACAGACAGCCAGAACTACACAGAGAAATCCTATCTCAAAGGAAAAATAATTGTTATTTTTAATTATATGAGGGTTTATACCCATGAGTTCAGGAGCCTTGGAGCCAGAGGTAGTGTTTGATACCCTGAGATCTGGAGTTTCAGATGGTTCTGAGCTAGTTGATATGGATGCTGAGAACCAAACTCCACATTCTTAACCCCCAAGCCATCTCTGAAGCCCCTAATTTCTATATATTTCCATATAGTTGTAATGAGAACATATTACCTTAAAGGTTTGTCCACTCTAAAGAACTTCCAATCCATAACAATGATTACTCAGTGAAGAGAGAAATAACCTCAGAGCTATATTTGGTCCCTATTAAAGAGCTATTTAAGCCATGGTAAAAGGACCTGCTGCTAAATACACAGTAAAAGACATTCCTGAGCTGGAAAAAAATAAAACTAAATTTACTTGCAGTCCCATGTCCACTATGTGACATAAGGGTTCATACAACAGCTCTTGGAATATGATGTTGCAAGATTCCATCTTAGCTGTGGAAATCGTTCATGGCATCAGAGCCAACTTCCATTACATATAAAACACTGAGAAAGTAGGCTGGTAGCAAGGGTGGTGCCCACCTATACAAGGCAGCTTCTGTTTGTGCCCACAGGTCCTTTTCCCTCCTTAGTCATATTTCTGCTCCATTAAGGTACAAAAAAAAATTCCCCTGCATGCTTCCAGTTGTTTTCAGCAGACTCTTGGAGCTGTCTCCAATAGACTCTTATTTTAGCAAGAAACTGGAAAGGGGGCAAAATGTGGTCTCCATGAGTCTTGTATGAATAGCTATGCCGTTTGCCTGCGGGTGCTACTACTTTGAAGGTTGGCCTGTCTGTATCATTTCTTTATTCTGGATTCTGAAAACATTCCCCTTCCTTCAACTCTTCGGGCCTAAAGGTGACAAGGGCTTCTTTGCTGGTATTTTATGGCTGGCCACCATTGCTCTCACTTTGCACGCACTCCATTGTATCATCCCCTGCCAGCTATTTCAATTTTAGCTCATGCCTGTGCTGTGCCGGGACCCTAACTCTACCCCAGGGTTGTGGAGAAACTGTGTAGAGTACTTAGCAATCTAACTATGATTTTCTTTACCTTCTTCCTTGCTCTTTACTACTCATAGTTAATCTTGCCGGTAAGATCTTTATGTGGTTCTTTAACACGATGATCAGTGAGTTGTATCAGTAGAGAATCAGACAGCAAATAGTTGGGCTATTGTGGGCTACGCAGCCTGCAGCAGTTGGTCCAACTCGGCCCTTGTGTAGCAGAAGCAGCTGTGGGCAGAAACACATAAATGGATAACGTCTAGCTGGGTTCCAGGAATATTTTATTTATGAACACTGAAATTTGAATTTCATATACCTTTCATGGGTGATGAAATATAATTCTTCTTTTGATTATTTTCAGCCATTTGAAAATATGAAATGCATTCTTAGTTACAAGCTGTACAAAAATAGGTGGTTGGCGGGCTTGGGCCTTTAGGCCAGAAAATACCAAGCCTTGTTTCAAGACTTAGCATCAGGGAGTTTTTATACCCAAATTATTATTCTATATATTTTTTACCATTTCCCTCCTTTTTAAGACTCTACTCATTCATTCTTTGAAGTTAAAGCTTGCTTACTTTCCCCCAGGATCTTTGCCAACTGGCATTGAGTAGCATATTCAAACTGCTCCCTCCAAAGCACCTTCCAAGGCCAATATCCTGGAAGCTGCTTCCACACTAAAGCCATTCCATCCAACATTCTGTCAGGGAGAAGGCACATCCAAGAATACCCTATATTATTCACTACCTGAAAATAACAAGAGTCCTAGCACATCTAGACAAGCCCTTCCCTCAGCAAGTGTGGGAGAAGATGGAGTGTGCTTTCACAGGGCCCTGCCTCATCATGACACATGGTCTTGTACACATCCAAAGCATTACCAGCTTTCTTCTTCCCTCTTCTTCCCTCCCCCTCCTTGGGACCACAGTGCATCCTAAGGACCATAGTGCATCTCAGGGCCATAGTGCATCTTCAGGACCATAGTGCATCCTCAGGACTATAGTGCATCCTTAGGACCATAGTGCATCCTCAGGACTATAGTGCATCTTCAGGACCATAGTGCATCCTCAGTACCATAGTGCATCCTCAGGACCATAGTGCATCTCAGGACTATAGTGTATCCTCAGTACCATAGTACATCTCAGGACTATAGTGCATCCTCAGGACCATAGTGCATCCTCAGGACCATAGTGCATCTCAGGACCATAGTGCATCCTCAGGACTATAGTGCATCCTTAGGACCATAGTGCATCCTCAGGACTATAGTGCATCCTCAGGACCATAGTGCATCCTCAGGACCATAGTGCAT
>JADRCH010000005.1:18229190-18301723 GCA_019843965.1 Rhynchomys soricoides | reverse complement strand
TATCTTCACTTTTCCAAAGCTTCCATAGGGTTCTGTTGCAATAGGAGAGCTGAGCATTATGGGATTCAAGGAATAGCCATGGGAGAAATGTTCAGACGGTTGCAGGAGGTGGGGGTACACTCATTTAGGTCCTTATCTCTTTCCATTGTTCTTATTTTCTCATGCAAAGCTTTAAAAAGTAAAAAGCAGTTGGGAAAATCGGATGGAAGTGAACAACTTTATATGACATTCTGGAAGGAGTGAGTTAGTGACTAATTACACAATTATTGGCCTTGACAACAATTGTAAGAAATCTTATGATGCTCATGGTGCACTTCATAGGGCATCCACTTAGCTGGAGACTGGGGAAGGCTTCTTTGAGACAGTGTTATTCTGGCTGAGTTCTGAAGCATCAATAAGAATTGATTAGTAAAAGAATGGAGAAGTAGAGAGCAGTGTGCAGATCCCCTGTGGGGGACGCATAGGAGCTTAGAGCCTAGAGCAGTGGTTCTCAGTCTTCCTAATTCTGTGACCCTTTAATGTAGTTCCTCATGTTGTCGTGACCCCCAACCATAAGATTATTTTTATTGATACTTCATAACTTTAATTTTGCAACTGATGTGAATTGTAATGTAACTATCTGATAGGCTGGATATCTGATATGTGACTCCTGTGAAAAGATAGTTAACCCACCCCCACTCCCCCAAAGGTTAGGAACCACTCGATTAGAGAACCCATGAGAAAGCATTACTGGTGGAATTTAGAGGGGAAAGCATGGCGGCCAGTGAGGATTAAGCCAGCCAGGACCCTGGAGACCTTTCAGTATCATGGAATTTTGCCTCCTCTGCTCTTCACTGGCAGGTCATCTAACAGACTCAGTGCTAGCCACAAAGCTTCCTCACCAGGAAGAGGCAAGACACCTCACACTCACTTCTGCTCAACTCCAAAGTTCATGCCCTTTTCACAGTCCTGTCTCCTTCTGTACTTTTCTCTGTCTTTCAGGGGTGGGACATTTCCCTGGAAACAGAACAATAAATCAGGATTGGGCTTTTATATAGAATCTCTCTATTTTTTAAAAAAATGAAGTAGCTGTGTTTATATGTTAATAGGGACAGGCAACAATCATTACATAGAAAAGATTAAAGAATACTAACCTTTAAAAAGGCAACTTTATTTTATGAAGGAAACTACTTCCTGGAACTTCCTAATCAGTTCAACGCAGACTTCCAAAGGCTTCCTACTTCTGGCTCTTAGCATTGGTCCACCAGGCAAGCAAACGTATTCATTTACCTGGTAGTTACTGAGCACTCAGATGACACTTTCTAGAGGCATAAGTAAAAAGCATAAGACCTCAATACTCTTAGGGTCTACCATCTTTACTACAAGAGCATCTGTTCTCAACCAGTGGGTCATGACCCTTTGGGGGGTTGCATTTCAGATATTTATATTATGATTCACAACAGTTACAAAATTAAAGTTATGTAGTAGCAACAAAATCTAATTTGTGGCCAGAGTGCCACCACCACATGAGGAACTATATTATAGGGTCTCTAGATTACAAAGGTTGATATGCTGGATATTTGACATGTGACTCCTGTAAAAGGGTAATTAACACCCCCCCCAAAGGGATCATGACCCACAGGTTGAGAACCACTGGCTTATAGAACCAAGACCTGACACTATCGCTGATGCTATGCTGTGCTTACAGACAGAAGTCTAGCATGGCTGTCCTCTGAGAGGCCCAATAAGCAGCTGACTGAGACAGACACAGATACTTACACCCAACCATTGGACTGAAGTTGGGGACCCCTGTGGTTGAATTAGGGAAAGGCTGAAAGAAGCTGAGGAGGAGGGCAACCCTGTAGGACGACCAGCAGTCTCAACTAATCTGGACCCCTGTGAGCTCCCAGACACTGAGCCACCAACCAGGCAGCATCCATGAGCTGGTCTGAGGCCCAGGACACATACAGCCCTGTCTGGTTTCAGTGGGAGAAGATGTGAGACCCCAGGGAGGGGAGAGATCTGGAGGGGGCATCCTCTTGGAGACAGGGAGGAGGAAGAATGGGATGAGGAACTGTGGGAGGGTTAACTGGGAGGGGGGTCATGACTAGACTGTAAAACCATAAAAGTAAAATAATAAAAAAGAAAAATAAAAAAGAACCCATGCAAAAGCTGTAAAAGAGAGAAAGGGAGCAATGTGCTCAGCCAAATTCAAAGTCACAAATTCTTCAAGGCTGAGTGAGAGGAGACTAGAAAGCTCTAGGGGTTTATCTTTGATATTGATACCTAGCAGATAAGGTCCTTCTGTCCTGCTCTGCCATCATAACAGTTTCAAAGATAACCAAACCAAGATCAATAAAAAAAAATGCTATATATAATTTTTTGCAGTGAGGGAATACCATATTGTGAATAAGATTTAAGCGGTGGGCTAGAATGTTCTGGACCATGATCAGTGAGTAAAAAACTGTATAAATCTTCAAAAAAAAAAGTTATGAGTCAGTTCCAAAATCAATAATATAGATGAGATTGATCCAGTGTTCTTCCAGATGGCCAAGGAAATCTGAGCTGAGTCCTTAATGGAATGGTTAGTATACGGGATGTAAAATGAACAAATTTAAAAATGCTTCATTAAAATCTTAAAATAAGACAGAAAATTCTGTAGCAGATGGTACGGATAATAGACAGTTAAATGCCTGGCGATGGAGTGATGATGCTTTCCCACCAGCAGTGGAGACTGGGAGAGAGGCAAGGGGGGTGAATTATAGGAACTATGTTATTGGGTTTTGTAAATGAAAAAAAAAAAGAAAGAAAGAAAAGATTTATCCCGCCAGTAGCTCAGGTAAACCTGGATTCTTACTGAAGCATTCAGCAGGATGATAAAATTAAGATGGTACCTCAGCAGACTTTCCTGAGACTAAGGAGATTTAGAAGGAAAAGGCACATCTAAAGTCTCAATCTCTAGGAATCCCCAAAGGCAGTCCATGATGTACTGGAATGATCTCTATATATGCCCCTAAAAGTCCAACACACTTGCCACCAAAGTGAGGTTCCCAATTGTTTTCCCACACACAACTGGGGGAGGTGGCTGATTGAGGAGCCCTTGCTAACTTCTAAACATGAGTATATCGGTCATCAAAAGCACTCAGTAGTTGTTCATGCATGCTTGGTGAATGGGCACACCTCATCTCTTAGCCTCTTTCCTCTCGGAGGAATGACTTCCTTGCCTTTACAGCCATATCCCTTGCTGGAACTTGACAAAGAAGAACAAGAAATTGAAGCCATCACAGTGCAATTAAAGGCATCCACCCAATACCTCCATCAAGCCAACATCCAAAACACCTAGACGTGGAATGAGTTGAGGAGTTGAGAGCTAAACCTAAGACCTTTCCAAAAAAAAAAAAGAAAAAGCCAAGATATAAGACACCACATGAACTCAATTGTAATGGAAAGCATATTCATCGGCACAACATCTAGTGTCAGCCACACTTATCTTACCACTGTTAATAAAATAGAAATCCTTCCTCATTTCTGGTCTTCCAATTTCAGGACCCTTGATTTGATCTCAGTTGTTTTCAGCTCATGGGATTTGAGTTCACTAATCTTAAGATGGCTGAGTGAGGCAAAAAGAGATTAATTCTGATAGAGATAAATATTAAGGATAGAATTTACTACTCCCCGAATTTGTTCCCCTGTCTACTGGTAAAACACTTCGCCAGTCCATAAAACACTTATTTCCTCTAAGCATTACTAAAGCCAAGAGGAAATACAGTGTTGCAGGAACAAGGATGGTGTTACATGGACCTGGCTCCAATCCCACCCACACTGTGTCACCTTAAAACAGATGCTCTTCCCTGCTGAGCCTCAGTCAATATCTTATCAAAACACAGGAATAGTACCGAGGATTACATGTTGAGAGACACTATACAAAGTTCCCAGATTAGTATCTGTAGCATAATATGTGGACATCCCATATCAATCTACCTTGCTTCATTTCTTTCTTCTAACAGTGGTTCTCAAGCTATGACTGACAACCCCTTTGGAAGTGACTGAATGATCCTTTTACAGGGGTCACATATCAGATTATCCAGCATATCAGATATTTACATTATGATTCATAACAATAGCAAAATAATAGTTATAAAGTAGCAACAAGATAATTTTATGGTTTGGGGCCATCACAACATGAAGAATTGTATTAAAAGGTCATAGCATTAGGAAGGATGTGCCAACTGGAGAGCTGGCTCAGCAGTTAAAAGCACTAGCTGCTCTTCCAGAGGACTGGAGTTCAATTCCAAGTAAGCATGGCAGCTTTCAACTGTCCATAGCTTCAGTTATGGGATACTCAATACCCTCTTTGGCCTTAGAGAGCACCAGGCAAGTATGTGGTACACACACACACACACACACACACACACACATATATGCAAGCCAAACACACATAAAAAATTTAAAGAATAAATATTAAAAAAAAAATCAGTGTTTTTTAAGAGGTATGCTAGCAAATGATTGACTCTGAACTGTCAAGGAAATGCAAATGACGAAAATCCTAGCGAGTCAGGCCTAGTTGGTAAGAATTAGGGGTCATTATGAGGAAGAGAAGACAGAAGACCAGCCTGTCAGTTCTGTTCAAAATGGACCACTGAGGCAGACAATGACCTATGGAGAATCGTCAAGATCACAAAGAAAGGGCTTGTGTGAAGTGCCTGGCCTGTGCTGGGTAGAGCTGACCGACATTCTTTTCTCAGTAGTGCCGACCACATTGTGCACCACCAATCTCTTAGCTCTCAGCCCTACTCTCTATATTCCCTCTGTTCACTCTGTGTATTGGGGGACTGGATCTCTTGCACACAAGTAACTCCATGGGAGTTAGGCTATGGGAGGTTAGAAAGCTTCACCAAGGTGGGAGGAAGGGAGACGTTAAGTTGTCCATCCTTTTTCTCTTTGCCCCAGTGGCATCCTATAGAACTACTTCTGCAGATCCCCAATTTCAAAACAACCAGCTCCTCTGAGCTCTCACTGCCCTGCTCTCCCTGATGCCCCAGCTATAGCTCTATCATCACTACCTTCGCATGTGGTATGCCTGTCCTAAGACTGAAGCAACTGTCAGCCATTGCTAAACTCACCCCTTCTTCAGTGTCTTGATTATAACTGTAATGGCAAACCAGTTCTATGGGGCCGTACATCTGCTGAAAGACTGAACTGTTTTATGTTTCCTCACTAACCTCTAGCTAACACAACATCTAATCAAAGCATATCCATGATCATTTGTATAATCACGTATGATTCCATACTTTAGAAAACATACAAACTCAAGCTACATCGTGATAATCTCATGGTAAAGAGAAGGAAAAAAATCCAGTTCAGAGTTCTTCAGCCAAAATATATCATAGGTCTGCTAATACAGGGTAATTACTCATTTGTGAACATAGCATGCATTTAATTCAGCATTTGCAAGGACGACGTAGAAAAGGCAAATGCCAAGTTCAGAAATTAATTCCCTAGGTATAATTTGAAATATATTCCACAAATATCCAAAACAATGAGGGAATAAAAATCTGGCAGTTGCATAATGGAGTAGGAAATGATGTTGGAAGTCATGATTGTACACAGCTAGATCAAAGCAGAAAGTCCAGATAGAGCCCAGGAAGCAGAGCTGGGGAGGTAAGAGGAACCCATTGAAACCACTGATACTTTTTTGGTAGGAATGAGAATCATAGATGAAAAAAGTGAAGGAGACCCAGGAGTGACTGGTGCAGAGCTTAGTGCATCTTAGACACCGTTGTCTAAGTACCAGCTTGGATGCAGCCCTGAAGGATGAAGGAGGAAACCATCTGATCGCTACGAGCACTAAATGTTCTTCCTCTGCACTGCTGTTGTTTGAGATGACGTCTTCTCTCTCTCTCTCTCTCTCTCTCTCTCTCTCTCTCTCTCTCTCTCTCTCCCAATCTCCAATCAATCTTGCCGGTGTTTACATCATTGATTATTCCAAGATCAACAATGCTTTAGCAGTTTTGCATGCTTAGATAAGAAAACTATTAAAAACTGTAAGAACTTGAGGAAAGCAAATCGGAGGGATAATGAGCTGGAGGCTGGGATGGACAGAGGAAATGAGAGCCAGATTGGCTTAAGCAATCATATTTCCAGCACAGACCCAAAGAAAATCAGGCATATTGTGTGGAACAAACAAATTCCAATTAGAGAATAGATTCCAGCATTGACCTAATTATCTAGTGTCCAGTTCTCATTTTTTATGGGATGAATCCAGGCAAGTAAAATAAATTATTGGAGCCAAAGACACCCCTTCTAATAATGAAAATCACTTCCTTTTTTTCTTCTTGAAGTCCCAGATGGTCAAAAAAATAAAAATAAAAATCCCAGAATATTATTCTTTGTGTAGTTTAAGCCTTAAATATAACATCTATCTGGATAATATAACTTCCGTGGATTGATGTAGGTAATTCCTATGCAGTCAAGGGAGGTGCAGGGAACGAGTTCAAAGGAAGGACAAGAAGCCTCAACTTTGAAAGGATAAAGCACCAGTAAAATCGATTGCTCCTAAGTAAATTATTAGTTGAACGAAGAGGAAGGATTAAGGCTAAATACTGGGAACGCCTTGTTAAGCTGAGCAGTTGTGATCCAAGTGTTCCCGGGAAACCGTCTCTAAGCTAAAAGGGAGTAGGAGAGAAACAACTGTAGTCAACTGTAATATAGCAAGTATCTGTCACGTGATTTAATTACAGAAATGAAAGCAACCCAGGAATTATGTGGTCTATTCAAGCCTGCAAGGAGCACGAACAAAGAATATAATTGTACATCAAGGCTGTTGATTAAACAATTACTATTTAAAGCAGATATAGATTTAAAATTAATTTGCTTCTGCATTCTGAGGATTTGGGGACCAAGATAAACAGTGTTTGAAGTTTAATTATCTGTGTGTGTAAGATGAAGGGGCTCATTTCAATTTGGTTAGCACTGCGGAGCATTTTGGATAGTATAAAGGGAAGCATCCAACACCACGACAAGTCTCTGCAGCATTGAAACGTGTGATTAAACTGAGCAAGAAGGCCTGCTCAACCTAATCCCCAGAGAATGGGGGGATAGTGCAAGAGACACTGTACAACTGCACATTAATATTCATATGAACGTTAGTATGAAGTTTACCTGGAGGGCGAATACACTATCTCCAAGAGAACAGACAAAGGCTAAGCACACAGCCCCAGCTCCACCACAGAGACAGCTGGGGAGTGGACACCTTTACTTAGGGCCAGACATGTAGGACACCTATCTGCCAGCTACTTTAAATGGAGTGACTCTTATCAGTGGCCACAAGCACAGTGTCCCAGAGCAGAACTGCAGAGTTGAGGGGTGGGCATGTAACAAGGATGAGTTGGATTTGGCTTGAGAGGCAATAAACGGAGAGCAGACCATTCCTAAGTTAAGGGGTGACTGTTGCTGCGATGCATAAAATCATCCTCTGTGTCTGCACATGCAGAACAAACCACAACGGATGAGATTTCCTGTCCTCAAACTGAGCTCACCACATGCCATGAAAGGAACATGTGCTTAGTAACCTGGTTGTATTTGAAACCTCCAACCCCACCACCAGCTAAGTGGTGACATGTTCTATCTTGTTTCTGTGAGAAGGGAACTAAAAGCATTTGTTCTCCTGAGTTCTTTCTGCTCCCTGAGCAAAACGGAAGCCATCACTTCTTTGTCAGGCAGCTGCAAATATTAAAGACAATGTAAAGTCCCGAAGCATATTCTGTTCCTCGTTAAGAACCCCTCAGTGAGTCACCATTGGTTTCCAGATGAAGACTAAGCTTAGGTAGGCCTCAGGATGGCATGGCTGCTACCCATCTTCTTTTGTACCCTGCATCCAAACACTACCTCCAGCCATGGCGACTTTCTGGCAGACGTCTACCTTCTTGCTTCCAAGTTTATCCATTTGCTTCTTCCCACTGTCTTGGAACAAACTTTTACTCCTCTGTTTCAACCAGTTGGCATCTTCATCCTTCAGATTACCCTTCATTTCACCTTAAGTAGTAGCTAAAAACTCGAGTTTGGATGATAACCATGTAGGTTCAAAATCCAGACTCTGCCACTTATCATTCACATCCCTTTTGCTTGCTGAGATTCCTTTTCTGTGAAGCAGCAGTGACTAATATTATTTATATTTATCATGGGGTTGTTACACCGGCCCATGAATGAATGCTTAAGATGCTCTCAAAACAAAGCCCTTATTATGGGAAAACCTTGGGAAATTGCTCTTCAAGCGTAGTCCCTAAAGGTCTCTTGCAGTAAGTAGTTGGGATCTAGAATGCTTGGTCCCCATCCCAGTGCCATTAGAAGGTGCTATACTTTTAATGTCTGTAGTCTAATAGGAGGATGTCTTAGATTACTGGAGGTGTGTTTTCAGAGCACACAGTAGAATTCCAACTCCTTGTGATCTTTCTTTTTGTTCCCTGGCATAAAGTGAATGACTTTGTTCCATCACATGCCCTCCTGTGCATGCCCAATAAGGGCACAAAGACAAAGGAGCAAAATGACCTTGACTAAAACCCCCACCTTGTGAGCCAGTCTGCTTACTGCCTCACCTTTTTCACAGAAACATAACTAGCTCACTTCCATTCACCACACTTGCAATTTTAGGTTTGTATGATTATTCTTAGCACACTTGTCTTTCCACTAGAACAAAAGCCCCATGGGGCAGGAATTTGCCTGTGTGTAAACCCATACTCCAGAAGTTGTCCTTAATAGGATAGACACACATTTTCTGAGCAATAGTTGAATGAAAATGTTAGTTCCTGATGTGCAACAGAGCCTCAGTAAATACTCTTTCAAACAACAACCCATGAATAATGCCAACTGATAAGCCAAAGGGAAATGTCCTTTCTCCTTTACTTTGCCCAGTGGTTCTCAAGTAAGGGTGATTTCTGCCTCCTAAGCTATATAAAGGGGTAGCAAGGTGCTACTGGCATCTCTTGGGGCCTGCCTAGGGAGGCTAATAAGTATATAGTGAACGTTAAAGCAGTTCCACAACAGGAATTGATTACTTAGCACAAATGGCAATGGTCTCTAGGCCGAAAGAACCTAAATTCTGCATTTGCCATTTTTCCCTAAACATTTAATTCAGTGGTTGAGTTAGGGATAGCAGGCAAATCTGGTCTGCCAAGGACAATTATCTTCATCCTTGGCCTGGCTTCCTTTTTAGGTTACAAGGTCATTCTTGCCCCTCCCTATCACCCTTAAGTCCTACAAGTCTATCTGGGCAGCCTCTATCCTCATTATCCCTGTGCCAGTTATGAAACTAAACATGAGAATATGGGCCCTCTCCTTAGGGTCAGTCATCTCCATTGAATCCATGTTCCTAGTCACAGCAAAACTCTCAACAGATGGAACTTGTGAGCACAGCTACTTGGTTTTCTGAGTAGAATGGATAAAGACTGTAAAGTCAGAGCTGGGTGTAGATTAGTGCTGACATGTACAAGTTGCCATGCATAAAATAGAGTCAAGACAAAGAGGACTCACCCTGACAATAAGTGCTGTGCTCAAAATCTATCAAGACATAAAGTCACAGGGACAAATTACAGGATCAGAAGAAAAGTGGAATAAATTATTCTGAATTGGAGCTCAGATAATATCAGATGCTCCATAGCATTCAAGTGTTAGAGATTGATAAAAATTAAAGTCTAATATTTCATTGACTACAAAAAGTGGCATGAACACAATGATTTCAAAGTATGTTAAACAGAAGTGACAAATATTTTTGACAATGTGCATAAGCTAGAAGATGAAGCAGAATAAAGCCACAGCGCTGGACTCTAAGACTCAAGAACATCATTCTGACTTGCAGACTCTCAGTTCTGGGATTTCAATATCCACTCTTTACCTCATGCTCACATGGCCTCTTCCTCAAGCTAGGTTTGCCACCACACTCAATTGTTGGAGAACAAAATGATTCAGCCACTATAGGAAACATTCTGGGATTTCCTCAAAAGGTTAAACATAGAACCACACAACCCTGCAATTAGGCTCCTGGGTAAATAGCTAAACAACATGAAAACAGATACTCAAGCAAGACATGTACGTGCTTATTTGGAGTGACACTATTCACAATAGCCAAAGTATGGAAAATCTCTGCTGTCAATCAACATATAAATGGTTAAGCAAAAAGTACTGTATCCACATAATAGACTACTATTCAGTCATGAAAAGAAATGAGATGCTGTTACAAGTTACAGGTTGGATGAACATCCAAAACTAGTATGCTAAGTGACAAAAGATTCCATATGCTATCATCCCATCTATATAAGGATTCTGAGTAAATCTATCCACAAAAACAGAATCTGGATTGATTTGCCAGGTTCTGAAGAAAAGGGAATATTCAGAAAAATGCACAGCAAGCATTTAAAGGCTGAGAGGTTCTACTCATTAAACAACACAGAGTGGAGGAGATGTTTGAACTAGATGGATGGTAATCGTAAACACCATAAATGTATCAAGGTCTCTTACCTCTGGAGCACCTTGCTGCACCTGGCAAGAGTCGCCATCAATTATAAAACCATTAAGCTCCAGAAATAGGAAGATGATTCTATGAAAAAGCCCATTCTTTCTAGATCAGCAGATAATCGAGCAAGAGTATGTCTCACTTCCCATTCTTCTTTTCCAACATGAATAGTGATAAAATGGTAAGGATCAATTAGCAAGAGGAGCAGAACTTTGGGACATGGCTCAGTATAAAATAGGCAAGTTACCAGTGGATCCACAGTGATGTATCAGGGGCCTGGGGCCTGTTCTGTGAGTAGTACAGATAGAGTTCATAGGTTAAAACCCAATTCTTAGGTATGGACTTTAGTAGATCAAATCATAAACAGGCTATTATTAAAGAGAGCCCGGAGAGGTCTCTCTACTTCTACTATGAGAGAACACAGTGGGAAGATGGCCATCATGAATCAGGAAATGTTTCCTTGCCGAGCCCACAGCTTCCTTGATTTGGACTAGCCAGCATTCAGAAATGTAAGAAGCAAAGTTTTGTTGTTCATAAGCTACCCAGTCTATAGCACTTTGGTATAGTAACAGAAACAGATTTGGATACCAGCACTAGGATTGCAGTATCTCTAAGACCCCAAAGCACCATTATAATCCACAAATTTAGAACATTGGTTCTTGAATATCCATTCTCTTTAGTATTTGTGTTCTTTTTACCAACCCAATTTTATCACCAAAACTGTACTTCCAATATCCACCATTTCTTTTTAAATGAAATCTTTTTAATTGAAATAGAATTACATCATGTTTCCCTCCCTTTCTTCCTCAATTCCCTCCCAGTTACCCTCCCTTGACCCCTTTCCATACCTCTCTACTCCCAAGTTGATAGCCTCCTTTTCTTTTATTATATCGTTACACCCATACATGTATATGTATATACATATATATGTGTTTGTGTGAGCACAAATGTATGTAAATACATTTACGTATATATGGCTTCAAGGCTGACACCTCTGCACTGGACAACTGATAAGGGGGTTCATTCCAGGAAAGCTAATTCCTCTCCCAGCAATCAATAGTTGCCACAGTTCTTTGTTTAGGGGTGGAGCCCCATGAACATTTCCCCTTCCATATTAACACATCCATTGTTACTGCTATTATTTCAGACTGTTTGGTGCATCCATTACTGTGACAGACTGTCTCACAGCAGACTTCCTAGGATTCTGGCTCTTACAATCTTCCCAAAGCCTCTTCTGAAATGTTCCCTGAGCCGCAGATGCAGGAGCAGAGACGTAGACATATCCATTGGGGCTGGGCTCCCCATGATCCATTGATCTCTGTACTGTCTCCAATTGCAGTATTATGTGATCATTTCCATTTGCTATAACGAGAATGGTCTTTGAGGAAAGGTGCTAGCTGAACTTAACTGTGGTATAAGGATAAAATTTAGGATGTAGGGAGTTATGCTGGTCTAGTAAAGTGGCAGTAATCATTTTTCTCTAACGGCCAAGGCCTCACTAACCCTGGGAAGCTGGCAAGGTTTCCAGTACCAGGCATGATTTCTGTCCTTTTGAGTGGGCCTGAAATCCAATTAGACAGCTCTTGGTTGCCACCAACATGGGAGTGCCATTTCTTACACCTTTATTCATATCTTGCCATGCTGGTAATTGTCATGGTTCATAGGAGTTACAGCTGGGTAGGCTTTTTAATTGCCTCCCTCCCTTGGCAGCTTGCATAGTATTTTCTGGAACCATGAAAGCTAGACCACAATAAAGAGGCTTTCAGGTCAAATATAGCTAAAACCGTCCTATTCATATGTCCTAAGCGTATGGTGTCTTCAACAATACAGGACCACCATTAACATCTAAGAGACAATCAAGGGCTACATCAATAATCTATATTATTTGGGGAGCCACTTAAACTACCCTGATCAACCCTTCAAAGGGAGGTTTCTTGTGTTTGATACTGGGTTTTTTTGTTAGTCTACAGCTCTTGTGGGGAGCATTGTCAGCCCAAGCAGCTTAGCTTCCATAGTGTGTACACATATATTAAGGGAATATAAATTAAAATGCACATTACATTTACATTTATTATATATAAGTGTACATAAATTATAAAATAATATGATTCCTTGATACTTCATCAAACAAAGTTGGTATTATTTGTCCCCCTTTCTCCCTCCCTCCACCCCACTGGAGCCTCTCCCAATTACTCCATTTCGCATTTCACAGTTTCCCCTTCTATTCTTATGACTACCTAAGTTAGTCACCTTTCCTTGATTAAAAAGAAGACTGAAAGGTGTAAGAACCCAAAGAATCTTTCTGAAAAGAAACTGGTAGGATCCAAAAAGAGCATACACACCCCTCAAAAAGTAAAAAATAAAAAGTCAGTTCATGTCAAAATAATTAATGCCAGAAAAACATCTGGTAGATTTTCCAAATACGAATCTCCTATAACACATCTTCATAGCATGGGTGGGCTAGCCTATTGCCGAAAAAGGTACTGGTCCCTCTCAGCTTGCATAGTGAGCTAATGCTCTCCCCAAATATTTTCCTTAAAGAGACATAATACCATAGTTAATAATGATTGTCAATTTGACAGGATCCAGAATCACCTAGGAAACAAACCTCTTGGCATGTCTTTGGAGTAGTTTGAAAACTGAGTTAATCAAAATAGATATACCCACACTTACATGTAGGTGGCCCCAGTCTGTAGGCTAGGATCCAAGATTGAGTAAAAATGAAAAGGAGGTCCAAGTACTAGTATTGAATTCTCTCCATTTCCTGACTGTAGACACAGTGAGAGCACACAGTGAGAGCACATGTCCCTATTGCCATGTCTTCCCAGCCATAGACTGTGGTGGTATGAAAGAGAATGACTTTCATGGGCTCACATAGTTGAATAGCTGGTCCACAGTTGGTAGAACTGTTTAGCAGAGAGTGGGAGGTGGGATCTCAGATGAGGTGTGTCACTGGGGACAGTCTTTGGGGCTTCAAAAGCCCATTCCATGACCTCCCCATTAGTTTGCCACTTCCTACTTACAGATCTAAATGTAGCCTCTCAGCTACTGTACCAGCACCATGTTGTCCTGCCTGCTGCCATGTTCTCCATCATGGTGGTCTCGGACTCACCTTCTGAAACTGTAAGCCCTATAAAGTCTTTCTTGTATAGGTTGTTTTGGTCACAGTATCTTATCACAACAGCAGAAAAGGAACAAAGACAGGGTATCCTCAAACTGTGAGCCACATGAAACCTTGCCTCCCATAAGCTGGTATTTTGTCATGGTAGTGAAAAAAGTCACCGCTGCACATGAGTCAGGCAACCATGTAGAACATTACTGGACAACTGGCCTTGCCTCTACTTCCTGAAGAGTATGTGTAGGCTCCTAAAACAGCCATAGAAGGCCCCACCACAGAAACACAAGCAAGTTGCTTTGCAGGAGAAAGAACAGATATTTCGTCAAATGCTCAATGTTCTTTTATTCTCTCTTGCCCTGAGTATACAACATGAACTAGCAATTAAAAAATAAATAAAAATTAAAAATAAATGACTGCTGCTCATCTTGCTAATGACATTAGGCAAAGCACTTCAGGTCCTGGTTTTTTTTTTCCTTTAGATTTAAGCATTTCTGTCTCAACTCCAAACCTTGGTCAAGTCTTGGGAGCCCAGTCACCTAATGTGGAACAGATTTTCCTCCAGGATGTTCAGACCTAGCTATGAGCTCCAATCGATGCCCCTTCTCACAGATGGAACTTAAGGTCTTCAAAAACATACCCTTCTGTATAGATCAGAGCAAGTGACTGTTGAATATGATGAACTCAGAGCCTAAGCTCTGAGGAAACAGGAAATTACAAACCGCCTTCATGAGAAATTTGGTGTCATTGAACCAGTACACTGTGTTCTGCCTTTCGGTATTATTAAATCCAATTCTGGGTGGCTTCTGGAACAAGGCAAATAGACAGGATTTCTTTGGGCTAACATCTGGAAGCATGCATGTCCCACACAGTTAAGTCTATGGAAATGGGATTCAAATGCTGGCACTGTCCTGTGCCAACCTAAGACCATCACAGCACAATGTGTCTCAAAGACTCCCTAAGACAACATCACAAACTTGGACAATGGTTGGCAGCAGTCAGCTTCCAGCTGTGCCAGGCTGGGTTTGTTTTAAGGGCAGAAAGCATTTAATGGCTATGAATACTTCATTTAGCTCTTTTTTTCTAATGCATTATAAGAAATTCTCTTTTCAGCACTTGACTCTGCCAAATATCCAATCTCAACATCCCATCCAACTAACAGGGGAAATTTCATCCAAATCTTTTATTAAGCCTTTCTCAGGCACTCAGTGCTTGCAGAAGACTTTGAAATAATTTAGTAGCCAAAACTTGTGTACTGACTCAGGTCACCACATACAGAAAGGAAATTGCCCTCTTACTGTTTAACACTGACTTTGCAGAGAAAGACCCTCGAGGCTCTAGGGAGATTTATATCTACTTGCCAAGATCTTATTGGAGTGAAAATGAAGTACAAGTCTAGACTCTCAAACCTCCCAGGGCTTGTCTTATACAGACACAGAGGGGCAGCTGACTCCCAGGTTGAGGTGAGCAGTGACTGAGATGTCTCCCATGTGATCTGTGACAGTTCTGGAGTTTTCCACTTGGCCTATGCCTCAAGGACTCTTTCTGATACAAACAAAGCCTGCATTGAGACAGTTGAAGGTGTTGCTTAACAGGACTGATACATTAGTTAGCTAACATATTAATTAGTTTTCTTTTATCTGTATGACCTGGTATTGCCAACAAAGAGAAGGAGGCCTGAAACAAGGAAGCTTGAAACAGGAAATTTAGGGTAAGTAGGCTCTGGTGAATGAAGAGAACAATCCAAAGCATGGGCATGTCTGGAGCAAAGAGGTGAGCTAGCTAAGAGGTAGCGATGGGCAGAAGAAAAGGATAAGGATACCAGAAACTCAATTTCCATTGAAATAGAGCAAGAAGAACAGAGGAAATAAAACCAGATTTGGCATGGTTGGCAAGCCTGCTCCAGGCCAGCGCTGCTTGCCAGGAAAGGAGAAGCCAGTGGTAAGAAGATGTGAGTTTTTGAGACCTCAGGAAATGATTTACAGGGAAACAACAAACTGTCAACGGTATATGTAAGAGTTTCTCTGATTGGAGGAATGGAGAGGAGACCCTGGAACTTCCATGGGACAGCCATGCTCACCTACTTCCTAGGGAGGCAGATGGTCCTGGCACAGTCCACAGTCCATGTTGTGGTTAAACCTCTGTGTCCACCTCTCCAACTCTGCCTAAACTTCCTGATCTAAAAATGGAAACCTGCTGATGCAGATACCCCTGTCCTACCTCTGGCACCAGAAAAATGTCCATGGACTTTAACACACCCACACTGGTTCCCTTCCTGTCTCCCAGTATCTGCTTTTTGTTCCATCTAGGACTTCCAGGACAAAATTGTTAATAAAAGATATGATGTCTTCAGTAAAATATATCTAGTGCTAAGTTGATAGTTTACCTAAAATCTTTATTACATATTTAATATGGGTTCCTTCCTATAGCCAAAGGCCTCAGATTCTTAACTTTCATGGAATTATCCTCAGTTCTTTGATGCCCCCATCTACATGCTGTGCCGACTTCTCTCTGTGCTTCAGCTTGTGCTGGATCCTGAAAGACCATGGTAGAGAGATGTTGCCGCCCTTCTCTGACATCCTCTGCTCACTTATCCGTCTAATCCCTAAGGTTTTATGTTGTCTCTTTCCCCCAACTGTGTGTATGAGAGAGTGTATTTGTGTGTGTATGCTAGTGTTTATGTGTGAGTACATATATACCATAGTACATACATGGAGGGCAGTTCTATCTATCTATCTGTGTGTGTGTGTGTGTGTGTGTGTGTGTGTGTGTGTGTGCGTGTGCTAGTATTTATGTGTGAGCACATGCATAATGCAGAACAGTTCTCTCTCTCTCTCTCTCTCTCTCTCTCTCTCTCTCTCTCTCTCTCCATCCCTCTCGTATATATGTGTGTGCACATGTGCTTATATTTATGTATAAACACATGCATACCATAGTATGCATACTGAGGTCAGAGGACAGCTTGCAGAAGTTGGTTTTCTCCTTCCAGTATCTGGGACCCAGAGACAGAGCTCAGGTCTTCAGGCTTGAAGACTTGTGCCTTCCCTCCATGGGTCATCTTAGTGGCCTTGAGTTCTCTACTCTTATAAATTAACCCAAAGAGAACCATTGGTTAAAGCTTAAGAAAATCCAATGAAGCTGGGCAGTGTTGGCACACGCCTTTAATCCCAGCACTTGGGAGGCAGAGGCAGGTGGATTTCTGAGTTCAAGGCCAGCCTGGTCTACAGAGTGAGTTTCAGGACAGCCAGAGCTACACAGAGAAACCCTGTCTCAAAAAAAAAAAAAAAACAAAAAAACAAAAACAAAAGAGAAAAGAAAAAAAAAGAAAAATCCAATGAGAGAAATTGCTGCTCATAGAGAAATTGCTGCTCATAGACAAAATGTTCACATTATTTTACTACACCAGTCTTCACAGGTAACCAACTGAAATTTTAGTAGAGACATTAAATAGAGACAGTAGACCATCATTCTAAATGAATGGCTCTTTTTGGGGGACTTTGGCCATCAGAGTGGGTTGGCATGGGAGAGGAGAGAAGAAGAGTGAGCCTGCAGTTTGGACCCTGCCCTACCCATGTTCATAACCTGACTCCTCAAGTAACTGCCACGCACGCTGTGGCCAAAGCATACCTTGTTTTACTTAGTTGAGTCTGTTAAACACTTGATTGAGCTTGGGTTACTAAAATGAACTGAAAGATCCAAAGGCAGCAATCAACAGTAAGCTCAGTTATGGAAAGTAACATCCTTTGGGGTCAAATATAAAAATCTTATTAAGTTGACAAAGAACCTACTGAGTGACTCAGCTACCTAGAAAGGGGCAAAATTGTTCCATACAAGAAAGTGAATTCTTTCCCTTCCCAGTTGTAATGTGGGACAAGTTATTTAGACTCTTAGATAACTTATCTACAAAACGGCATAAATATATTCATGTCAGGAGGTTAAAAGGATTCAGTTGAAGGTTTATGGAACATGTGCAGGACAAGCCTACCCTAAGGTTTGCTATACCACCATAAGCAAGTGAAAATACCAGCATTTCAAGGGTGGAAATCTTTGGCCTCCAATGCACTCAGAGGTAACTGTGGTAGCTATATTGTTGACAAGAGTGGGAAATCATTCACATCTGAGATTTTTGCATTGCCCTTTGGGACAGCTGACAACACCCTGAACTATCTGCCCCAAAGATACATATTACCTGTTTCTGGCAGCCTCCATGGCCAAGAGACCCTGGCTATCTCTGAGAGACTTCTTCCCACCAGGCAGAAGGCAACCACCCCATGTCCTTTCACTCACCTGCCATTCCCCCTTACCTCCTCCCTTCTCCCCTACCAGCTGAGATCCTGCAAGAGCTTGTCTAGCCTGAACTCTGGGCTGTTCTTTTGCCTTTAAAATGCCTGCCCAGATTAATCAGTAACCAGCAGCCCTTGGCTGCCACTGGGTCTCTTGCCCTGACATGAGTCCCTTCGCCTGCCAACCAGAAGATGTGACGTTTTAGGGAAGATTCAGTTCTTGGCCTTTACCCTCCCTGCCTGTGACAGCCTCCTTTGAAGGTTACCTGTCTTTGCTGGCAATCTTGCACATGAATGCAAAGTTAAGTGGGTGCTTGACCTGACCTTGGAGAAGCACACCAGTCTATATATGAGTTCTAAAAAGGACCACTTGACATTTGCTGTCTTATTTGTGTCTAGACTGGGAAAAAAGAAGCCTCATGTGGAGAGATTCTCTCTTAGGTCTGGGGATGTGGCTTGTGAATGGCACTTGTCAACTAAACCTTGCAGTGATATTCAGCAGGCGCAGAGCAGAGGAAATGTTAATGTAATCCTGCCTAGCTGCAGGAACACATTTGAATAGAATCAAAGTCATATGTGGAATGTTTTTCTCGTATACTGTCTTCTCAGCATATATTAACCTTTTGCCAGCTTGAAAAAAAAAATAAAAAGGCAGCAAAGTGGGATGATCCACTCATTCAGTCATTCTTCAAAGCATTATTGAACACCCGTTATGTGCCAGACTGTATACCCCAGCAGGAAGGATTAAAATATTGAATGAGGCAGAGATCATTTTAGGTGAATAATTTACTACTCAACATTTTGTCATGAGAAATCCACTACTCAGTTTCTTGAACAAAGCAAAAAGACCACGTGCATATTTCTAGACTCTTTGACTCACTTGGGGCTAGGAAGTGGGGAAGGTGGGCTCCCTGTAAAGAGCAAATACTGTTCAGTTTGCTAGGGCATGCTTTGAATTTATGAAAACTTTTACAGAATGAAAAATAAAGCCTGGCTGATATGTGGGAACATCTTGCAAGCAACTAGAATGGATGGAATGACCTGGGCAATCTTTCAGGAAATTGCCCGGACCTGCCATTGTTTGTGAAATCGTTTTTTCAAACAAGAAGAGTCTGCAATGGCCAAGCTGGGCCAGTTCTCACTTGTTCAGTGTCTGACCCATTGCCTGATACCGCTGATAGCAAAATTCAGCTGATCATCGTTGTCTGATGAGCTGCACAAGGCACTCCATTTAGCCAAAGCTCCCTGATGCAGTGCTTTTAGAGAATTCAAGGACTTAACTCTGGCACCATCGTCAGAAGTGCATGTTCCAGTTGCTGAGTCAGAAGAATGAAATTGGAGTTGGGCCTGATACAAAAGAGTGAGTCAAATTAAAGATGATTGTTTCAGAGCAAACCCTACTCCTCCGAAGAGTACCAGGGGTGAGGTGGGGTGGGGTACCTCAGCAAATGTCTATGACCCATTCATTCATGCAACAATTATGGGACACTCCCCATGTTTCTAAGTGCTAGGAACAGAACGGTAAAAGAGAAAAGATTTCATTCTCTCTACATCTATATTATAGTGGACAGCACCAACATATTAGCAGTATAATTTAGATTATTGTGAGAGTGAAGAAAAATTGACAAATATGCCAAAGAAAAGGTGATAAAATCACTTTCATTGGACCTGCTGCAGACAATTGGATCAACTTTCTTCTTCAAACAGAAGGAAATTCCACACTGTTGGCGTTTCCTATCCAGTTTCCATACCTACGAATGAGAAATATTTGGGGAAAATGTATCTGTACTGAACACATACAGATCATACAGAGTTTGCTCTTTTCCCTAAAATATTCAGCAAACAACTATTTGTATCAGGTTAGGTATTATATTAGTCTAGAGCTGATTTAATGTAAATGAAAGGCTATGCATAAGTTATATGAAATACTAGGCCATTTCACATATTTGAGCATCCATAGTTTTTATACCCATTCTGGATCCTGCAACCAATACCCTAAAGACAGCAAAGGATGACTATACATGGAGTGGAAAGATGATAAATTATTTCAGGGGCTCGTAGAGCAGATACTAGGCTGATCTCTCATGAACACTTCCCAGCCTATGCATGTTCTGTTATGGGAAGCTCTTGTATTAGGAAGGTGCTGTGCCCTGGTGACTGCAAAATCAGCCGAAGTCCCACTGAAACTGCAATAGCTCTTACTGCTGCTGCAAAAGCCACTGAATCTGGCATCTGCCTCTTCCTGCTTCATGCCCTGGCTACAGCTGCTACTGCTTCCTCTAGATTCATGCCACTTCTGCCACAACCTGTGCCAGCACAAGGATACCAAGTCCAACCCAAATGGAAACCCTTTGAACCACAAAATGGGTGCCCTGCGTTTTGTTGGTGGAATATAAAACTTCTCTAGAATTCAAGCTCTAAGAGAGTCTGAGTCAGGGGAGCAGAGAAGGGTTGCTATGGATTCTTAGCCTAGAAAAAGAGGGACTAAATGGATCTTAAACTACTCAAGTCCATGGGAGCCACCACACCACTTTGGGAAGAATGATCAGAATATCTCTAATGGTGGTGACAAGGTGTGCTCAAAAAACATGAAGGAACAGAGAAAAAACTTTCCAGACATGGAGAAAAAACATTAGCAGTAAGTTTATGCATAGCAATCAGCACAGTAAAGAACATTGAGGAGCCATGAGAACCTAAATCAGCCAAGCTTAGACGATCACAGTTAGGAGTCTGGATTTTATTCAGGGTATTTAAAAATCCTGGACAGTTTTATGAAGGGATTTGGAAAATTTTGTTTTCTGTGTTTTAAAAGAAAATTCTGATGGCAAAGTACAGAATAGGTTATCAAGGAACAAAGGTAGGAGACACGACAGACAATATTTAAGGACTAGAGTTGGTGAAGCCCTGGGCTATAGTGAGGATCACTGCATTTCAGGGTCCTAATCCTAACCCTGAACTATAGAACCAGACACATTAGGTTCACAGGTATCTGTGCTTCTCTGTTGTTGGAAGAAGCCTCAGCCACTAAGCCCCATGTTTTGTTCTCCCAACTGGCCATTACCCTCACTCCCTGGAGTATGTTTATTGGTATATATTCATTGATATATTCATTGTACAAAGTAATGAGCATCATGATGACATTTTCATGTATCATATGCTTTGACCATATTCACCTCCCCTCTCCTCCCCTGGCCCCTTTGATTGTTCCCATCTATACCCCTAGTCTGAGGTATTTATGAGGTGCTGAAAAGCGAACCTCAAACTGTGTATGTAAGCTGCTAACAGGGAGAGAAACCATACTTAGACGCTGGGATAAAGGTGATAAAATACATGTGGACCATGTGAGCAATAAGGGAATTAGTGTATAATCTTCACAAGAAAAAAGTCCTTAAACCCACTTGGAGGTTACAAAATGATGTGAGACAAAATGTATGAATTTAGAGCTGTGGTGAGCCAAAGTCCTATGCTGCCATCTTGATGGGGCAAAAATAATTTTCAGCTCGCTACCCTCTTCCATGGTTCCCTTCCAACCTCTCTCTACAGTGTGAAGCATGTGCTGTAAGTAATAAATGAGAATATTTACTGAGATTTATAAACTAGCAATTAAATTATGTCAAAAGTATGACCATACATTATTGTCTCTTTATAATCATCAGTGCTAGAAATGACCAGCTTGGAAGCCACTCCAAACTAACTGAGAAAGACCACAGCACTGGACTCTGCTTTAATTTCCTCAAGAAATAAATAAACAAAATAAGGAGTCTCAACAAGAGATAGAAGGAGGGCAGTGCACATGCCCTGCCTCCCCCTAAACCCTCAGAGCTCTTAGGATGGCTCTGTTGCTGGAGCAGATGCAAATAACCTTTGGCTCTCTGGAAGCATTAAATCTTCCCATGTCTCCAGCACTCTCCATGGGTATACTGGTGCCAAAACAGAAAAAAAGATTCAATCTTGTGTTGCTAGGTACTCACTCTTCTACTGCTAATAGAGAGGCAGGTGCAGTCGGCTGGGGCTGTTGGAAAAGGGAGAGAATTAAAATTGTTTATTGACCCATTTCAGATCTTGCCAAATCACAGAATAATACAGTTTATAACTTGTTCTCAGATTCTGTACCTCAATTGCTTTTAAGGGAAGTCCATCAATAAATACTTGGTACTTCCAAAATAAAAATTATTTTGCCAATATAGGACACTTCAAGCCCTGTGGATAAGTATTCTTGAGCCCTTTCTCCAACAATAAGACACATAAATCTACAGTTCTAAAGTCAAACTAATGACTTGTGGGTGATAGGACAGAGATTCTGCTCTCAAGAGATCAAGGCCAGTTACGTCACCTGTTATATAATAAAGGGAAGTTGCTCTACGTAAATATATATATATATATTGATTTTGTTGTTGTTGTTAAAAGATTGTATTTAATGAAATAACTGCTTCAGTCTCAAGGTTGAACTAAATTTGGCCCATTTTTCTGTCATGGAATTGTCGACTTGGGTTTAGCTGCTCAGTCTTGTGCTATCTCTGACTATAACTGGGTTTATGTTAAGTGCTTATACAAGGTTAGAAAGAACATGAGCACAATTTGGTTTTATTTTCACCTAATAAGAAGAGGGATTTGTACATAAGTCTTCTTTAGACTCTCTTAGTTCTGAGCATATGACAGATAGCTAACACACACCTCTGAAGTGTGTCAGTGAATCATGGCGTCCATCTGGTGCAGGCACACTCCATGCTGGACATTGTGGTTACTTCTATAATGTCTATTTCTTTCTTACTGATAAGCAATGGCACCTATCTGAATATATCAGTTAAAAAGATGAGTCTGGCTTACAATAGGCAACTTCAACTCCTTTTCTAGAGGTTAGCAAAGACATAGTCATATGACCCCACATTCTGGCCAGGAAGAAAGGAAGGAAGGCTTCTTGGAACATTCTTCTTGGTGCCTAGCAGAGAGTAATAGAGATATATTTTTTCTCTGCCTTCCTGAAATATGCAGATATGGTGGCTGTGGCTTGAATGCTGCCAGCAGCCACATTTTGAACATGAAGAAGTCAACTGGAGAATAAACCTAAGGCTCCAGAATAATGAATACAGTGAGAGAAGCCGGCCCTTCATTACATGCTCTGAATCATTAAATCTAACATAAAGATACCTCTCCTTCTGAATTGCCTGTTGTATGACCTAATGCCCACCCTTGTTTAAGTCAGCGGGATGTTCAATTCTTGAAAATGAAGGTATGTGATGAGAGAGCCTATCAATTTCAGAAAAGGATTTTGTAAGGTTAGCTATTTATTTCAAATACCTAGTTCACCGTTCTTTTAAATGCACAGCCAGTAATCAACATTTGTTGTTGTTATTGGTGTTAAAATGTCCTTAACAGTCTTCTAAAATCGATTTTAAGAATTAAGTCTATGAGGCAGTCAGGCTGAAGCTGACAATGTACAGCTCTGAGGGAAATCATCCTTGTGTTTGAAAGCAAAACTCACATGAGTGCAAATTTTGTTATCATTGCCAGTTGATTGTATTTGTATGGCTTGTTTCCTTTTACATTTCACTTATTCCTAGGTAGCTCTAATCAAAATACATACAATTATCATAAGATAGATTGTAAAAAGAAGGGAAACCAGTTTTGCAGGTACCTGTTCCTTCTTCCACATATTTAGTAAGATACCTACCCTGTGACTGAATAAAGACAGGCATGGGACTGATTGTCCAACATAAGATAGGATAGTGGTGGTTTGAATATGATTGGCCCAAGGAAGTGACACTATTAGAAGGTGTGGCCTTGAAAAGGTGGAGTCTTGTTAGAGGAAGTGTGTCACTGTGGCAGTGGGGCTTTGAGTTTCCATTCATTCAGATAGATAGATAGATAGATAGATAGATAGATAGATAGATAGATAGACAGACAGACAGACAGGTGCTTAAATCTGACCAGTGTGATCCAGACCTTCTTCCTGGTTGCCTGCAGAAGACAGTCTCCTTCTGGCTGCCTTTGGATCAAGATGTAGAACTCCCAGCTCCTCCAGCACCATGTCTGCCTGCACACTGCCATGCTTCCCACCATGATGATAATAGACTGAACCTCTGAAACTGTAAGCCAACCCAAATTAAATGGTTTCTTTTATAAAAGTTGCCTTGACCCTGGTGTCTTTTCACAGCAATAAAGTTTTAACTAAGACAGTTGCTAAGCACATAGACTCAACCTTGACTCTGTCATTTATATTTAACCTCTATCAACTTCTATTTACCTTTTTGTAAATAAGACATAGCAATCATAGTATTTCCCTCCTACCATTGTTCTGTGGGTTGTACAGGATAATGTGTGTGAGCACTTAGCATCCCATCTGCCGCACTGCAATCACCTGAGAAGCGTTATTAATATTCACTCTGTGGTGAAAGTGATCAATGGGTTTTACCTGGAAGGGAAATATTGGCATTTAAAAAGTATAGCTTGACAAACCAAGTTCTCTAGGTAGGTGAGGTTTCAAAGAGTATAGTCTGGGGCCCAACAGACAAGGTTGCTGCTCGTGAAGCCTTCCTCCTCAACATGTCTCTCCAATCCATCTTCCCTCCTGTCATCCACTACTTAGGAATTAACTGAGATCCTCACACAGAGCTCAACAGAATGAAAAGTTGTAACAGGGTAAGGAGGATTGCATGGGTTAGTTTAGAAACACTCAAATTTGTCTTTTTTAACATAGAGAATGTAGACAGTGAATAAATAAATAAAGGAAAGAAGAAAGGAAGGAAGGAAGGAAGGAAGGAAGGAAGGAAGGAAGGAAGGAAAGAAAGAAAAAAACCAATATAATCTGTTCATAATGGCTCAAGTAATGCAAGAGATTACTTGAAGTTAAGGTGCACAGAACCCTATGACTCTTTGGATACAGGCTACTACCAGGCTGGCAATGTGACCTTGAGAAGATCCAGGCATCCCTGTGGACTGCAGTATCCTCACCTGTTACACAAAGAACTTGGATGTGAAACAGCTTTTGTCAACATGAGCTATAGGCACATAAAGGAGAGGGGAGACATAGAGGGAGGCACCAGGGCAGACAAGACTTTCAACTGCTTTCATGTGCTTTTATGGCCATGCTTTCATAATCGCATGTTTTATTTTCTTTTCCATAAAATATTTGAGCAAAATGACAGTGATCTCCAAGATCATGTGTAGATGATTCTAATCGTCAGCCCTTCACATCCAAACCAATATCCCTGCTCCACTAAATCCAAGGGGGCATTGTCAACTCTCCCAGAATGACCTGGGAGCGGTGACTTCATGATTCCTTCTCCAGGGCTCTGAGAGCAAGCTGCTAATTAGCACCCCAGAGATGCTGGATTGAGGAAGGAACCATGCAGACAGTAAAGCAGGAAGAAAGGAGCTGGTCCCAGGTACAATTCACATTGTTGAGCCTTTTTGGAGGATTTTGGCTGATCTCTTTCTCCACCACTCAGAGAGATGGACTCTAATTACACTAAATAAATTTGATTCATCATGTTTGCCTCACTATCTTCTTTCAGAGTCCCCATGGAGTCTAAGATGGCATTTATTAGACTATTTAGGGGATAAGTCCTCTCGATGAACCTAGACTTCACTGAGTGGCTAAACCAGGCCTGTGAGAGTCTGGGGTCCTGCTGTCTCTACCTTCTAGGTGCTGAGATTCCATATCCAGAACACTGCCATGATCCCCTTTTTACTGGGCACTGGGGATCCAGACACAGGTCCTCATGCTTGCATAGCAAGCACTTTACCTACTAAGCTAAGCTTAACATCCCCTTTCCTATTCTTTTGTTAATTTAATTTTGTTTTTAATTTAATTTTGTTTAGTTACGGGGGAACACATGTACCATAGTACATGTACGGTAGTCAAAGGACAACTTGCAAGAGTCAGATTTCTCCTTCCACCTTATGGGTCCCAGGGATTGAACTCAAACGACCAGTCTTGGCAGCAAGCTCCTTTATCTGCTAACTCATCTCACCATCTCTCCTTTGCCTAGTCTTGTGCTGACCTGTGTTAGTTCATGTTCTGTTGCCAGTGACACAATACCAAAGACTGGGAATGTTATAAAGAAGCTTATTTTGACTTAAGGTTCTGGCCAGAGATCAAGGGATGCCCTCCCACCGGTGGTCCCTTGTTGATCTTCTGTTGTAGGATGTTCAAGGCATTACATGGTGATTGACAATGGTGTATGTGCATGCGCATACACATACAATACGCATACGCATACACAAACGTATATGCATATGCATAAGCATATATATATACTGGTCAACCTCCCTTCATCTAAAACAAACAGGATTAAATCATGGGCTCCTCCCTGATAGCTTCACTAAGTCTTATCATTTCCAAAGACCTCATTTTTAAATCCAGAGATGGATTAAGATTATATCCTTTTAAATCTTCACAATTTGAAATTCAACATGTGTAAGAGAAAACAAATCATATTCAAATCATGACACTTGTCATATTCTTTTTGTTCTTTGTGAGCCGAGTTCCCATTCCTCCACCCCATCAGTGTTTTATATATATTGTAGACATCTCTCCTACCATGGTTTCCCATCATGTTTTTTTTATTAATTAAGTTATTTATTTATTTGATTTACATTCCGGTCACATTCCCCCACTCTTCTCCCAGTTCCACCCTCACAAATCTCTCTCCCCATTACTCCCTCTCTGAGGAGAAAGGGAAGACCAACCAGCCCTGGCACATCAAGTTGAGCAGGACTAAGCATATCCTCCCTCTGAGGCCCTACAAGGTAGCCCAGCTAGGAGAAGGGGATCCAAAGGCAGGCAACAGTGTCAGAGACAGTACCTACTCCAACTGTTAGGGGACCCACATGAAGACCAAGCTGTACATCTACTACAAATGTGTAGGGTCTAGGTCCAGCCCTTGCATGCTGTTGGTAGTTCAGACTCTATGAACCTCCATGGGCAAAGGGTAGTTGACTCTGTTGGTCTTCTTGTGGTGTCTTTGACCCTCCTCCACCCTCATCCAACCTCCTACTCTTCCACAAGACTTCCCAAGCTCCACCTAATGTTTGGCTGTGGTTCTCTGCATCTGTTTCCAGGAGCTGTGGATGAAGCCTCTCAGGAGACAGTTATGTTAGGTTTCTGTCTGCAAGCATATCACAGTATCGTTTATTGTGTCAGAAGTTGGCTCTCTCCCATGGAGTGGATCTCAAGTTGGGCCACTCATTGGTTGGCCATTTTCTCAATCTCTGCTCCATCTTTATCCCTGCACATCTTGTAAGCAGGACAAATTTTGGGTTGAAGGTTTTGTTGGTGGGTTGGTGTCCCCCTCCCTTCACTGGAAGTCCCACCTTGCTACAGAAATGGCCACTTCAGTCTCTATATCCTCACATGCTAGGAGTCTCAGTTAGGGTTACTCCTATAGACTCCCAGGAGATTCCCCTATTCCAGGTTTCTCAGTCCACTTATCATTTGTCTAAAGAAGGGCTACTGATTTTTCTTTTTGTTAATTTTTGATCCAGTCACTTTGTTGAAGTTGTTTATCAACTGCAGATGTTCTTTGGTAGAATTTGGAGGGTTGCTTATACAAATTACCATATTATCATGACAAAATGATACTTTGACTTCTTCCTTTCCAATTTTTATCCCCTCAATCTCCTTTAGTTGTCTTATTGTTCTAACTAGAACTTCAAGTACTATACTGAAGAGATAGGGAAAGAGTGGGCAGCCTTGTCTTGTCCTAATTTGAGTGAAATTGCTTTAAGTTTGCTGTTGGCTATTGGCTTACTGTCTATTGCCTTTATTGTACTTAGGTATGCACCTTGTATCCCTGATCTTTCCAATACTTTTAACATGAGAGGGTGTTGGATTTTGTCAAAGGCTTTTCAGCATCTAATGAGATGATTGTGTGGTTTTTTTTCTTTCAGTTTGTTTATATGGTAAATTACATAGATGGATTTTCATATACTAAACCATCGGATGAAGCCTACTTGACAATGGTGCATGATGTTTTTGATATGTTATTGAATTCAGTTTGTGAGCATTTTATTGAGTATTTTTTTATCAATGTTTAGAATTGGAAAATGTTTGGAAATTGGACTGAAATTCTCTTCTTTGTTGAGTCTGTGTGGATTAGCTATCAGGATGACCATGACCTCATAGAATGAGTTTGACCATGTTCCTTCTGTTTCTATTTTGTGGAATAGTTTGAATAGTGCTGGTATTAGCTTTTCTTTGAAAGTTGGTAGAATTCTGGGCTAAAGCCATCTGGCCCTAGGCTTTTATTGGTTGGGAGACTTTAAATGACTGCTTCTATTTCCTTAGGGTTTATAAGACTATTAGATTGTTTACCTCATCTTGACTTAACTTTGATAAATTATCTATCAAGAAGATCAGTCATTTCTTTTAGATTTTCCAATTTTGTGGCATACAGACTTTTGAAGTAAGGCCTAATGATTCTTTGGATTTCCTCAATGTCTGTTGTTATGTCCCACTTTTAGTTTCTGTTTTTGTTGATTTGGATACTGTCTCTCTGCCTTTTAACTAGTTTAGCTAAGGGTTTGTCTATCTTGCTGATTTTCTCAAAGAATCAACTCTTGGTTTCATTGATTCTTTGTATTGTTTTGTTTCTAATTTATTGATTATTTCCTACTGTCTGCTCTTCTTGAGTGCATTTGCTTCTTTTTGTTCTACAGCTTTCAGCTGTGCTTTTAAGTTGCTAGTATGAGATCTCTCCAATTTCTTTATGAAGGTATTTAATTGTATAAATATTCCTCATAGCACTGCTTTCATGAGTTTGGGTGTGTCATGCCTTTTCATTTCATCTAGAAAGTCTTTAATTTCTTTATTTCTTCCCTGATCCAGTGGTCATTCAGTAGATTGTTGTTCAGTTTCCATGAGTTTGTAGGCTTCCTGTTGTTTTATTGTTGATGAATTCCAGCTTTAATCCATGGCGGTATGATGAAATACAAGAGATTATTTCCATTTTTTTTTGTATCTGTTGAGGCTTGCTTTGTGACCAAGTAAATGGTCAATTTTGGAGAAGGATCCATGAGGTGCTGAGAAGAAGGTATATTCTTTTGTGTTTGGGTGAAATGTTCTGTACATATCTGTTACATCTATTTAATTCATAACCTCTGATAGTTGCATTATTTTTATGTTTACTTTTGTCTTGATGACCTGTCCATTGGTGAGAGTGTAAAATCTTTCACTATTAATGTATGGGACTCAATGTGTGATTTTAAGCTTTAGAAACATTACTTCCTTTGATGAGTATAAAGTGTCCTTTCCCATTGCTTATTTTTAGTTGAAAGTCTATTTTATTAGATATTAGAATGGCTATTCCTGCTTGCTTTTTGGGAGTGTTTGCTTGGAAAACCTTTTTCCAATCCTTTACTCTGAGGTAATGTCTATCTTTGTTGGTGAAGTGTGTTTCTTGTATGCAGCAGAATGATGTATCTTGTTTTCACATCCATTCAGTTAGCCTGTGTCCTTTTATTGAGAAATTGAGTCCACTGATATTCAGAGAAATTAATAACCAGTGATTGTTAATTCCTGTTAGATATTGGTGGTGGTAGTATGTGTGTTTGTTTGTGTGTGTGTGTACATACATGTGTGCACACACATGCATGCACACACACATACTCACACATTCATGCACTCAGCTTCCCTTCCTTTGGCTTGCTGATATGGGATTATTTATTTCCTGTTTTCTGTTTTCCTGGGTGTAGTTAGCCTCCTTGGGTTGGAGTTTTCCTTCTAATATCTTCTGTAGGTCTGAATTTATGGATAGATATTATTTAAATTTGGTTTTGCCATGGAATACCTTGTTTTCTCCATCTACGGTGATTGAAAATTTTTTCTGGGTATAGTAGTTTTGACTGACATTTATGGTCTCTTGGAGTCTGCAAGACATCTGCCCAGGCCCTTCTGGCTTTTAGAGCCTCTGTTGAGAAATCCGGTGCAATTCTGATAGGTCTGCATTTATATGTTACTTGGCCTTTTTCTCTTGCAGCTTTTAATATTCTTTCTTTGTTCTGTATATTCGGTGTTTTGATTTTTATGTGGTTGGAGGATTTTCTTTTCTGGTCTAATATTTTTGGAGTTCTGTAACCTTCTTGCATGCTGATAAGATTATCTTTCTTTAGGTTGGGAAATTTTTCTTCTGTGGTTTTGGCGAAAATATTTTCTGGGCCTTGTAGTTAAGAATCTTCTCCTTTTTCTATTCCTATTATTCTTAAGTTTTGTCTTTTCTTTTTTAAAGTTTGGTCTTTTCATAATGCCCCAGATTTCTTAGATGTTTTCTGTCATAACTTTTTAGATTTAGCTTTTTCTTTGACCAATGTATTGTATTCTTCAACCATATCTTCTACACTTGAGATTCTTCTCTCTTCCATCTCTTGTATTCTGTTCTCTCTTCCTTCTCTTGTATTCATTCTCATTTCCATCTTTTATATTCTGTTAGTGATGCTTACATCTGTAATTCCTGTTCTCTTTCCTAGGTTTTCCATCTTCAGCATTCTCTCAGTATGTGTTTCTTATTGCTTCTATTTCCATTTTCAGTTCTTGAACAGTTTTATTCATTTCCTTCATCTGATTGTATTTCCTATATTTCTTTAAGCGATTTATTCATTTCCCCTTTATTTGTTCATTTCTATCATCTTTATAAAATTGTATTTAAGGTCATCTTCCTATGCTTTGGTTGTGTTAGGCTATCCAGGGCTTCCTGAAGCAGGATAGCTTGGTTCTGGTGATGCCATCTTGCCAGGCTCTTGCTGATTATCTTCTTATATTATCCTTTAGCCATATGGTTGTCTCTGGTGTTGGCTGGATGTTCCTGGTGCCAGCAGGACTCCTCAGGGAGGCAGGTAGAGCTGTGGGCCTGACAATGGACCTCAGAGAATAGCAGGCTGCTCACTTATGCTGGCTGTGCCCCAGGGGGACCAGGCAGGTAGGCAGGGGAGTGTTTTATTTATTTAATTATCTTTGTCATACAAAACTGTTTCCTTTATAGAGTATGGTTTCCAGGCCTTAGGAAAGCTTTTTAAACGTTTTGTAGTGAATATATATTCATTCTACTTGTAAACTAGTTGTGTTGTTTTAAAATGAGCTAAATATATATTTTTATCTTTATCATATAAAAAAAATCAGTGGTCTAGCACCTTTTGTTTGCTAAAGATCCATCATTTCCTACTAATTTCTAATACTACTATTATTATATATCAAATATTTATTCAAGGAGTGTCAGTTCTTAGTGTTCTATATTTTATTTCAGTAGTGTGTCTGTTCCTATGATATACCTTCCTATTTTGGTCACATTAGCTTTTAAGAAATATTAATATTCAGGAAGGCAAATTTTCCTACCTTCCTTGTTTTACTTTTAAAATGTTTTGGCTATTCTTGGATCTTAATTTTTCTGTATCAATTTTTAGTTTTGTGAAAACAATCATTGGTATTTTATAGTGATTTATAGAGCCTAGACAATTTTAAAATATTATATCTTATCACTCATAAACATTATATATTCTATGGAGAGAATTCTATAAAATATATAGAGAGAATATATTATATTATAAAACTTTTTATGGATTTTTATATTTAAATGCCAGGCACATTTGTTAGATTCATTCCAGGACACTGAAATTATATGGCTTTTGTTAAATGACATCATTACCTAAAGAATACTTTTTATTATTCTTCTGTTTGTTTTGTTTTAAGAAAGTGTCTTCTATAGCTCAAAATTGCTTCCAGCTCACTATATAGCCTAGATTAAAGGGTATTTTATTAGCTTAGAGAATTTGAAATTTTGTGGCCAATGAATAGGGATCTTAGTATTAAGTCCTATTAGCACAACCCAGAAATCCCTTTAAGACTGAAGGACATTTTTGCTCAGTTTTGGGGTATACCATTGGCACACAGTCCTCTCTGCCTTCTTTAGTAAGAATCTTACCTAAGTCCCAGCTTCTTTTCTGAAGAACCCCACATAGAATCCTGCCCCCACTGAGATTATAGCCACTCCTTCTCTTCAGCCATTTTCTTTCTTATCCCATAGTCTCATATTAGCCCTTTAGAAAAGTCTCCAGTATGTTTCTAGCACTCTGCGCTGTAAGTCTTCAGGGAGACCAGGTTAAGAACGTTGGTCTATGAAAGAAGATGCAAGATGAGATTTTTGAAGTTGCATTATTCTCTGCCTTAATGGAATGACTGAATTGTGCAAAACAAAGTGAGTTATTAGGCATTTGAACAATACAGGACAGATAATAACTAGATAGACAGCAAAGTCACATAGCTACAGCTAAGATTTATTGGTCTTTTGAAAAATGATATAAAAAGGCTATGAGAAAGTTTCAAGTAACCACTAAAATAAAAAACAGAGGATCTGGGCTGGAGAGATGGCTCAGCAGGTAAGAGCACTGATTGCTCTTCCAGAGGTTCTGAGTTCAGTTCCCAGCAACCACATGGTGGCTCACAACCATCTCTAATGGGCATCTGATGCTAGCTTCTGGTGTGTCCGAAGATAGCAACAGTATACCCACATACATGAAACAAATAAATAAATCTTTTAAGAAAAGAAGAGGAAGAAGAAGAGGAGGAAGAAGAAGAGGAGGAGGAAGAGAAGAAGGTGGAGGAAAAGGAGGAGGAGGAGGAGGAGGAGGAGGAGGAGGCTGGTCCTCTTTAAAATAACAAAAACAAAAACCAGGGGATCTTCATGGCATCACAGGTGGTGGCTCCCACATCATGAAGACTGAGAATAAAGAAGGAATGCTGACGACCAGACCCGGGACTAAAGTATATCCTACCATATGAACACTTGCTCAATTATGTTCAGAGCAGCTTTGTTCATAATATCTAGAAACTGGAGATAACCTAGATGTCCCACAACTGAAGATTGGATAAAGAAAATGTATATTTACACAATGGAGTATATGACTCAGCTGTTTAAAAATATGACATCATTAAATTTGCAGGCAAATGGATGGGACTAGTTAAAATTATCCTGAGTGAGATAACCCAGACTCAGAAAGACAAACATGGTATGCACTCGATTATAAGTGGATATTAGCTGTTAAGTAAAGGATAACCATGCTACAATCTACAGACCCAGAGAGGCTAAGCTACAAGGAGGGCTTTAAGGGGACACATGGATCTCCTAGGAAGGGGAAATAGATTTCGTGGGTAGACCAGGGGCTGGTGGGGATGGGAAGAGGAGGGACTGGGTGGAAATGGGGGTTTAGGGAAAGAACTGGCGAGAGGTGACTAGAATTAGGGGGTATTTCAAGATGATGTGGAAACTTAGTACAATAGGAACTCCCTGGAATCTACAAAAGTGACCATAGCAAAGACTCCTTGTAATAGGGGACACAGATCCTGAACTGGCCATCTTCTACAACCTGCCAAGGCTTCAGTAGTGGAACTAGACATACATATTCTCAGGGGAGGGTCTCCAAATAATGCACGGAAAATAAGACCACATTACCACGGTATCCCTTTCCTGCTGCTTAAACTATCTTCCTAGTGTTCTGGACACCAGTAAAACAAATAGGGTATAGGAATCTTGTTCCCTTTTTAGCCATGGAGGATATACTGTACTCATTCTTACCCCGTGTCCACTTTAGCAACCTTCAGAATACTTTCCCAACATAAGCTAACAAATGCACGGTTTCTAGAAAGAGTAGCCCATTGCTCACTTTAGAAACAGGGTTTGTAGCCTGGCCTGGTGACACACGCCTATAATCCCAGCACTTGGGAGACAGAGGCAGGCAAATCTCTGCGTTCAAGGCCAGCCTGGCCTACATAATGAGTTCCAGGACAGCCAGAGCTACACAAAAACACCCTGCCTCAAAAACCAAAATTAAATAAATAAATAGAACAAACAAAAGGGAAAAAGAAATATGGTTTGTATCTGCTTCATGGTATAACATGTACTAGCACATTAATAAATTCAGCAAGGAAGAAAAATTGGGATAAAACAGATGGAAAGGGAGAATTAACATTTTCGGTCAATCACAGAATTTTACTCCTTAAAAATACTTTTGGTGACAGATATTCCTTTCAGTTTAAATGATAAACTCAAGGCTACATACCAAGGACAAAAATCTGATCCCAGAAGAGATATCCATGAACCAGAAAAGAAGGCCCCTGATAACCTCAGAAAAGCAGCAACTGTCTACTACAAATAAAAACTTCCTCTGATAAGGGTTGAGAGATGCATTGATATATGGACTTTTTACAAAGGTCTTTAATGCTACTTACTCTTCTCTGTATTGCCTCCTCTACTCTGCCTTCCCACCCCTAATCCCATCTTAATCCTTCCTGTTCCATCATTCTCCCATAACCCTTCATACAACTGAGTTCTAGCTCCATGGGAACCACCCTCCCCACCCCACCCCCACCCTTACTAATTCCATGATCTGGAGGATATTTCAGATGAAATATAGAGATCTGAAGATTCAAGCTAATACCCACAAATGAGAGAAAACATGCAATATTTTTCCTTCTGGGTCTGAGTTTCCTCACTCAGAGTGACTGTTTTCAACTCGAACCAAGGTATAGAGAATGAGATTGCAGAACACTCAGCCCTAAGTTTGACGTCTGTATAGCATCTTCCTCCTAAGAGGGAAGAAGAACCATAAAGATTTTTAAGAGCCAGGGGTGATAAATGACTACAAATAATCAGTGTTTTCTGGGCATAATATGTTCATATGGACATAACACCTATGCAGTTGTGGCACAAGACCTGAGCAAAATTAAGCTACCAAGGAAGAGGGAGATGGGCACAAATTCTCATGCCTTATTAAAGAGCTCTTGGCAACTGATAGCTACTAGAAGAGTTGACTTTCGTTAAGAATAGGGCCGTTGGCATTGCAGCCCCATAGGAAGAACAACATTGTCAACTAAGCTGGACCCCTCAGAACTCCCAGAGACTAAGCCAAAAACCAAGAAGCATACAAGGGCTGGTTCATGATCCAGGCATATGTGTAGCAGAGGACTGTCTTATATGGCCTCAGTGGGAGAGAATTCACTTAATCCTTGGAAACTTAATGCCTCAGGGAAGAGGGATACTGGTGTGGTTGAGATGGGGGTTTGGGGGAGCACCCTCTCAGAGGCAGGGATGGAGGGAGGATGGGGTGAAGAACTTGAGGATTGAGGACCAGAAAGGAGGGCAACTTTTGGAATGTAAATAAATAAAATAATTTAATAAAAAATTTGCAAAGAGGCTTTTCTATGAGTGATATATGAGTTATTAATTAATACTTAATAAAATTACATTTGAACAGAAAAAAAATAGAGCCCTTCGTAGAAATGATCATGCCCCAGTGAAAGGCTATGCATCCAAGAATGTATGGGGAATACAAACTGGACTCCATGCGTTTAAACTAAGTTGGCTGGGTAGGGAAGAGGCTGGTCTGGGAATGAGGATGAATGTGATCGAAATACATTGACAGAATTCTCAAAGAACAAATAAAAATGAGAGGAAAAAAATAATAAATTCAGCCCCAAGTAAATTAAGGCAGGCACAGTTCCATTTCTCGGCGGCCTTTGAGGGCTGCCTGTAACAAGCTCAGCTTCAGTCCATCAACTCCCTCTGGACAACCTGCTCACTTCAGGTTTTCTTCCCTATCCTCTCTAGCTACGGCTTATCATCCCTGGAGTTTCCAGCAGTGATGATGCTGAGTCTCTAGGTTGAAAGGCTACAATCACAGTGGTGAAGGAAGAAATATTAAAGGAGCCGGGCAGTGGTGGCGCATGCCTTTATTCCCAGCACTTGGGAGGCAGAGGCAGGCAGATTTCTGAGTTTGAGGCCAGAATAGTCTACAGAGTGAGTTCCAGGACAGCCAGGGCTACATAGAGAAACCCTGTCTCAAAAAACAAAACAAAACAAAAAACAAAAAGAAAGAAAGAAAGAAAGAAAGAAAGAAAGAAAGAAAGAAAGATTAAAGGAAAGGCTTTCCCAAACCTTTCCTGTCAAAGCCCCTGAGACGGCCTCCCCTCAGAGAAGGCCCTCCTTCCCTGAAGGCCAACTTAACCTGTGACATCAGGCTGTGAAGTAATGTGATTCCAGAACATGGGCCTTCTGATGCTCCAGGACATTTTTTTTTTTTTTTTAAATCACTCGATCATCAAAAAGCCTCAGTTGCAGCTGTATGAAAAGTGACTCTGCAGCTCGCTCACTTTGGGTTGAATTAGCTCATTCTATACATCATTCATGACAAGCTAGGAACCACAGGGCTCCCCTGGTGCAGTCCTCCTGTCCTTGACTCAGCTCTAATTTATTTGGACATTTACTTCATAAATGCAGGAACTCCTGCAGCTGAAAGCAGCTGTGCAGAGTTCCATCTCAGTAGGTTCTCCCCTGGTTGTCATAACAAGCAAAAGCAGTCGGGGCAAGTAGGGATCCTGACCTACTACCATGTTCTTCTCCTTCCCCCATGATTCACATGGCCATTACTCTGGCAACGGTGATGGAAAGGGTGAGGCCAAAGAGATTTTTACAAACTGTCTTTGGATGGACTATTCAGGCTTTTCAGCCTGGTACTTTTCCTTGAACCCAGTGAGAGCCCCAAGACAGACTACAATGTGACTCCTTTACCTCGGGCCCATGAATACATTTGCACTTCAGTAGCTGCCTGTGCTGGGAAAAGACCTAGAAGTCCACCATGTGTTATGTGGGCCCATCCAGATTTGCCAAACGCCATGTAGCCTCAGGCCTGAAAATGAGGAGTCCCCTGCCGTGATGCTCCAGGAGAACAGTCCTATAAAGATTTTTATGTCCTCTGCAGACACAGCTCATCACTGTCACTGGTCATCATTGGCACTATGTAATTCTCTTAGGAAGAATAACATGAAAGCAGAGCTCCTTCTCTACCTGGTAGAAGCCCAACATTTGAGGTGGAGGGCTGTGGGTACTTAAACTGAACTAGGAACTCTGGTCTAGTTCAAGACTCAAATATAATCAGACAAAGGAGTCTTTTCAGATAAATTTTAGAATCATTTCAATTAACCATGATCCCATTACCCTTATATGACAATGCCGGTCAAACTGGGGGGCTACAAAATGCTAACGCACCAAAGCAAGATTAGATCACGCCAGGGACTCTGCATGGACATGGAAACAAATGTACGCATTTTAGGGAGAAAAAATCTCAACATCAAAGGTCAAAACACAAGGGCTTTCATACTTACCTGGCAGTTAAGCATAAATTCTGTTTCTCCAGATTTCTAATAATAGAGGTCTTATTTCTAAAATGACTGGGAGCACAGCAGTCTCTGATACAGTAGGACAAGTAAGCAAATCACAGAAATCACCATCATTAACTAGACTTTCTCCCCAAATAAGCAATGCACTTTGAAAAGCTTTGCAAAAGATATAGTACTTTGTTTTAAAGGGACTATTTTTATATTTGTTTAGCAAAGGGGAGCCAGAGGAGTATATTGTATCTTGAGTTCACCACCCGAGTTATCTGTAAATCATTGCATCTAGCCATGGGTCCTGCTGAGCACTTTCATTTCTGCATTATGTGGACCCTAAACCAATCACTAGAAGAATGTATTGAAGAAAGCCTCAGAGCTAACTTAAGGTTCATTTCCCTTTCAACCTTCCTGGCCTTTCTTTCCTCAGTGCCTCTCTGTCTACACTTCTTCCTTTCAACCTTCCTGGCCTTTCTTTCCTCAGAGCCTCTCTGTCTACACTTCTTCATTGAGTCTGTCTTATTCCAGCCTTAGCCCAACTCAATCTTTCCTGCTAAGCTTTGCCCTTGGGACTGGCAGAGCTGAAAAGAAAGCTCTTGAATACAGAGTTTGCTAATAATAGTGATGACACAGACCACTGTGAGCCAAAGTAGCCAAGCAAGAAAATCTGTCAGCCTGGATAGGTGTTCCAGCAACTGGGACATAGGACTTGTGGATAAATAAAAATAGACATCAAAACTGTCTGGCCCCTCTTAGCTTCTGGTGGCCATGAAGGCTCTAAGGATTCAGACCCAAAGGCCTTTTCGGGATGCCCTCCAAACTTACAGCGAACGTTTGCTCTGCAGTTGGGACTAAATCAAAAGAAGGTATGTTTCAGTCTGAATCAAAATCATGTGTTCTTTCTTCCATGGATTTCCAATCATTCCATCAGGTCTCTAGTGACCTATAACAGTATCTCCTAGGAGTAACTTATCAAAGTCAGTGACGAGCTCCTTGTTAGAGAATGGTGCTTGCCTCTGCATCCTCTGAGCCTCCAGGTCTCTACTATGGAATGACAATGCTTCCCACATGAGGAGAGACCCTTTCCTGCTCAGCCTTGGAAAGATCTCCTTTCTCATCGTAGGATCGACTACAAAAATCAAACAACATCTTTTTCAAGATAACTACTCATGAAGGAAAATTCATTTTCTCCAGCAGGTCCTACTGGGTATATAAACCACCCTTAAGGGCAAGCCCCATGCCTAGCTGTAGATGCCAGCACATAACAAACTCAATGGCATTTTTGAAGGATTATTCTGTCTCACAATGCTCTGTCTGCACCATTAATTTTTAAACTTTACAAGTCTTTTACTTATATATTATGGTTTCTGGTTTGAGTTCTATGGTTTTTATGGTTTTTCTATGTGTATAAATATGTGTGTGTCAGTGTCTGTATGTGTTTCTTATGCTTTCTCTTTGGCTTTTTTTTTTGTCTGTTTATTTTTTCCTGTTCTGGTTTGTTTGTTTTTATTTTCTATTATTATTATTATTATTATTATTATTATTATTATTATTATTATTATTTTAGATGCCTACTTGTATTCTAACGAAAATGAGAAAGAAAGGATGTGGATTTTGGTGGCTGGGGATGTGAGGAGGATCTTGGTAGAATTGGGGGAGGGGAACTGTAGTCAGGATATATTGTATGAAAATATTTTTTTAAATAGAAAAAAGAAGTCAACATTTTAGAGGAACATTTTCTCAGCCCTTGATTTCTAGAAGTCAGGATTCGCCGGGCAGTGGTGGCGCATGACTTTAATCCCAGCACTTGGGAGGCAGAGGCAGGTGGATTTCTGAGTTCTAGTCTACAGAGTGAGTTCCAGGACAGCCAGAGCTACACAGAAAAACCCTGTCTCGGAAAAGAAGAAGAAGAAAAAGAAGAAGAAGAAGGAGAAGGAGAAGGAGAAGGAGAAGGAGAAGGAGAAGGAGAAGAAGAAGAAGAAGTAGTCAGGATTTAAGTTACATATGCCAAAGTTGGAGGCTAGGTAACCATAGACATAAGTCACTTTGACCAAACAAGAAATTATAAAATATTCACGTGGGCCCTATTCTTTTGTCTCTTTCAGTTAGATCAGCTCGGACTACAATGGTGTCTTGTCCATAAAGCTCATAGTACTATAGTTCAAGAAAATCTCCTTTCAGCCGGGCAGTGGTGGTGCACGCCTTTAATCCAGCACTCTGGAGGCAGAGGTGGGTGGGTTTCTGAGTTCAAGGCCAGCCTGGTCTACAGAGTGAGTTTCAGGACAGCCAGGGCTACACAGAGAAACCCTGTCTCAAAAAACCAAAGGAAAAAAAAAAGAAATAAAAGAAAATCTCCTTTCAAATATCTCAAGTATTGGCATACAACACACACACACACACACACACACACACATACACACACACACACCCGTCCTCAGGAGTGGGTGGTCCTACTGTGTAAACAAATACAGCAAGTCAGAGCAATTCCCCATGTAGCCATCCTTTCAACTCTGCACTCTGCTTTTCTGGTTATACCATTCCTGATATAAATAATTCTTTATGGTCAGTTGTGTTGGCTTGTTTTATATCAACTTGACACAAAGTCATCTGAGCAGAGGGAACCCCAATTAAGAAAATACCTCCTTAAGATCAGACTATAGGCAAGCCTCCCCCTGTAAGACATTTTCTTAATTAGTGATTGACAGATGAGGGCCCAGTCCATCGTGGGTGGTGCCACCCCTGGACTGGTGGTCCTGGTTTCTATAAGAAAGCAGACTGAGCAAGACATGATGAGAAAGCCAGTAAACAGCACTCCTCTATGGCCTCTGGATCCTGCCTCTAGGTTCTTGCCTTGTTTGACTTCCTGTCCTGACTTCCTTTGATGATGAACAGTGATGTGGAATCATGAGCCAAGTACCACCTCCACATAATAATAAATAAAAAATATTGCCCTTTAGGGCGTCAAGAACTAGTAAAGTATTGCTGTCCTCCCTGTTAGCTATCCATGCTTAGTTCTTTTAGTCCTCCCTCTGACCCCCCCCATTCCTGAGTCCTCACCTACATTGTCTCCTCCAAATCCCCTAAGGTTTTCTCTGCCCCTCTCAACCTAGCTTACCAAAGTCAGGGTCATAGTCCATGTGTTTGCTCACTGAGAATACAGGCCAGCTGTTACCTCCAGTCCCTATTACTCTGGGGTTCTAAATAGATGTCTCAAAATAGGTCTCTCATTGTAGGCTGCTCCTTGGTTGTAATCCACTGTCACTCCAGCTCCTTTCTGGAATTACTGCTCTCCAGGTTTCTCATCTTCTTGAACTGTATGTGCTTTGGATTCTTTTCTTCCAAACTTGAACAGACCACTGGTGAGCATGCCCATGAAGAACACATCTTCTTATCATCTGTCATAGGTTGAAAATTGTCCCCAAGTCTCCACAAATTTTTCCATCAAGGTTTTTATTAGCCCCTCTACTCTGGGAAGGGAAATGCAAAAGAAACAACAAAAAAAATCAAGCATGATTTTATACTGTATATAAACTTTAATAACATTCTAAAGAGTGTGACTTAGGAAGCCAGATAGGGTCTGCTGTATCAAGGACCTCATGAGCCAGAGGAAACTGGTGATCTGTTATTTGAAGCAATGGAGAAGACACCCCCTACTAAAGTAAACTCTTCTGGGGTTACATGGAGCTTCCATGGGCTTCTTGAGGCTTTGTTGCCTGTGGCTCCTGCATTCTTCCCTTCTCCTCTCCCAGGATCTATCTTATGATCCTCTCTTGGAGTTTAGATACAGCAAGTGGCAGGAAGCATGTATATGATGACTTGAGAGAGCCCACCCTCCGCCAGGCAAATGCAGCAGCTTACCCATGTAGTAAGGAGGACCACTAGGAACTTCTAGACCCAAAACATTCATCCCCATTGCTTCACAGAGAAAGAGCATTCTTATTTTAAGACTTCTTGGGAAATACTGAATCTGAGTCACTGCCCCTTTAAATTTTGTGGGAGAAATCTATTTCTCAACCATTAGCCTTGTGTGCTTATTCTGCTCAGCCTTAATGATCAGCTAACTGGTTTACCACAAATGTTAAGGGAGGTAGTAAAGCAATGGTCACCAAGGACGCTCTGGGATTATGACAATAGTCAGAGGTTAAACTGGGCTCTAAAAATAAGCCACTAACCATACCCTGTTTTCTCTGACATCCATGTACAAGTGCCTAGAAAACTACCCACAGTTCCAAAGAGTCAATAACAAGCACTACGATTAACCACAGCCCACTCTGGCCTAAAATAACACCTATACTTCTTCCGTTAACTTTTGAACACATATCCCTTTAGTTAACTTTTAAGCAATGAGGATATTTCATTGTAAGGTAATACATCACCACAAAACTTGAAACTATAGGATTAACAGAAGTCTCCACATCAGTGAATGTCAGAACTAAAAAAGAATAGCACATCAAAACAAAAAGGGACAGTACACCAAACATAAGCATGGGTTCTCCCACAGATTTTGGAACAAAGTTTTAGAGCTTCAACATTAATAATAGCAACATTAATTGTGCACTAATATACTACTCATATTAACTCACTTAATCCTTCTAAAAACAAAATGAAAGATCTCCTCTTTAAAACGAGGACAGACTAAAAGACACAAAGTCACTTGACCCGAAGCACACTGCCCTAGTTTCTTTCCTATTGCTGTGATAAAGCACCATAACCAATACCAATTTGGGAAAGGGCGGGTCTGTTCAGTTTACACTTCCACATCACAGTTCGTTGTTGAGGAAAGCCAGGCAGGAGCTCAAGAAGGAATCTGGAGACAGGATCTGAAGCAGAGACCGTGGAGGAACACTGATTACTGGCTTATTCTTCATGGTTCTTTCAGCTCACTTTTTATTTGTACAGTGCAGGACCACCTGCCCAGGATTGGCACAGCCAACAAAGGTCTGAGCTCTCCTACATCCATCATCAATTAAAAAAAAAAAAAAATGCCACTAAAACTTGCCTATAGCCCAGTGTGATGTGGGCACTTTCTAAACTGAGTTTCCCTCTTCCCAGAGGATTCTAGTTTGTGTCAAGTTGACAAAATGCTAATCAGTGCACACATTATTCATGAGTGTTAGACTTTAGACTCAAATTCAGAACTTTCTACCTACCTGGAAATTTCCATTACATTTCTATACTGTTGTTTATCATCCTTCTGATGCTAAGGCCTTCAAACTTTATATTAACAGAAACTCCCTTTCCCCCAGTTAGTCAAGCTGATTCTTCGCACATTTAAATTACTTTCATTAAGTCCCCCAGCAGATACGGATTTCTCACATTTCTGGCTTTAATAGCATGCTCTGGATGTGGTTCTGCAATGAACTAAGGTAACTGGATAAACTCCAAGTTCCAGTCCATCCTTTTTTCTTTAAGGAACGATGGTAACTTCATCTAAACGGAAGGACCCTGCGCCCCAGCTAGAAGCCCCCAAATCTTTGAGACATTGTCACAGTATTTGTGTCACTCTCTAGAACAGCTATTGACATAGCTGGGTGGCCTTAAGGAGCAGAAACATGCTTTCTCGATTTTTGAGCACTGAATTCTGGTCTCTTCGGGGGCCTCTCTCCTATGATTTCAAATGAATGTTGACTCCCATTGCCTTCACATGGTTTCCCTGGTATGCTTGCCTATGTACCATTTCCTTTTCTTCTAAACGCACCAGCCATATTTAATTAGGGTTCTGTGCCATATAGATGAACTCTCAGTCCTATGAGTTCATTCGACCAACGATCTCTTTAGACCCCCCTTCGCTAAACACAAGATCTCAACAAAAAAAATTTGGAAAGACAATCCACTTTTTGAACAGTTTAATAACAGCATGGATAACATCATGCATGTTATGCAAATTTCTCTGACCCTGACAACCAGTCTTTTAAACTTCTGCTTTTTTTTTCTAAATATTTTTATAATATTATCCACCCGTGATGACACAGCTAGTTTTTTTTTCTGTGACTAACCATGGTTTTTAATCAAAACAAATTAAAATGATATTAATTATAGTTTCTATTTGATATGATTGACCTCATTAGTAAAGAAATGTGTGTGTCTGTGTGTGTGTGTGTGTGTATAATTTACCAAATGTGAGTTGTCACTTAGTAAAAACAAATCTAGATTTTAAAACAATTTTATTGAGATCAGTAGCATCCTAGACCCTTCTTGTTGTCTATCTGGCACTCAAAATTGCACAATCTGTTGTCAGGACAGTGCCAACGTAACCTCCTTTGCATGTGTCTCAGTGCATAATCACTCCACATGAGCACTTAAGAATGACCTAATAAGAGGCACTTTGCATCTCTACCCACCATTTATGGGGTGCCTTGTAACTGCACAGAAATGTTTAGAAATGTGTAATTTAAGCCATTTTTCCTTTTAAAGTCCCTGAAAGAGATTATTATTTCTCCTCTCCAAGCGGATGTAATACTGAGGTTTAATAAAATAGGAAAGTGCACACAGTTGCTGGAGAGAGGTCTTCGATGTAAGTCTGGTCTTGTCTGACTCAAGATTTTATTATTTTATTTTATTTTATTTTATTATTTTGTCACAATGTGTTGTTTCTGGACTTCTTAAGACACGCAGTAGTTTGCTGCTCTATGTGGCTCGGTGACTCAGTGAAACTTTTCCTGGGAAATTAAAATATCTAATCTAGTTCCATCAACTCTTAGTTTAGGTAAATAAAAAAACAAGTACAGCACTGTTTCTATGTTTTGGCTGTAGAATAAATCATGAATTCCATAGTGCTGGACATGAAATCTGGATATGTCTTTGAGAGATGATGAATACAAAGGCTGTGTAAGACGGCAATAGATGTCTTTGTTTTCCTAGAAAAGGTTAGTTATGTTGAGTTAACCCAATTATTAACTACACACTGCTGTGGAGCATCTCTGGGACTGTGCTTTTTGTATTCATTCAAGACCCTTATTTCATTGTTTAATTTAACATTTGTGACCTGGACTCCTGGTCACAACGTGTTGAAGTCAAGGGCTTTCATAGTCCTTCTTTATGCCCCTTTATGATGCTGAGGAGCATGCTTTACATGTAGAAAACTCTCACAGATATTTCACCATCATCACTGAAGTCTTTTTGAAATGACCAAGAGAAGCTCATGGAGGATGTGCTGCTGAACCTTCTTCCTGGCCAACAAGCTACCTAGGAAATCCCTAAAACCATTACCAGATTTTTGATTAATAGACCAACTTCCTAAGGAATGTCCGATGCTGCTGGTAAGGACGAGGCATGAGATGACTTCATAATTCTGTCTAGAAGGGAGGGGAGTAAGCCATCTTAACAGGTCCTAACTGGAGCCTTAAAGATGATCATTCATAAAAGTAAATGTTTGTGTTACCCATATGTCTGACAGGATTGGTTATGGTTTACATATGTAAAGTCCCCCACGGGCACATGTGTCCAATGCTTGGTCCCCATTTGCTGACATTATTTGGTGATTTTATGGAAATTTCAGAGCATGGAGCTTAGATGAAGAAAGTAAGGCATTTGTAGCATGGTTTCATATGCCCCGGCCCCACCCCCTGCCCTGGCCCCACCCCCTGCCCCATTCCTATCTAACTCTCTGTTCACTGTTTACAAGGTCAACAGCTTTTCCATGTGCTCCCATTACTCTCACTGTCCCCTTGATGTTCTGCCCAAATACGTGGGGTCAGACAACCATGGACTGAATGCTCCGAAACTGTGAACCCAAATAAGTCATTTCCCCTTGATGTTGTTCTTTGGGATATTTCAGTCACAGCAAGAAGAAAAAGTGACCACCAGTAAATCAGAAATGACCTCTCCACTCCTCTCATTGGCCATCTTTCTCAACAAGGACCCATTCTCTTGGTCAAAGAGTAGATGACCAAAATAAACTGAAATAATCATCAGCTTGTTATGTCTCTAGCCTTACTTTAAGAACTACATACCTCACCACGTTGTACTCTTTCATCTAGAAGCATAGAATACCAACAACAGAAAGGCACATACAAGCACACTGATGGTAGGCCCACAAGTACCCAGTGAAAATGGTGGAAACTATGTCAGGCAGCATTTCTCATAGCTAAGTGTTGTCCTCCAGATGTGGGGGCAGCATTGAGGAAATGATTGGGTGGACACTGGTAGATCTGGCCTCTAGGGAGAAAAACCTCGATAAACAGACCCTTTAGAGCCTGCCATCTCCATTTGGTTCAGACTATCTGAAAGCCTTCCCCTAGGCCCTTCCATTGTCCCAGAGTGACTTTGAGTGCCCCTTCTCAAGTTCTCACCTTAAAGAACCACAAAATGCATCTGCCTGTGAAGAATGGGCTTTGAAAATAGACAGATGGAGATGAGCTACAGATCACTGATCTTTTAAAGAGGTGGGGCTCCTTTAATGTACAATTCCAGACTATTTGAAAGCCAAATAAGCTCTAGGGAATCAGGAAGCACCCTTGAAGACGTTCAAGTAGCTCTTTCCATCTCAAGATTGGATGAAGCTCTCACTCCTTTGCCTGGGAGCCTTGAGTATAATGCAGTCTTGGGTAAATTAGCAATGGCAGAAGCTGATACAGTGTTGGGAACAGTAAGCTATTACCCTGTAATTAATGCTGAAACTCATCTAAATCTGAATTCTCTCTCCCCAGAAGAGACAGCCCCACAAAAGACTCCAGTTAAGATGCACACAGAGGGTCATAAGCTTTGGTGAATAAAGATCGATAGGAGAGGAAATCCATAAGTTTTGGCGGATAGATTGATACGAGAGGAAATCCGAAGTGCAAGCTACGAAAGGACCTGAACTGTTCGAGACACCACCTTTAATGCTTGGGAATCTATTATCCTCGTGTAGATTCATTGCACAGCTGGACAGAGGGTATTCAATCATCATAGCAATTCTAGAGAGTGAGAGAGGGTGAGAGCTCCAGAAGTGAGTCACACCACAGCCGTCACTGCACAGCTACCCACCCCTTTCATCAAGCCAGAAATGATTCCACATTAGCCACAGCTTCCATGATCTCATTGGCAAAGATATTAAGAAGCATCAGCTCCTCTAGGAGGGAAGATTGAAACTGTGCCACAAATTATCTCACCCAGAACATTTCCATCTGATTGGATAGATAGATGGCGGGGAGAAGGGTCCATCTCCCCATTGGCAGCTTTCCTTAATCTCGTTAGGAAGGTACTTGCAGGATGGGAAAGAGATTCATCTTGATGTCTGCTGCTCCAGGTCAACATTTTGACATCCTACAGATTGAGAAGATGGCTAAGACATTGTCCGTGTAAGTAAACAGATTAGAGAAAGACAATTCTGGGATTATACAAACTAAAATAAGGGACAGATCTGCTTCAGCATATAGATGGATTGGGGACCAAATAATATGATTAGGACTTGTCTCCCACCCCATTAGTTCTCTCTATGTAGGCTCTGATTCTAAAAATAGCTTTCACAGCTGGCCAGCTATGGCCAGTACATTGACAGGATAGGCTGAGCAGGCTGGGTTTTGTTTTGTTGTTTGTTCTTTCTTTAATTAGATCATCCTTCCCCAGTCTTAAGTCCTACATGGATGAATGATGACTGGCACTATGAACTTCTCAGCCTGCTATGGGCAAGCTCAGAACACAAGAGCAATAGAACTATTCCTGGTGAATATATCAGAGACTCCAACTGAGTCACACATTGATCCAAAGACTAGATTGTGTCCTGAGTCATAGAAATTCAAGGATGGAATCAGGTGAGCACCAAAGTCACAGAAGCTGAGCCAGGAAAGAATAAAATCAGGCTGTGTCAGCTCTAATAAGAAAAGCATGAACAGTGAGCGCCAGGAACAACAAATGTCCACTATATGTGGAGTGGCCTTGAAGCCGGTGTTCTTAGCAATCTTTCATCTTAGCTTGGATTTCCCTCCAGAGAAATGGAGACTGAGATAAACTTGCGTGTGGATCATTTCTTTACAGAAAATCATCAAGAAATAGTGGGGATGAGAGAAAGAAAGGAGGAACAAAAAGAACAAAAAAATAATACAAACAACACTGCAACTATATTTTTAAAGGAAGAGATGGGAAGGGAGCATTTATTGACCAGATTCTATCCTGGGTTACTTGAGGATTATTTATAGATATTAGTTCTCACTTACAGATGTACACAGGCATAAGGGCATAATAACAATCTTGGGAGCTTTAACAGGTATCACTCACTGCAATTAGGAAAGCACAAAGCTAAAAGAGAGATGCAGTTGAGTTCCACATAAAGATCCAAAGGAGGTCATGACTATGTGATGTGCTACAAAGGTGGTTAGGTAGACCTTTCTTCTTACACCCATGAAGTTTCTTGTTTTGTGGTTTTGGTTCACTTTTAGACCAAAACTAACCATAAAGATAAAATAGCACACAGATGGGCATGCAATCATGTAAGGAACATCAAGGAAAGACTTAGGCTTAAATCTTTATTCAGCTACCAGCAGTGGTATTTCATCTATCATCAATAAACCAGAGATGTCAACATGGGATTGTTGAGGGTGTTATTAATACATAAAAGTCACACTGTCACTTTATCAAAATACTATTTTCATTTCCACTGTTCTTAAAGCAAACAAGACTTATAATTTTAAATTGGGAATACAAACTAAACAAATTCCTACAAGTGTCCTTTCTAGTATCTACCATTTCCCTTCCATTGATGAAGTTTGCAATTTAAGACATTTAAAACATCAGACTAGAGATGGCACTTGAAAGTAGAATTTCATGTGGCTCTGACTTGTACTCCTTGAAACACTCATGCGCACACGTGCGGACACACACACACACACACACACACACACACACACACGGGCTGGTGGCAGGGGCGAGACAGAGAAACAGAGAGACAGAGATACAGATATAGAGAGACAGAAAGAACCAAACAGTCCCTCATATCAATAGAAGAGCTGTAAAATGTCGCTGAAATTGTTGCAGAATTTGCTATCAAGATTCTCCCCAATTCTCATCTCCTGAAAATGTATCACCCATCATTTTTCAAAATCCACTTAATCTAAAACAAAAGAGACATCATTTTCTATCCAGCCAAGTCATAATGCAGCTTCCAGGAACTTAGAAGAAATGTAAAGTACATCTGTCGTCATTGACAGCAGCACAAACACTTAGGCATTTGTTTTCCACTGTTTCCTCTAAACATGCTTTGGGGGAAGGGGGCGGGGGGATGCTGAACCCAAACACAATCCCAGACCTTGGATGTGACAGCACAGCTGGACACCTAGCTGTGCAGTATAGTCCTTGGATAGACAATGTCATTGCACCTCACACTGTCATTCTAGCCCCAGGGACTTGTTTCTTTGTGTCTTCTCAGATATTCTCACATAAGGTAAGATGATGCTGAGCTTAAAAGCTACCTTTTCTCGCTCTTTAAATTTCTCCTTGAACCTGGCATTAATCCTAAATCTGCAGAAAACCAAATTCTCCTTGGGTGAGGGTGTAAAGAGATAGCTTATCCCAGATGCCTATGCACCTCTTAAATCTTCAATGTTCCTTTAGTTCCTCAGATAGCCTAATGCCTATATCTTATTGCATTAGCCAAGGCAGCTACAGCCAGTTGCCCCAAAGCATCTTGATTGGAAATCAATACCTTCAGGTATTTCAGGAAAGTGTCCACTGTCTCTCTTTGAACTTGTCTCATATATGGATATTGTACAGTGTGCATTTTAAACAGGATCATCTAAATGCACCCTCCAAATATAGTGAAAACCACCCAGTTATTCTTGCATCATGTACTAATATGCAAACACACTTCCTCATAGATTGGAAAGAAACCATCGAATAGCCCACCCTGGGAAGAATTTCTGAGCTCACATTTTAGGAAAAGAGATACGATAGTGGTGCTAAAATTTCTGAACAAAATCAATTGAGAGACAGTTTCAAAATAAATAGCAAACTCAAATGCAGGAGGGAGAGGGAGAAAATGGCCTCAGACAAGTCAAGTATAAGAAAGCACATGGGGACTAGGCTACACCAGAAAACATTTACTAATGAGCTCTTGCTGCTGTGACAATGTGGGTCTGCCAGCTCAGGGTCACCAGACTTGTCTCTGCTATCTCCAGCATGATAATCCTGAGTCAAGCAGTTGAAATTCTCTAGGGGATAATATGGATCATCTCAGCATAGTACCCGTTCTCCTGGGCCTTAAAGTACCTATGAACAGGGTGTTCCAAGTGTTAGCATCAAAACCATCCATAGACAGCCAGAAGCTGTTTATAGCCTTCTTCTGATCTCAGCGATGACGTCATCCCTAGGTGACAACTCTCCTGTGTCTGTTGCCACGGCAACCATTGCACACCCCCTGCTCATGTGTTACCTGCATTACCTGCATCATCTGTGCGTCACCACCTGCTTACCTATGTTACAGCCCATAGACCCTGACCCATAGCCCTCTCTCTCTTCCTCACTTCTTCCCTCACCCCCCCCCCCAAAGGGCACTCCTGTCAATAAAGACCTCTCCTGTGAGAACTGCGCTAGCTTGGTGTGATCTCTCCAGGAATACACTGCTTTTCATCTAACATCAAGAGTCCTCAAGACTGCACAGCCCAAAAGAATGAGGGCTTAGAGAAGACGCGTGACTTGTTCCAAAATCTCTAGCTAGGAGACCTGAGGGAGCCAGGCCACATGATCTACTGCCTATGAGGGAGGAACTTGATTATAAGAGACTCAGAGCAAAGCCCTCTTTTCCAGGCCTAAATGAACCAGGCAATGAACCTTTCCCAGAAGTCCCTGAGCACACGCCCACGCTGTATCTGTTTTGCATTGCTTATTTGAGCCAAGATGAAGGTGGAAAATAAACATGCCCTCGGCCTTTTCTTCTCTACCCTAGAATGAAGGCTGTGCATGATTAGCTGAAGAAGCATCATGGTAGTAGAACTGAGGAAGATGGCAAAATCTGCCTTCTTGCCAACACTCCTCCCCATTCTGAATATAATCTCTGCACTAGTTATGTGCTCCTTTCTAACCCAGCTGCATGTATCCAAGGGTATCTTATTCACAGAGAAAGATAGCAATGCCCAGTGAAAATAAAGATGTTTGAACATCTCACCCATTGCCACACAAGCTGTAGATATCTCCCTTAAAACCCAAGGTGAGTGCTAGGGTCATTACAGATAATCCACAGGAAGATGGAGAAGTCTTCGCTGTCATGTCTCTCAGAGTTAGTTCAGTCAGTCCTCATTCATCAAGGAACATGAAACCCAAAGGGATCTAGAGCCCCATTTCTCTTATAGAACTTGGGCATTCCTTCCAACCTATGGCTCTGGGTTTGGCATGGAAGAATAAGAAAGCTATATACCACCTAATTCCCAAAGCTAAATCTTTCTGTAGTAGACATCCAAACTAAAGAAGCTCGTCGCTTGTCAAAACTGTACAATCAGAGCCTTGCAAAACAATGATTGAAAAGCAAATGCTCCTTAAGTTTACAGAACCTGATTATACTCACAATATTCATGGAATCACAGTTTAGTCAGGAATTATGAAAGTGACCTTCTTATGCTATAAAGCCTACATGAGAATACTGGAGAGAAGCTACTTCTAGCCAAGTCCTTATCTCAGATGCCTGTCCTTCATTGAATAGTTCCTTTACTATGAAATTTCTTAGTTTTAGTCTTTGAACAATGGTGACTTTTTGGCAGTCTCAAGACAAGAAGTCAAAAGTCCATTGCTCACACCTGAATAGACAACATCATTCTATCCTTAGTCCTATCACCTGTGGTTGAAGAAAGAGTGGCCAAGTCTCATGGCCTGTCTTCCATCAGGGACTTTGGGAACAGGGTGTTCCAAATGTCCTCGAGGCTACCAAGCCCAGCCCTCTCATTTTGTATGTGAAAGAATGGAGGCGTAGCGAAGACTAGTCACAGCTTAGAGCTATTGAGATGGGAGAACTAGAACATATCAGCAGCCAAAGTGATCATTGTCCAGAAAGCTGCTCAGTGAACTGAAAAGACATGGCATATGGACATCTCAAATACCTTCCAGCAGTCATAATGCAGAATCTGTTCTTGAAGACACCAGTCCTCTGGGTAAACAGGTAAAACAAACAGGAGCTTAACTGGACAAAGTAGGGAAGAAGAGAAGGGGGGAGAGAGGAAAGAAGGAAAAGGAAGAGGGAGGATGAAAAGATAAAGAAAGGAAGAAAAAGAGCCCAACCAGGATCAGTAAGTATAAGAAATGGAATCTCACCACACGGAGGCTAGCTGAGAAAGAAACCCAGCAGTAGCGAAATCTGCTTAACACAAAATGCTTTACCTAAGTCATATCTATTAATATCCTACAGGCCTGGTGTTCTAGGAAATATTGGGCATGCTGACTTAGTGAGAAGAGAAATAGATTTCAAAATAATTGGGCTGGAAAGTAAAGAAATTGAAACAACCTGGCCCATATCAAACAAGAGGTCAGATAGAAAGCTCATGGCTTTCCTACCCTGGGTTTGGAGACCAGGGGTGTCCTTGAACAGGCAAGATAAGGAGAATACAATTTCTTCCTTGGTTTGCTGTTAGAGGTGTGTGTGAAAGAGAAGAGGAACACCGATCTGTCCCTGCCACTTTCCTTCATGGGTATTTAAATCCCTACCAGAAATACAGAGCTCAGAATAGTATGCCCATATGTTTTTAACCTCTACAACAAACTACCATGATTTTCCCTCTAAAAGCTGGTAACATTACATTTCTACCTCAAAAACTGTGAGGAAAAAAAATATTGGCCTTTAAACAAACTAACTTGAAAGGTTTTTAAAAAGTATTAGAGACTTAAAAAAAAAAAAAAATACAGGACTTAAATACCCCAAAGTGTGAAAATGCTACATTTTTATATTCAAATGATTTGAAATAGATGAGCAGAATGCTTCCAAACTTGCTAAAAATATGCATCTTCAGGCAATAAAAAAAAGTCTGCCTAAAGGGTCATTTATTTCAAGCATATAAAAGAATTGAGTTTATCCATGAGCCACATGGCTAACTGCACCTGGGACACATGGGTAAAGAAAGGCCCTTCACACCCTTCCCCAGATCTATAATGATATGTTTAGTGGAACTAATTTTAGACATGTCAGAAGCTTTGGATTTAGTATAGCAGAAAGTACTGGTAACAAGGCTTTGGTCAGTGTCTGCCAGGCTTGGGCACTGGTCAGTGTCAGGCATGGGTACTGGTCATGTTGAAGTTGGCGGGTGACTTATTCCTAAAAGGACTGTGGTCACAGGAACACTCATGGCTCACATACATTTCCTGAGAGGTCTTCTTTCCCTGATCTACTTACTCAGCCCCAGCAAGAGACTTTTAAAACCATCGGTGACAACTCCACCTTCTTCTTGACACCTGTCCTACAACAAGCAAACACTTCTACTGACCCATTAGAAACTGCCTGATCTTTTTTCCTTGACTCATAGTTATTTTTGGTTCAAGCAGAAGGTAGCTGGCATCCAGTGAGACTGCACAGGCTGAGGTTGCTATCCTTGGTCAGAGGGAGTATAGTAAATATGTCAGAAGGTAGACCCCCATCAGAGTTCATTAGGAACAAATGCTCACAACAAACAGCTGCTCGAGCATGGACAATGAAAGTCTTTTGTCTGAGATTTGGATCTGCACGTGCCTACATTACCTTAAAGAAACAGTACCTGCCCTGTCCCTCTGGTTCACCTTGATCCAACCACCCTCTTCTCTACCTTGTTACATTTTTTGCAAAAGGATTTCTTTCCCCTCCTTTCTTCAGCCTGGTTTGCTTTGTGCCATTCAAACAGATCCTTTATTACCACTCCTCCCAAAATTCGACATGAATGGGTTTTTTGCCCCAGGACTCCTCCCCCAGAGTAAGAGGGTAAAAGCCTTTGGTGCTATGTCTTTCTAGAGGCATTCCAATGTTGTAAGAAAAACTCACAGTAGATCGCTACTCTTCTCTCATTTTATATAATGAGAAAGCAAGACTCAGATTTCCTCAACGTGCATAACAATTCAGCAAAATCAGAAACATCTCAACGCTCTCTTCCCGAATGTCAGCAATCAATCATATTCCTTACCAACCGCCCCTATTTCTCACCATGAGTCAGAAAGTGTGGAGAGGGGGAGAGGAGGCAGGGAGACAATGGGGATGAGAAAGAGACAAAGGACGTTGGAAATGTAAATGAGGACCAGAAAGCCAATTAGTGAGAAATGCTGATCGAGCTTTTCTTTCCGAGTGCTTTCTTTGATCTCTTTGGCCTCCCAACAAAACAGTTGCATCCACAGTCCAGGGACAAGGTAATGCAGATATGAACATGGTTTTGTGCGTCTCGCTGGTTAGCTCTGTGGCAGTAGAAGCTTCAGCAGTCAGTGTTGTGAGTATGGGTTTTAACGGGCTCGCCCTATCTATTCAGCAGTCATCTGCCGAACATCTGCCATATGCGGAGAACTCTGCTGCATGCTCAATGGTGCATGAATATGAAAGAGATGTCGTTTTCTCACTAGAAACGTATAGTTTAATAAGACAAAAGTACCCCTGCAAATTCCAGGAATGTGATCTCTCACAGCCACAGCTGAGACACAAGGATGGCTCAGATGCAAGCCTTTAGAGTAAGTCAAAGTATTACTGATGGAGTCAAAAGAAGGGCATGGTAAAGCATTTCAGTTGGAGGGTCTAAAAGCCTGTTGTTACAGACATGGCACCCTGAGCTTCACCTTCAGGGAAGACTTGGATTTCCTCGCTGTATGTAAGAATCCAGCAAACCCAGATATCTCAGTGACCAGAGAATCTAAGGCTGTCTTCTCAAATGTCACCAATCAATCTCATTAGTCACTATGAATCAGAGAGTGAGGAGATGAGCACATCAGACAGCAGAGATGAGGAGGAGCAGGAGCTACTGTCTTGACAACACAAAAGACACAGGGGCAGGGGGTAAAAGATCACTTGGCACCATGTCTGCCTGCCTACTGCCACGCTCCCCATGGCATGGTCATGGCTCTACTACACTCTCAAAATGCAAGCTCCAAATTAAATGTTTTCTTTTATAAGTTGCCTTGATTATGGCATTTCTTCAAAGTAATAAAAGAGTAACTAAGCCAGGGACAGACAGGTGAGACACACAAAACAAACAGACTCCAAGTAGGCCAATATCTGTACAATACAAGCAGATGGAAGACACAGAGGAAAAAGTGAAGACTTCATACTTTGGGATTGCTCTTTGGCAAACTAATCTTTCCATAGTGTGACATCTACACACCCTTGATGGCGAGGATAAGCATTTGGAAGTTTGAATACTTTTACAGTTTAATCAAATAAGTTTTCTTCTAACATCTATAATTTCGGCAACCACAGATCTTGACTAGTTTTACAGTGCCAAGTATGAGTTACCTCCTGTCGAGCAGGCCTTGATCCTCAAGGTATTAGTGCTGTTAATGCAGCTTTAGATGCTCCCTGATATAGTGATGGTGATGGTGACAGTGACAATGAAGGTGATGGTGATAGTGATGGAGATGATGATGATGATGGAGACAATGATGGTGATGGTGGTGATGATGGTGATGGTGATGATGATGGTGATGATGATGATGGTGATGATGATGATGATGATGATGATAAAACAGGGCTTCACTCTATATAGCTCAAGGTGACCTTGAACTGGTGGCTCCTTATCCCTGCCTTCTAAGCACTTGATTTCAGACATGCAGCCCCTTGCCTAGATATTGTGAGGGTAAAAGTTTTCAGCCCTCTGACATCATCAGGACAGGGCTAAGTGCCCTCTTGCTTTCCAGCATACTCTTCCGTGTGGTCTGCAACCCTCAGGTAGCCCAGGAAATCTCAGAGTTTGTCTTCATATGGATTCAGCTCATGTTCTTAGTTTAGGTATTATTTTCCTTCAGTTAGTTATAAGAAAATCAAATGTGACTTTTTAAACAATTATTATATTTTATTGAGAATTTTCATACATGAATACTGTATAAAATCAGATTAGAAAAATAGTATCAGATAAAAAAAATAGTATGTACTAAATTTGCTACACATTTATTTGCTTAAATGACAAAAGGTGGTAAATCCTGCAATGAAAACATCTTAGGAAGAAAAATGGTATATTATATTTCAAAACAGTGAAATGTTTGAGGATGGAAAAATGGCATGTTTTCTTTCTCTGGATGCCATTTGGCTGTCTGTATAAAAACGATGGAGACAGGAAAAAAAAAAAAAAAAAAGATTGCTTGGCAAGACCTGATTAGACCTGTCTGGCTAACACACAGGAGAGGTAACTGAAGGGCCGGAAGCGTGTGTGGAGCCAGCTGGTGGACTCTAAGAGGAAGAGGCTAACAAGCTCAATCTGAACTCTCCAGTTGATGAGCAGCCACTTTGGACACATCCATTAAGTCCCAGTGACAGAACTAGGGGTGAGAGAGCAACAGATTAAGACTGCTGTGTGAATGGGAAACGGACTGATACGTGGCACACCGGGGATGCAGAAATGTCAGGAGTTGTTTGCTACAGAGACTGAAACAGCAAGCCCTAGGTCCTTCTAAGGACATAAAAATCCACATCAAGGGACACTTGGAAGTGTGAGGCTTTGAGTCTGCCATTGAGATAATCTCACCGTTGTTCAGTATTGTTGATTAATTAAAGAGATATGCTTTGTTTGTTGTAGATTAAGAATATTTTATCCATTGATACATGTGCACACACACACTTTTTCCTTGCTTTCTGGTTTGGTTTGTTTGTTTGTTTGTTTGTTTAGACAGGGTCTTATTACCTATCATTAGTTGATTAGGGACTTGGTCTCTTAGCTCAGGATGACCTCAGACACACTCAGCTCCTCTGCCTCTCAAGTGCAAGGCTTATCAGCATGAGCCACTACATCTGGTAAAATTTTTTAATTTCATTATCTCTTCTGCGTATTTTCAAAATATAGAAGACTTATAATAAGCAGAGACACCAGACATCACAGATATTTCAGACTTAAAAAAAAATCAAGTAGCATTGTCCCAGAAGCTCCTTGCTGATATAATGCACTAGGCTGCTAACTATAAAGGGAAAGAAATCTGTCCAAACTCTCCAACATGACCTCCCTGTGTGTCTATGTATGCTCCTGCTCTCCTTCATTTTTATATTAGAGATTTCCCAGGAAATGGCATTATTGAATTTCAGAAAGCCTATCTGTGAAGGGTCCCAGATTAGTAAATAATCCCACCTGCACCTAGCAGTCTTTTGATACTTGGTCTCTAAAGACACCTTCAGCATTTGGACAGATAGTAAAGAATGTGGGACAGGGGCTCAGGGTGTAGCTCAGCAGTAGACCACTCAAGTGCCCTGGGCCCTGGATTCAATACCAATCATCATGTGAGGACTAAAAGTAACAGTCCCCTCCCTGGCTTCTAACAGACATACTGCCCACCATCTTCCTCGGGTAGTCTTCCGTGATAAACTAGAAGCAACTGAGCTCCCTCTCATTTTGTGTGTTTCCCTCTTTCCTTCTCCCTTCAACATAATATGTAGCAAGCACTTACTGAGCACCTGCTGTATGCTGGGGCCAGTGATACAGAGGCGAATCCTTTGTTTTAGGCTAACACAAAGAAGACATTGTTCTTAAACACAGAGATCATCTCCACTCCAATCTGGTGGACTCAGAGATGTAAGAGAGGGAAATGGTGCCAAATGGCCTACTTCTTAGCTACGGAACCCTTGCTAGTGATTCAAAGCCACAAGCTCTGCTATAAAATGAAGATGATCAACTGCTTCAGAAGTTTCTGGTAAGGATTAATGGAGATATTCAATGAAAACATTTTAGGGTGACTGTCCACTGGAAAATCTCGATAAAAGTTATTATCATGGATAGTATTAGAATAATGAGAGAAATCTGAAATTGAGCCCCGGTAGGTGTGGGGACAACTATCCTTTTAGCAAATAAAAATAAAACACTCGCTGGAACTTCACAGAGAAGTCTAGAAAGCAATATCCACTGTGGCTTACGTGTTCCCAGGAGCAATTCTTCTTCAGCATGGGCATCACATGATGTTTCTGCTTCATTTTCCTCATTTTCTTAAACCAGAACATTTTCATCTGTGTCCAGTGTTTATTCCCTACTTAAAGGTACAGCGTTCCTTTGGCAAAGCCCCAGTCAGCGGCCAACACCGTCACAACCCAGAATTGTAAGCTCTGAAGTCCTGAGCTGCATCAAGCAGTGAATCAAAACCACTCCCTTTTCATTCAATGGTTCTCAACCTGGGGGGGTTGAACAAGCCTATCACAAGGGTCGCCTAAGACCATCAGAAAACACAGGTATTTACATTACAATTCATAACAGTAGCAAAATTACAGTAATGGAGCGGCAATGAAAATGATTTTATGGTTGTGGTATCTGTGGAACCTGAGGAACTGTGTTAAAGTGTCAAAGCATAAGGCAGGTGTAGAACCGATGGTCCTGAGAGAGCTGCTGATATTAAGCCCAGGTGAAGATTAGCACAGAAATCATGAAAGAAAACAAACAAACAGAAATAGGTTCCTCCTGTAAACACTCCGAGCAATTAAAAATTAAATAAAGGAAAGGAACGGACTGAGCAGAAGACTTGCGGGCAGCACGAGTGGGAGCACGGAGCATCCCACTGCGCCATCTTTCTCTGTTCTAGGAGACTTTCATCGATTAGATGAATTATGGCTGTCCTCAACTTTCAAGTGAAACACAACCAAGAGGTGGACTCCGGTTGCCTGTTGCCAGGCAGGCTGCACCCTAGGAAGTCAGAATGCATAATTAATCAAGGGAGGCAGCAGGAGACTGGCTATCTGGGAGCTCTGGCTCTGATGCACAAACTTCCAGCAGCAGATAAGTTGTCCTAATGAGCTTTTCAAGGTGATCCTGCCTTTCCTCCCTGTTCCTCACCTCCAGCCCCTTTGGGGCATTTCCAACCTAGTTACTCCAACATTCCAGGAAAGGCACAATCTCCTTCAAACGCCACGCCCTCTTCCCAAACAGTCTCTGCAGACCCAAACTGAGCATTAGGGATGACATCACCACCTTACTGCAGATTATAGACCCAGACACTGAATTCCCATGTGGGCCAAGGTGATGGGCCAGCCTGAAGCAATGTGCTGCCTGGATTGAGAGTGAGTAAAGACTCTTGCTGAGGAGATACTTCTGATCTAGGAATTCTATTTTATTTTCTTTTTTGCCTTTAAAAAATGCAGATAGGCATATGAGACCTAGAATTTATCTGTGCTACACAATTTATGCTAGCTCATTACCTCCTGCTAGACTCCAAGGCTTTGTAACGGAAATTGGCTCTGATCTCCGAGATGGGCATTACATCATAGTCTTCTTTTAGCACATTATGTCATCCCTGCTGAGACGCATTATCTATGGTTGGCTCAGCAGTAGCGATTTTTGTGGGCCGACTGCAGTGTTCCCAAAGAACTGCTGGGAACCACAGATTGAAATCTGAAACATTTATCTTCTAAAAAGCTGAAAAGGGGAAAAGATGTTCATGTTGGACCCCATTTCTTTTCTTTAACCCTCTCCTTTCTTGGCTCCTTGTAGATCTCTTTGCTATGAGCACCCAAGAACAATGTACTGAGGTTGTGCAGGAGCTAACACTCGGAAATCACTGAAATTAAGGGAGACTGACACCCTGTTTATCATCTGGGGCCGATACACCTGCACTTACCGTGATCACATCTCAAGGGATGCTACAAAGTGCTCGGAGGAACCACCTGTACTAGCACACAGCAAACACAGCATCATTCTGCCAAATTCTTAGGTTGCTTCAGAAAAGAACACACAAATTGAAGCTACATGTGCACACACACACACCTGCTTATCTTCCTGGCCATGCTGTGGTCACACAGACAAATTCTAGATTTGTATTAGGAAAAAAATGGTTGCCAGGAACTGCACCGATATTATCTCTTCTCACTTCAACCATGAAATTAGAAGTCCATTTTGTATCTTTCCATCCTAGGCAGGCTAAGAAGAAGCCATTGCACAGAGGGAATAGAAAGACACTTTTAGGGTAGAGTAAAGATATTCCCAAGCCCAAGAGAATCCCTATACCTTTCTTGTCACAAAAGCATAATTATGGGATTGTGGTGGGGGAGGGTCTCTAAATACCAAAAGGAAATAGAATACATTCAACCATGACGAAATTACAATTCCTCTCATATACCCCAACTAATGAGATTCAGTGGGCAGGGAATAAATACGTGAGGGAGGAGACTCTCAAAGAGGCTATGATAGGCCTCTTTTCCACCCACCTGTGCACTTTCAGACTTTTTAATAGTGAATATTTATGCTCTCAATTACTCTCTGTGATATTTAAATGGTAGCTCCATCAAAGTAAACAAACCCAGGATTAATGGGAATGAAAGTAAAGCTAACATTCGTCCTGGTCCAAAAGCCTTGCTCCTTTCTACCCTCAGTGATTCTTTGTCATGTCCTACCCTAGGCCACACACACACACACACACACACACACACACACACCTTGGATTACAAAGCAAGAAGTTACATTTCATTCATTTACTTGGTCCACAGTGAGGCCATGTGCACAGTTCAAGCATACCCATAGGGGTTGGGACTCTGGAACATGAAAACTACCTGGCAGGCTTTCAGCAATCAAGTGTCCTCATCTTCAGCATCTCTTCTCCCATATTTCATGTCTGTTGTCATTTGTCTTCATCAACTCTGATGGGAAACGTGGGGATTGAACACTCTGAAGAGGCTTTCCAAAGGACGGTAGACTATAAAATACCATTAAACAGCTAAAAAGCGTTTTCAAAAATTCCTCTCCCTTTCCCTTCTCCTTCCTCTCCTTTGTCCTTCTTCTCCACTCTTTCACTTAAGCTCTTATAATTTTATGTTCTGAAGGCCAAAACTCTTTAAATCTTAATAACTATGCATGCCACTTGGGATACTGAAAGGAATCTATGTATACTCGGACTAGTTGCAAGCTTTTACTGCAGCCAAAGTAATTGCTACAGCATGTAAAACCTACTGAAAAGAGCGAGGAGCCTTCGTGCATTAAGCTGATTTTCATGGAAGTTGTAAAATGTTAGCTGACTATAATTTCTATCAACAGCAGAATTAGCTGGCCTGATCATTCTCTTTTTGACCAAGATAGTAGATTCATAAGCCCTGGAAAATGCACCTCTGCCCCAGGATTTTGTCTGACAGGCTTGCTGAAGAGGATACTATCATGTTTTCCTCTTCTGATGACCTGTATATCCTTGTAGGCTGTGCCCAGTCCTGCAGAAAGGTCTTCAGGATAGCTGAAACCCTCTAATGTACCCTCAAACAAGGCCAAATGTGGAACAGAGCCACTGTGCCCCCAGATCCAGAACAAGACAATTAGCCTTAACAACCATAGGGATAGCAGCACCTGCTACCCTTCTACAGGGATGAGGAAGACAAGCCCAACATCCTCATGTCATCTCTGAGAACAGATATAAAATGTGGAAATGAGATGCATGGTATAAAACTAGCTCTCTGCTGACTGGCTGCAAATGGAGGTGGATGTCCCAGGTGGTCCCAACAGGCTGAGACCAGGCACTAATCTTACTGGCTTCTGACATCACAGCAAAACCAATGCTTAGGATGAAATGGGTATTTTGATGGGAATTCTGGCAGTGTCTTCTGCTTTTTGTTTTGGCTTGGTTTGGTTTGGTTTTGGTTTTGCCCACCTGCTTTGATGCTTACAACATTGTCAGAGATAAAAACAAACCAATATGTACCTTTCAATCTAAACTGGGAAGAAGCAAAGAGAACTGAGATACCCAGAGTCACCTACTGTGTAGAAAGGAAATACTTGCTGTGTCATTGAAAATTCTCTTCCTACTGTCCACTGGCAAGGCCAACTGTCCTCCCTACGCTTATCTCTGGGAGTTTATGGGAGTGTGTGGCATTGCCTAGACTGCAGAGCCTTGCCTAATTCTCAGAGAAAGCCATCAACAGTGAACTTTCTGAGCTGTCTCCTCAACAGTGACCAGACACTTCCATAGACAGAGGCATGGTAGGTAGGATGATACAGATCACAGGAACATTGGAACTGCAATCCAAACACATACAGGTGACAGAGAAGTTAGCTTTCTGTATTTGAGGGGGAAATCACACTGGGACACAGATGCTACATCTGATAGGAGCCTTCTTATTGTCTAGAAAGTTTGTATTCCTTTCATCCTGATCCTGGCCCACGCTGTGCACCCTGACTCTCTCTAAGAATCCTTTTCCCTCTGCAAAGTCCATGTTCTTATTTCCCTTTTCTCTGCCCTGAAAAGTGGCTCTGCTTATCTTTTAGCAAAAGATTGTTTCTTCATTAATTCCAAACAGCAAAGCTAGATAGAGATCAGTCACCCATGGTGGCTCACGCCTGTAATCTCAGCACTTAGGAATCGGACACAGGAGGATCATGAGTTCAGGGTCAGCTAGAGTACATGAGAACCTGTCTCACAACACACATCAGGTTCATTTATTTAATCTGTAAATATCTTTAAGCATAACAGCTATGTGCCAATGTAGAAAATATGAGGACAGATCAGACATGGATTCAGACTTTCAGAAGAAGTTTTATTAATAAATGTGCCATAGGTGTTGCTGGCTTTGATCCAAGTTTCTCTGTTCCTGTGTGCACAGTTAGACATTCTGCCTAGCTTCTTCTATAGTTACATATGGACATGTATCAGAGTTCTGGCCACTCAGAACTGGATTTATATAGTGGACACTAAGCTGATGTCCAACCTGTTTGCTTCTGAATGTCCCTTCCCTATTCTGGATAGCTTGGATAGATGGTGACAGATAAATCATCAGCATTTGGAAGCCACATGAAGACATCATAGCCTCAGACAGGCAAGTCCATGAATACCCACTCAGATGAAAGCTGTCATTATAACCCAGTCACCTCCAGGACCACTTCTATAAAAGCAAGAAATCAATGTCTACTGTGAGGATCCAACACAGATCTCAACTGCTTATGACAGCCACATGGTTATTCTAGTTAGCATAAACCATGAGACAAGGCACTGAAATTACTGAACTAAAAAGATGTTTGTAGTATAGAATAAAATAGATTGGGATCCATAATTATCATGAGATGTTATTTTAAAAAGAAGATGTATTTATATATACCTAAACATTCTAGAAGAATGTACATCAAGGTGTGGATGTTTTCTCAGTCTTAGAAAAAATGAGCGTAACATGTCTACATTTCTGTTACTAGTGACAAGTGTGCCCTGACTTTATAATGAAAAATGAAAGATATGTTTAACATCAGAAAAGAATGCTGTCTTGAGGTATAAATATTAAGGTACAGCATCTCAGAGTGGATGAACCTTACCTGTGGAAAACTAGGAGAGATTTTCTGTAACTAACCATCTATTAATGGCCTGTCAACACTGAAAATCCATAAATCATCTACAGCCTGCATTCATTTTAACACATCTGATTCCCAGCCTTCCACGTCTTAGGTCCCTTTGAGAGTAGATTTGTCAGAAAGTACAGAAGAGGCACTTTTTGTCTTTATTACTTGTATATAGAAAATAAGAAGAAGCTAGTCTCTGGTTGTTTGGGGTGGGGAGCAGGGATGAAGAGAAAGCGATGTACTGTGGTTAGAGGGGAGTTCTCACCCTTTCTAAGCTTTTGAATTTTTTATCTGTAGTTATTACTGGTCAGAAAGCTCTAAGTTTCAGGAGCACTTGTAAACACAAATGGGGACAGTCTTCCTGACTTGGTTAAGGGAAAGCCACTAACAAGCACACAAATCATTTCCAATTTCCAAGTCCAACTGGTCATTGAAGCAAAGCTCCCTGCTTTATATGGGAAGAGCCTAAATGTGTTCTTATTATACCCCAGAGAACAAGGGGTGTCAAAGAGTCACTCCAGCTGTCCTTTATACAACTTCCAAGAGACAGAAATTATTATACAATGAGAGTCAAAAATGTCACAAAATGTCAGGCACCAAAATCCCAATAGCCATTTCCTCTTCCACAAAGGCCTTGAGGTACAGGGACTGACCCAAGAAGGGAGGACCAGGTCACCAACTTTTCAGTAGGAAGAAGGGCATTGTAGGCTCAGGACCCTGTGAAACATCTTAGAGATGATTCCATGTGGGGGAAAATGTGACAGGGGGCAAAAGAAGCACAATTAAGCCAAAGAAGACTTCAGCTATAATACAGTCAAGGCAAAGAACTCAGAGTCAAGGGGCACTCCAAAGATGGGGGCCCAACAGAGTTTTTCCAAGTTGGATTAAAGATACTGATATTTTTTAAGACATCCTGGTCTGAGGCAGGAATGATTCCAAGGGGATCATTTCCTTGGAAAGACTCAAGACTTTATGTCAACTGAGGAAACACTGTTAGAATCAGAAGCATGAGCATCCAGAATCAACAGACAAACAACAGTGTCTGCTATCCAGCAGAGGGAAGATGTCAACTTTCTTAAACAGTCTATCCACCCAATTGCCAAGGGATCATTCCTGTATGAATTGTTTGTACATTGCTGACATCAACACACATGCTAAAAACAACTTAAGGAAGAAAAGGTACATTTTGGTCCATAGTTTCAGAATGGAGCTTATGACAACAGCAGCAACATGTGGGAGAGACTCTTCACAGAACAGAAGATCCAGAGCAGAACTAGTGTCTAATAGGCACTGGTCTATAACATTCAATTGCTCACTCTTAGTCACCCCACTTCTGACAGTCAGACACTGTCTCCTAAACGTTCCACTGCCCCCCAAACCATCATTGTCAGCAAGAGAACAGGTACTTAAAGATTGAGACTTTGGGGTTGACAAGATAGAAAGGTGGGCACCCTGTCACCAAGCTTGATGACTTGGATTCAATTCCCAGGACCCCAGTGGTAGAAGGAGAGAATCAGTCCCTACAAGTCTTCCTCTGACCTTCACAAGTGAACTGTGCTGTGGTTACACACATATACCACCTTTACATTACACAAACAGAAATAATGCACACACACACACAAAATATATTTTGAAGTAATTTTTAAAATAGTAAGCCTGTAGGAGACATTTTGGATTCAAATCTCAAGACCACAAAACTCTGCTCCTGAGATACTCTAAGATTTTTCACCAGCTTCCTTTCCCATCACTTATGAGATCAAATAAACCCACTCACACAAACCCTTGGGGTTCTTCTTAGTCCTCGTATGCAACGGTTGTCAAGTTCATTAGATCGGCAATCAACTAAGACACATGCCAGGAAGGGAAGACCTTTCACCAGAGTGGGTAGCACCTTCCAGCAGCCACCCAGATATAAAGAAGTCCAGGAGGCTTTTTGCCTGCTTTAATTACCCCTTGCTTATGAGTTCATCAACTCTGGTGGTGGTAGTGGTGGTGGTGGCACTCTGGCTTCCATTGCTGTTACCACCATTATCCTTTGCTGACATAAGAACCCAGCTCCTTCAGCCTTCCAACACGGACTGAAGATCAATGACTCTTTAGGAATCCTTCTGCATTTGGGGCAAGATTGGAACTGCTTCATCATCCAATCTCAAGGATTGAGGAACTCCCAAGGTTCTCAGTCTCTCCAATATAAAGACATTCAGTGTTGGACTACCTATCTTGGACTGTGTAAATCGATCTGCACTGGCTAGTTTTGAAAGGAGTTTCAGTTGAGAAAATGCTTCCATGAGATCCAGGTGTAAGGCATTTTCTCAACTAGTGATCAAGGGGGAAGGGCCCCTTGTGGGTGGTGCCATCCCTGGGCTGGTAGTCTTGGGCTCTATAAGAAAGCCAGCTGAGCAAGCCAGGAGAAGCAAGCCAGTAAGGAACATCCCCCCATGGCCTCTGCATCAGCCCCTGATCCCTGACCTGCTTGAGTTCCAGTCCTGACTTCCTTTGGTGATGAACAGCAGTGTAGAAGTGTAAGCTGAATAAACCCTTTCCTCCCCAGCTTGCTTCTTGGTCATGATTTTGTGCAGGAATAGAAACCCTGACTAAGACACAATCTAACAAGTCTTTTTTATATGTTAATTTTATCAATGCAGTTTCTTTAAAGAACCGGGACAGATACACCACGTGACAGTCTCTTCTGTAGATCCTGGGCATCCCCCACAGGAGTGTACACATCAACTCAGAAGTTAGCATGTTTTCACACCTCTGAGCCATGGTTTGTGTTGCTCCCTCATGCTTGTCTCCATCTTATCATCACAGAAACTCCCTAATCATCCCTCAGCCTCTCCAGGAACCCCACTGAAAAGCTTCTTTGTCTCTTTCTGGGAATACTGACTCAGTTTCCTTTATTCCATTTCCTGTATGTCATTACTGCTACCGTCTCCCATTTTGTAAGTTACATTTCCTCAAAAGACTGGGGGCCTCTTTCAAACAGTTAAGTCATTCATCTTTGTATCCTCGAGACATAGAAAATATTAAATGTGGTTGTATGTTTCATGTGTAGGAACAGCAGATGTGTTTTAATAAGTTGGTAGGAGGAGCCAGGAATGAGTCACACAGAGAAGGGAGGTGTTTTCAACCAGCCATATGTCAGAAAAGTGTGGCCTTTATGACAATAGTGGTAGCCATCACTCAGCATGAGCCTTAAGAGAGTATACTGCATGCCCCTTCAAGGCAGCAAAATTGCTTTTAGGGTCCAACAACCAGAAACTCTCCCATAGGTAACTTCAGGAAAAGAGCATAAATATAGATCCCTGGCCAAGGCTTTTCATTAAACCACCTGGTATACCTCAGCAGTTCCCTCTCGCCACGTGTATGTTCCTGTGGTTGAACCTCTACACACAAATAACATATTCCCTGTGGTTTTCTATGGGACTCTCTAAGCCAGGGTGCTAATGAGAGGATGGGGGAGCTGTGGAACTCAAGAGAATCTAAGCCAAAGGAAAACAGGGTCCCTGGTCAGTCAGTTGAGAGAACAGGAGCTTGGGCCAGGCTGGATCTGCTTGAAAGGGACAATCAAAATGTGGGATCCCATCTTTCTCTCAAGCTCACCTTCATTTCATTTTTCTATCCTTAAGCAAAACTAATAGCAACCCAAACTGCTCAGACCTCAGGCACAGCCTAAGCAAGGAATGTTTCAGAACAAAATATGGCTAAGTAATGAAACAAAACTGCGAACAAGGCCAGGTTGGCATCCATGGACGTGAATTTCACTCTCTCTATATTTATCTTTAATTTCAGGTCCCACTGCCTAATAGAACCAGGGTACTGTTTGTGAAAGAAAGAGAAGAAAAGAAATGTTATGTTCTCAGGAAATGCCAATGGGCCACAGGTCTTAATCTTCTCAGTCAGAGTGGAGGCTGGGGGCTTATTCAAGCACACAGTGTACACTGTCTCTCATTTCCTTTTGCAGACAAACCAGGCAAACCTTCTAGTACAGGGTTCAGAAGCAGCTTTTGTTAATATCCAAAAGGAAGCTTGCCCAGCCAAGCAACTGCTCCACCCACCTGAAAAGCCTTCTGTTGGTGCTCCCATCTGAATGTAGGAGTCAGCCTCTAAATATAAACTGTGGAGCAGTCTCTGCCATCTTCCCCAAGAGTGTAGCTTTTCTCTTTCCAAAATAATGAGAGGGAGTAAGTTAGTCTCCAGAATTTTCCATAGGGAAGGGGCAGCATGAGACACAGGGCAGCTGCTCTCTCCACAGGGAAAGAGGAGTAAAGAATAGCAGATCTCTACTCAGAAGCTGACCCTCCCACTTCCTGCTGGGTATTATACCAAGGAAATGGTACTTGAGGTTGTGTAGTGGTCACATGGCAGTGGCTGATGTCAGGGAAATCCTCAGAAGTGTGCCTTCTTGCCTTGTACAATTCTGAGGGTAGTTGTGTCGATATACTTCCTCTGTGCTTCACATTTTCCCCTAAACATGGCTCTAGATGATTTCCTAACAAACCAACTCGTGCCTGTTCAGCTGTCAAGCTTCTCACTAACCCATTCACCCCTCATGGCAGTCCTATGCTATCCCTCATCTGTGGAGTTTCAAGCCCACCATAGTGCCAAGCAAACCATAAGGTCAAGGATAAATAAGTGTCTTAGGGTTTCTATAGGTGTGAAGGGACATCATGACCACGTCAACTCTTATAAGGAACATTTAATTGAGGCTGGCTTATAGTTAAGAGTTTTAGCCAATTATTGTCACAGTGGGAAGCATGGCAGCTTGCAGACAAACATGTTTCTGGAAAGGTAGCTGAGAGTTCTATATCCAGATCCACAGGCAGCAGGATGACACTAGGTCTGGCTTGAGCATCTGAGACCTTAAAGCCCACTCCCAGTGACATACTTTCTCCAACAAGGCCCCACCTACTCCTATACTGCCACATCTCCCAATAGTGCTATTTTCTATGGGACTATGGAAGCCATTTTCATTCAAACCACCACAATGGGTGAATGCAAAATCCCTCCGGTGCTGCAGATAGAAGGGTGTACAATGTGAGAAGCTGATCAACAACTTAGCATGATCCTTGAACCCCACACCAGCATCAGGAAAGACTGAGGCATAGAGGGATTAAAAACAGGTAAAAAAAAAAAAACCAACTCTGACTGGGATCAGGCAATGCTAACTCATGGCCAGAGTGCCATGACCTGTGACCCCCTTTGTCCATTGCTATCATTTGACTGTGTCTCTCTCTGTGATGGAAACTCAGTCTGAAGGTTAATAAGCCAATGGTATTTTTGGAGGAGACTGGGAGACAAATAGGATCAAACGACACCATGAGGGTAGAGGCCTCATGATAGTAATTATTGGCTTTCCAAGAGAAGAAATGTAGCCCTGAACTAAGAGACTTGCTTTGTCTTGCCATGTAATGCCCTGTGCAATGTTAAAATGCACTAAAAGGCCCTTACCAGAAACCAGTATTATGCTCCTGGATTTCCCAGCCTTCAGAATTGTGAATCAAATATTCTTCCATTCTTCATAAACTACAGAACATAGTAAGAGAAAATGATTTAAGATGCTTACCCATAATCCTTCCTGGTATGTAGAAATCACATTGGCTCTTCCTATTGCACAAAGAGCATCTCTATGGTCTTTTATTCTAGCTTTATGTTGAAATGAATGATCAAGAACCAAGAAGACATAAAAAGAAATTGTGTTTTATGCTGTCTGAGGCCCTGAAGTTTCCTGGCAACACTAGACCCTGTAATTTCAATTAAAGTCAAAGCCAGATGTTTCGGTTTCTTTTGTTGGTTAATCGTTTATTGACAATGATGTATAAAATTATGTTCTATCATATCATAGAAAAAGTTTCTGGTTATACAACTAGCAAAAATTATTTCCATCTGAAGAGAGCAAGAGAGGATAAACAGGGCCTGATTTTTTTTTTCAACTAATCCCACGGTACCTGCCATAAAGCATTTCATTTTGTTTTATCATCTTAACCACAAAACTAAGTATTTGTTCATTTTACAAGGCAGCCAAAGTTCACAGAACAAGCAATGGGATTTTGACCCGTTTTGTCCCAGCTATGTATAACAACTGAGCAGAATCATCTAGGGAGCATCTGAAGAATGAAAGTGTCTAAGTCTGATACTCAAAGCATCACTAATAGAAGATGCATGCCCCAGGGCAGAAAAGTAATATCAGTGTGTCCCAGGTGTGAACCATACAATATCTGTCCCTGCAAGAAAGGTACATTTGTACAACGGTGGCAAGAATACTATGGTAGTAACCAACTATTCTCTGGTTGGATTTAATGCTGTCCCATTCCACAAGATATTAACTCATGCCTAGTCCCATTAACTAGGCCACAAACCCATGCCTTATTAGGGAAAGGCCCTAGGAAAGAGCCTAATACTATTACTCTGCTAAATATACATAGCAACTTCATTCTAAGTTCTTACCTTTTTTTCCTATAGATTAGAGCATTTCTTGGCTCTCATGAGAGAAGCTTTTAAAGAAGTAGATGGCAATTAATACAACTGGTCAATGTGCAGAGAATAGGAAACTGTGGGGTGCTTGGTTCCAAAGGGGACAACTATATCATGCCCCTTCAGGCTCAGGAAGCATCAAATTAAAGTAGATAGAAAAATGAAGAGCTAGAGATAGTAGACATCTATGATGAAACAGCATTTGCCAGACACAGTGGGGCCATTGCACACGTGAACTCACAGAAGCCATTGCTGTATGCACATGATCAAGCCAGCCAAAATCCCAGCATGGATGGGGGAGGGACTCAAGAAGTTCCTGGTTCTCCTCCTAGCTGAGGAGCTATTGGCAACAGATGGTTACTGGGCCAGGAGAGGCAGTTTTCTTCAGGGAAGTAGCCCCCACCCCCGAGGGGCTATCCATGATGCAGTAGAGGTTCCTGCACACTTGTGTATACTGACGTCACTATAGACTTGGTAGGTTTCAAACCAAAGGACGTGAAGTTGAAGTGGAAACTGTGGAAGGATAGGGGAGTGATGGGGGATGGGAGGGTTGATCAAACCACATCATATGAATATCTGAAATTCATATTCTCAAACCATAAAAAAGTGAATCCAGTCATTTCTAGTGGAGATATCACTGAGTCACACTAAGTTACAATAAAGGGTATCTCATCCCCAAGGAAAGAAACATTTTATCATTTTCATGTCACCTTTACCCTAATCCAGGGAAGTCAAGCCACATGACTGTTGATTCGCTATGTGACTCCCAGCAAGAATATGAAAATCAGGCTAACAACTAAACAGTGCCATGGCACGTAAAGGCTTTTAGCCTTAGACTGAGTCTCCTAAGCAACTGGGACTATCTTCATCAAACCAGAAAATAATGAACACGATGAAGGCATTGAGATTTGTCTGCTGTGTAACTGGCAACTTGTATGCGGTGGATCTGGGGAGGGGGGCGGACCCATTTGATGATTCCAAAAGCTGCCTTAGGTATAGATACAAGAAGAAAGGAAGAGATCACTGAGGAGCCTGGCAGGGAGATATGGAGGCATTAAGTTATCCCATGGTGACAGGTGGCCTTGGGTTCCTTGAGTAATAGTGCAACACCAGGACCTGCTGCACTTACAAGTCCTAAGATTAATTGTCCCTCTCAAACTCAGTCTCCAACTAAGTTAGGCTCCATGCCCATCCAAGTCCCATTCCCTGCCCTGACAAGGAACAAAGTAAGGGGTTGATTTTTTTCCTTGGAGGGAAGAACAGAGGTTCATCCTACCAACAGAAACAGCCTGAATCAGATCTGTGCGTGTAGCTCCTGTTGCAGTATTAATCCAGCCTCGATCTTAGTCTCCATTTTTGTCTTACCAGGAACTCTCTTCCTCATGGCAGACTCATTTGGGTTGGAATCCACCTGCTGCTAAATCCTTGGCATTTGTTAAATAGACCGGGGAACTGAATCAAAATATAGTGCTACAGTCAGGTACAAGCTGTTCGTTCTAGACAGCTTCCTCTTATAAAGCAAAATTAATTTTCAAAAGAATTAGGCAATCAAAGCCTCAAGTTACCAGTTGAGAAGAATCACCACCTTCCAGCTGCGGCCTCAGCCCTTAGCATCATTTCCCCTGGGGCTTCAGTTTCAGCATAAAATCAGCCCTGATCACTTGCTTTTCATAAATGAAGTCATTCTGTTCTCAAAGTGTGACTTCCTGAACAAAGACCATAATAACAACCAGCTTTTCACAACCCTTGAGAGTCTTGGAATGAGCCTAGCCTTGTTGTGGGATGCTGTTTAGGGAAAGAGACGCAGTCATTGAACGAGTTTGACAACATATAGCTTTACATTCAAATGGTTGGCATTTGTCCTGGTCCCAGCTAGGGAATCTAAGAGGGTTAAGGCAAGAGAGCATGTTAGAGGTGTAGACCAGGCTACATCACTGTACTGGCTGGTTTTGTGTGTCAACTTGACACAAGCTGGAGTTATCACAGAGAAAGGAGCTTCAGGTGAGGAAATGCCTCCATAAGATCCAGGTGTAAGGCATTTTCTCAATTAGTGATCAAGGGGGGAGGGCCCCTTGTGGGTGGTGCCATCCCTGGGCTGGTAGTCTTGGGCTCTATAAGAGAACAAACTGAGAAAGCCACGGGAAGCAAGCCAGTAAGAAACATCCCTCCATGGCCTCTGCATCAGCTCCTGCTTCCTGACTTGCTTGAGTTCCAGTCCTGACTTCCTTTAGTGATGGACAGCAAAGAGGAAATATAAGCTGAATAAACCCTTTCCTCCCCAACTTGCTTCTTGGTCATGATGTTTGTGCAGGAATAGAAACCCTAAGACAATCACTTAGTTTGAGTTTGAGCTAAAAGTCTAGGAAGCTAAGGTAGAGTTCAAGATGATCCAGATGCCCGTGTGCCGCCTGCTTCAATGTTCTCTCTTCACTCTCTAGAACTCTCCCCAACTCCCATGAGTTCAAATGCCTTCTGCATATTGCCGCCCCCAAACCTCTCCAGGGACCCGTTGACTTTCTGCCCCAATCCTCTTCCCATTTTATCTGCTTGGCACAGTCTCCTCTACCTCCATGTAATAGACCAGCATCCCCAAGCTGCTCAGGTCTAACCGCTTGCTATTATCATTTCAGTCTTCATTCATTACACATCACATATCTACTCTGGCCTTGAGTTTAAATTTAGTTAGTACCAGTTCAACTTCCAAGACAAATCTGAGATTGGCTCCCTTCTGTGATCTTCACTGCTAAGACCCACGTTTGCCTTCCTATACAGTCACCTCCTGTTTTATTTCACGACTCTTTTCTTACCCATCTAATTTCAGTAGCTCTGTCCTTCCATCCTGTCCAGTACATCCATCATGTGGTCAGATCCTAAACACATCATCCCACATCCCTCCTTAAAACTCACCAAGATTAAAATGCAACAGACTCCTTGACTCCACTAAATTCCCCGATTCTTCTGCTCTTCACTGTGGTCTGGCCACACTGACTAGCCGAATCCTCAACAGACAAGTCTCATCCCTGGTTCTGGCTCAGTACTGTAGCTCTTGCTCAGAGTGCTCTCCCCAGATTTGTGTGTGACTATCGTCAGTTCTTGCTGCAGTCTCAGCTCAGAGAGCTATCTTTCTCATTCCTACTTTCTCCGAAGCACCTGATTGTGGCTGCCATTACTAACTTCTCTGCTTGCATGTGTATTATCTAGACCTCCAAAAAACTGTAAATACCTACAGGGAAAAAAAATCCCATTCCACTGCATCCTTCCCTCCTGAAAAATGCTGGACTCGCCAGGCACTTAGCAAATACTGGAGACTTGCTGATAAGCAATAGAAACAGCCAGAATCAGATGTCTGTGTGCCAGCTCCTGTTGCAGTGCTGATCCAGTCTTAAGTCTTGCTTTATGTCTTTCCAGAAACAGACTGATTACCAGAACCCTTCTCTAGTTCACACACACACACACACACACACACACACACACGTGATTCTTGGGATTGGTATGCTTGTGGTGGTGTATGAATGTGTAGGTGGTAAGTGGTATGATGTTTGGGTACAGTAGGTGGTGTGTGGTTATAGTATGTGTGCTGAATGATGTGGGTATGATATGTATCTGTGGTGGTGTCCGTGTGGAGTGTGTAGACTGTGTGTTTGGTTGGATATGCTGTGTGTAAGTATGCATGCTTGTGTGTGTGTGTGTGTGTGTGTGT
>JADRCH010000005.1:18215384-18229090 GCA_019843965.1 Rhynchomys soricoides | reverse complement strand
GGGGGGGGGGGGGGCGCACATGATATAGTGTCTCTGAAATCCAGTAACAGCAACTAAGTATTGGACTGAGACCAGACCTACGGAGCTCTTTCAAAGAGATCTTCCTCATGGCCTACCGTTAACCCCATTAGTCTGGACTCTATGTGACTGTTTTTTTCTATTCCATTCCAACAGCATCTGGCCACTCTTCAGTGAATATTTATCAGAAGCCAGCATATGCTAGGCCATACTTGTTCAGCTTGTTTGTGATTTCTGTCTCTCCTTCAGTTCATCTCGCCTGTAGCTTTGGTCTTCTGGGTCTCCATCAACTATTCTTAGCGATCTTTTGCCTTAATTATATTAGTGAGAAAATTCTTTCCAGGACTATAGTTGATAGTCCCAAGAGAAAATCTAATTGGACTAGTTCACCATTTAAAAGTGTGGTCACACATTTTTGGTCACAAAATAGCTTATGAACTGGCAGCCATTGGGTCAACAGCTCAACTCACACAACCATCTGTTTCTGTGCATGCAGCTGCTCCTGTGCAAAAGAGAGTTGGCAGAGCAGGCATGCTCACACTTCTAGGATAAACTTTAAGGGAGTGTTGGTACATTTAGGTCATGGAAAGAAATACATTTGGATATTTCAGCTGGACTTGTGCTATGTGATATTTGCTTGTAGCAAATGGGAAGTTTGGTATCACTGAAGGCTTCATATGCAAAGTTAAATTAATTTTTGAGAAAGGTATGGAATGGATTGTAACAGGATGGAATTAGAGATAGAAGCCAGAGGCCATCAAAGTGCCAACTCTACGCATGAGCAGTGCAGAGGAAAACTGATATCACTGGGAGAGACACTCGCATGAAGGAACAGGAATGTGGCACCCAATCCCTGCTCCCTAGCAGCCCTCTGCCATGGCTCTTCTGTGTGTTGAGCACCAGACTCAGGGTACTGCAGCATTACCATGTGTGACTTAGAAAGATATTATGATAGGCACAGTTGTGTCTGCATCTTATATAAATGAGGAAGCTTCCCACCAGACAATAGAATACCTTTCCAAAGGGCACATAACCAGAAATTGCCAAGCCAGGATTCAAGTTCATATTGTAAAACCTGCAAGGCTTTGAAGCAAGGACCTGAGAGGATAGTGAAATGAAAAAGCCTCCAAACCCAACACTCAGGTTAGTAAGAAAGCACACGCATGCCCAGGAAGAGGACTGAGCAGGGCTCAGCAGTGAGATTCATCTAATGTGCAGCAAGATCAGATGATCTCATCATGAGGGGGCAAACAGCCTGATAGGCATGGGAGGGTAAACCTGCCTTGTCTCTATGATACACCCTAAAGCTAAGTGCCTGCAGCTGGAAGTATTGCCAAAGGGAGCAGTTGGCAAAAGATAGCAAGCCTCAAAGTGAGGTACAAAACCACCACAAACGTAGGGGAAACCCCTCAGAGCCCAGAACACAGGCTTTAGACATTAAGCTGGCTTCTAAAATGGAGAGTTAACCCATATCCATGAGTGGAAAAGCTTATCAGCTCCAACTTGTTATTTTTAGGCTTTAGGCTGCAATATTTTTAATCCAGAGTCCAGTTCTGCTCCCTACAAGGGACAGGATAGCTTGAAGAACCACAGGGATCCTCATGTCCACATGGGAGCAGAGTCCGTCACTAATTGTTGCACAGGGACCTTTATTTCCCAGGCAGCCTGAGGCTGAGATGAGATCAGTCCCAGTTAAAGATTAAAATGTCTGCCATACAAGCATGAATTCGGCGTTGTTGTAAATTGCACCTATTAGGGTTTTGTTTTCATTTTTAAACTTTACTTAGTGTGTGTGTGTGTGTGTGTGTGTGTGTGTGTGTGTGTGTAACACACATGCCACAGTTCCAGCATGGAGATCACAAGACAATTTGTAAGAGTTAGTCCTCTCCTTACATTATGTGGGTTCTGGGGATCAAACCAGGCCCTTCCCATGTAGTCATTTCACTAGCTACCAAGTTTCTAATGGACCTGTACAACAGATAAAGGCTCCTTATCAGTATTCCTATGTATCAAAAATACAAAGAACACCCATCTCCAACACACCAAAAAGGTATGTCATCTGAGACCACCATGTCCTCCATGTTCTATGTCAGAGAAGGGTAACAACATAGCTTGGTGTACATCATAGTAAGGGTACTATAACACAGTACCAGAGACTCTGCTGAGGGTGTTTATAACAACGCGCTTACTCCTTACCATTATGGAACTTGGGGCTTCCAAACCCTACTGAGGGCCCACTCAGATGCCAATCTTCTCTGTCTGTCCTCACAGGGCGAAAGGGGTAAGGGAAAGGGTGGGGTCTCTTTGGAAGGAGAGCTAATCCCATTAATTAGGCCCCACCCTCATGGCCTAACCATCTCCCAGTGCCCAGACTCTAAATCTTTCATTGTGAGGATTAGGTTAAACCTGGGTATGTGAACTGGAGGAGACAGAACTCAGTCAGCATCAGGGCCTCCATTCTCAATCCCTTCTTGCTGTCAGAGCAGAAGCCATTGGAGTAAAAATGATTACCCTTTAAATGAGCTGTTTGTTTTATTCTAATCAGGGCTTTGGATGATGGAAAAAGTCTCCTCAGGAAGGAGGCTGAAGAAAGAAGTTGGCAGAATCCCAGTAAATGCAGGAATGTAAAAGAAACAAAAAATAAAATAAAATAAAATAAATCTTACGACATAAGTCTGTTCACTAGGAGGAAAGAAGACAGACTGCATTCTCAAGGTAGGGGTGGCAACATTGCCTAACTTGAGGTGTGGAGGTTACCATCCAGTCCCCAGGCTGTGTGAGCTATGCTTGCAGGCGGTGCACCACGCACAACCTGTGCATCCAGACTTGGTCAGATATGGTTTAGGGTTTCTAAGTGAGAAAAGGCACCTACAGTGATTTCCACCTAGGAGTTGCAAGCAAAATCAAACTTCTCACAGAATCGCGCTCTAAAGTATAACAATGTCCTGAATATGCCCAGGTTCCCATTTTATGGTCTTGTAAATCAGACATTGAATGCCTGAAATGTAACGTGTCTTGCCCAAAGTCAACAGGCCTGTGGTAAGAAGTGACACACATTTTCCCTGCTTCCAACACATGGACAAAATGGACCACTTTTCTGTACATGCCTTTAGCTTATCTGGATCTCAGAGTGAGTCTCCTTTGCATTTAACCTGTACTGGGCCTTTTCTAAAGGCTAAGCATGACTGGAGAATACAAAGAGCGTTTTCCAAAGGGCCTGGCCTGTGAGCCATATCAGGACAGAGCTTACCTCCCTCCTACAAAATCTCTGGTCCAGGAAATAGAGACTTGCGAGACACGCTTCCAGGCCTGTCTCCAGCCAGCATGTTTACAGCTTATCGAACAAATGTGGTTTGTCCCTGCTAGGGTTGACTGACTTAACCTGCCTTGGTTTGTTGGTTAAATATTTACTCATCAATATATTTAAAAGCTGTATTATTTATACAATAGGTCTGGCACTATTCTGGACTGTTGGTAATAATTACCTATTTGAAATCAGGCCATCCAAGGTGAGAAAACCAATGACCATTAGCAGAAAGAATGGGAAACTTACAGGTTCCTGAAGTGGGCCTTTAATTTAAGTTTTATTTTTAGCACAGTATTGCTACTCTTCCTGATGGGACTTTTATGTATATTTGAATGTGTGTGGTACGAGGCAAGTGGAAGGAGAGAGAAGCCTTTTTACCAAAAACCAATGCAATGAAACCACTTTATGAACAAGCTCCCTGCCAAATTCCTTACTGAAATCAAAGACACCTTTGAGTTCATTGCCCAAGAGCAGGGCAAAAGGCACCTGCAGTCACGTCTGTTTCTCATTTGGTTCCCGTGTAACTCAGATGCCCTGTGGATTAAATGAAATCTGCTCCCGAGTTGAAATCATGTCCACCACGTGTCAGCTCAGCTGGCATTTGGAAACAGGAGCTGAAGAGAGTGCCATTCAGACAGGCAACTCTGGTTTTCCCCTGATGTGTAACCTGAACGGGAAGAGTTCGTTTCTAAGAACTGTACCCTTGCTTCTCCGTAAGGGATACTAAAGGCAGGACCCTGTTCGGATCAGCTCCCACTGAATGTTTCCCAAGAGGAGGCCATGGCATGCAGCACCAAGTGTTGAGGATGCTTTGTCAGCAGCCCTTGGCCAGTGTATGAATTTGCAGCCACGTCCTGACACAGAGAAAGGAATACAGCCAGAGCCCACTATCACCAGGAAGCTGTCACGGGTGACTATGCTGTGAGCTGCTTGGGAATGAAAAGAAAGAATTGTGGTTGTCAGAGAAACTGCACTAAGTAGACCAGGACCCAGCTCTTACACAAAGGAAGATCCCAGACACACCAGACCAAAGTCTTCCCCAAGAATTTGAACCCTAAGCAGCCTCTTAAATATCCACCTTAATCCTGAATCCTGAATCTTGTCCCTTTGGTCACATTTTAAACATTAATGTCTCATTTGACTCTTCCTTCCCCTCCTTGATTCAACAAGCAATGAGTGCCTACTCTGTGCTGTCCAGTGTCAGCATCCGGAAACCAGCAAGGACACTGTTTCGGTGGAGTGTCTCTTTAGCTGGGAAGAAGGTCGTTCTGGCTTTGAACGAGCTCTGTGAATGTGCGCTCCAGATAAAGTCAAGCTTCCATGTGGTATTCCAGATTTAAATGGGATAAATTGGGATGTGATAATGTGCTTCAAAAAAAGATTCAATATTTTACTTTTTAAAAAAAAAATCACAGAAGGATTCCCTTTTCATCTAAACTGCCTTCAGCCCCACCCCCTCTCACCAAGTGTATTAGTCAGGGTTCTCTAGAGAAACAGAACTGATAGAATGAAATATATAGATATATGTATATACATATATTTGAAATAAATACCTATATTTTATTCTTGTGAAATATATATTTCAGGATCCAGGATATTTAAGAGGCTACTTGGGATTTAAACCTGAAAAGAATTTGGTCTGGCAGCTTTTTATAGATAGATAGATAGACAGACAGACACACAGAGACAGAGACACACACAGACAGAGACAGAGGGGGAGAGAGACAGAGAGAGAGAGAGATTAGAATGGCTTACCAGCCGTGGTCCAGCTAGTCCAACAATGGCTGCCTAACAACAGAAAGTCTAAGAATCCATTACTTGTTTACTCTCAACTGATCTTCAGTAGACACTAGAATCCTGAAGAATCAGGCTCTAATGCCAGTGAAGAAATGGACTTGCTAGCAAGGTGAGGGCAAATAGGCAGAGAGAGCAGGCATCCTGCTTCCAAGTCCTTTGAATAGGTTGCTACCAGGTGTGACCCAGACTAAAGGTGGATCTTTCCACCTCAAAAGATCTGGATTAAAGTGGTCTTTCCACTTCAATTGCTTTAATTAAAAAAAAAAAAACAAATAAACAAACAAAGCCCTCACAGGTGTGCCCAGCTACTTGGGTTTTAGTTAATTCCAGATATCAAGTTGACAACCAAGAATAGCCATCACACTAAATCATTTTATTTAAATTCTCAATATTCCATTTATTCTTAAATGAAGTAAACCTGTACCATGCCTGGCTCATTCCTAATCACCACTGCAGGAGGACAGCCAGTTTCCCTGGGAGTAGAGAGCATACAAAAAGAGCCTTAAGATGGTGTCATCTACTCCCACCCAGAACAGAACCTGGGATGGCCCAGCAGGAGGTCAGGGTAGGCTTGAAAGAGTCCAAGGACTTTGTTACTAATGGCTTGCCCAGAGCTTCTGTGCAACCTCTTCATTAAAGAAATGAATCCAGGGCAAAGAAGATCAAGAACATTGATTCTCAACCTGTGGGCCTCGACCCCCTTGGGGGTTACCTAAGACCATAAGAAAACACAGAGATTTACATTATGATTTGTAACAGTAACAACATTACAGGTATGAAGTAGCAACAAAAATAATTTTATGGTTGGGGGTCAGCACAACATGAGGAACTGTATTAAATGGTCACAGCATTAGGAAGGGTGAGAAGCACTCTCTAGAGTGAAAGGGGATTGTCTTTTAAGTGTGTGTGTGTATGTGTGTTTGTTCGTTTGTTTTTCTCACTGGCAAGAATGGGCATAAAGCAGGAAAAACTCAGTAGGTATGTTTAAAAGTTAGACATGGTGAATTCTCTCTCCTGACAATTTCAACATTTCAACTGCTTAGATACTTAATTAGCCACTCCCAGATCTCTCTTCAGACCTATGAACAAGCTGGCCCATTGCCAATTAGTGAGAACAGTTACTTCACCGAGCTTTTGTGTGAGAAAAAATACATAGACAGCTGCCTCGTGCAAACATAGACTGTGGAGAGGAGAGAGAAGCAGAACACCCCTGAGTTTATACCAGACCTCCTGTTAATTTTGTCCCCATTGGGGGTTCATTTACCAGTGAACACATTAAAAAAATTAAAAATAAATAAAAAATTTTAAAACAGCCCTACCATGCTATTTAGAATATGAATGTCGTATCAACACCACAGCTCACTGTCAGCCCCACTGAGGCAGAAGCAACTGAAGCCAACCTTAGGTGTTTGCACAAATCATTCATGGATCCTGGAAGGACTCATACCAAAAGGTCTCAGAGCAATGAGGTTAGTTCAGCATCTGCTCCTACCAAGGGTCCCAGAAGTCAATCGAAACACCCATCAGTGTGAGAGCTTTGTTTCAGAACAAAGAAACATGGGCAATACTGCCTGTTTACTCAGCCAGGAGGACAAGTCTCCTCAAGAAAGAAAGATATACAACTACAAAGAGAATTATCTCAACGTTGAAATAAACTGAGTTGTTTCTTCCTCTCCAATGTTATAATGGTCATAACCCATTACAGCAAAAGACCCTGTTTCAACGCATGTCTGCCCTAGTTTTGCAAGGTCTCCTCTGGCCTGAGCAACTGGGTTTCAGCACATTCAGGGTTCAGCATCTACCCTGTACCACTTTTATAACTAGAGGCTTTTGGCTCCTCCAGAAGAGTCTGAGCCTCTGACCATCAGAGGGCTGCATTTGACATGCACAGGACAAAATTCTTTTGGCTTCAACTTAGACACAGAACTCAAGTTCAACATTGGCTGCCACTGAGGTAAGAAGTAAGTTGCAGATACCTTAGCAGAGTGTAAGCTACAGTACCAAGGTCTGGATCGGGCAGAAAAACCTGTTTTGCAATGATCTGTAACTAACCTCCTTCCAACAGAAGGCACTGAGCAGTATGCTGGGGTACATATCTGCCTGAGCTCCTGATAACAATTCACCTGTTCCCACACACTCTCCATTCACGCTCCATTTTCCTCCTCTTTAATTTATGTAAATGGAAAGAATTCATGGAAAATTTTTCACAGAACAGTTTCCTCCAGAACACTCAAGTTACTAGCAGCTACCAACACAGAAGTTAAGCCTTGAACTTTTGAGAGCAGATAAAAAGCCTTTTGGAGGAAAAAAAATCACTCGTCAAAGTCATGGAAGATTTGGGGTCCATCTGTGAAAATGTAGGATGTTAGCCAAATAGCGAGTTATGCCAACAGGCTCTATGACAACCACCATGGCTACTTCCTGCTACCCTCCAGCTATCCAAGTGGAACCTAGCACGATGCTGCAGAATCCTGCATTACAACTGACCAGGGAAGTCCTGGGGGAAGAACAGGACTGGAAATAAACACAGAAATGCAGGAGGTAGCCATCTGATGCCAGTTTGCTGCTGTAATCCCTAGGGATACCTACCCAATGAATGGCTAAAAACACTCCCCCAATGCACCATAAGAACCATTTGAAATTCATAAAGAAAGTACAGAAACTGAACAGATCGAGTTTGGAGTGGAACACACAGATGTGTACAGCTGATTTACTGGTCTCCCCTTTGCTTTCCCATGCCCCCATTTCTTCTTTGTGTCTATTGGTGGCCACTAGCTCCTGAGAGTATCCTAGAAATCATTGAGCCTTGGGCTCAATGCGCTGTTCTATGCCCCTGTCCCCCATTATTTCAACTCTGTTTTTTAGGGCCAACTCAGCATCAACTAAAATTCAAAGGTATTGTGGAGATATGGTTGGCTGCATTCTATAATAAAGGAGTCACGGGATCCTTTTCCTTGGTGAATTATCGCAATGTATGGCAACTATAGAACACTCCTTCCAAAAACATTGGAGGTTTGGGACTGCTAAGACAGAGGTTGTCAACATGGGGGACATGACTCCTTTGGGAGTCCAATGACCCTTTCACAGGGGTCACCTAAGACCACAGGAAAACTCAGATGTTTATATTATGATTCATTACAGTACCAAAATTACACTTATGAAATAGCAATGAAAATAATTTTATGGTTGAAGGTCACTACAACATGAGGAACTGTGTTAAAGGGTTGCAGGGTCAGAAGGTTGAGAACCACTGTGCTAAGACTTTCTTAAGAATGAAATTCTGGTCACTCTCCCGGTCTCTCTCATTGGCTCTCCCTACACCTGACCTCCTGCTCCCCACCTGACCTCCTGCACCCCACCTGACCTCCTGAGCCCCACCTGACCTCCTGCACCTCACCTGACCTCCTGCACCCCACCTGACCTCCTGCACCCCACCCCATTCTTCTCCATCTCTTCTCCAAACCAGTTCCTTCCATCCATCCACCTCTGGTGACTATTTTATTTCCCCTTTTGAGTGAGATTCAAGCATCCTTGGGAGGAGCTTGGGGGGGGGGCTGGGAGGAGAATGGGGGCTGTAATTGGGATGTAAAGCAAATAAATTAATTAATGGAAAAAAAAGGAATAAAATTCTGACCAGGTAATGGTGACAGATGCCCATCATTCAGGAAGCAGAGGCAGGTGGATATCTGAATTTGAGGCCAACCTGGTCTAGAGAGCAAGTTATAGTACAGCCAGGGCTACACAGAGAAACCCTGTCTTGAGAGAGAAGGAGAGAGAAGGGAGAGGGAGAGGGAGAGGGAAAGAGAGAGAGAGAGAGAGGGAGAGAGGGAGAATATGAGATTCTATCTATTGACTGTAATAACTAAAAACTTCTAGAAATACTGTGAACTCTACTATCCACATTTATAGAAATCCAATCTGACACATCACCTAGCTCAGAGATCCATGTTCCCACAATTACAGACATCATGCCCTTCCTCAACCTAACTACCTCCACCTCACATTCCCTGGTTTTAGTTTTCTGACTCCACTGGAAATATGGACAAGCATATTGTGTGGTCTGGACCATTTTTACTTTCCTGGGAAACTTCATGTTCACAGTGGACATCATTCTCAAGGACTGTGAAGTGGCCATCAGAACAGCCAATCTCTTGAATAAAAAGCCACTGCTTCCCAAGCTCCACCAGAAGGGGTTCTGGCCTTAGTTAATGACAGCCTAGGACAGAGTCACCTGCCTGCTCTATAGAGGTCATGACATTATTTATCTCACAGTTTTTGGTGTTGATGTCTCTAGCCTGCTTCCCACAATCAATAGTGTTGCCTACAGATTTTGGCAGGTGGTAAGATAGCAGTAATTCCAGTGTGCACTTGTGTAACTTTAAGGTTTTCAAAGACCTACTTTTAATATGAGTTCTTAACCACTTTAACCTCCCTTCTAGCCTACCACCCACCAGAGGCAGTGGGAAAGAAAGGTTATTAAGATCCTGGGGAAGTGGAACTGTTTAGAAAAGGTTCTTTGGAGGAAATCCCATATGTTGTCAGGAAATCAGCAGTTCAGATCACAGGATCAGCAGCAGCAGCTCTATCTACTTGCAAATACTTTAGTTCAGTGGTGTCAGGAAAGCAGCAGCAGCAGTGGCAGGACCTAGCAGGAACAGGCCTCAGCCAAATCAGCACAAGTTAGCAGGAGGTACCAGGACCATTCCGGATACAAGGAGAAGTTCTTTGCAGAGCTAGCTATGCAAGCAAGCCTAGCCTCTGTCACTGTCCACTGAGTTCTATCATGTGTCCTTTACAGTTCTTGCCTTACCAAGTGTCTTGCCTCAGCCTGTGAACCTGTCCTTACAAAATTCCATGTAAATCCGTATCAGCTGATATCACTCTGCCAATCAGACAGAGTCTGGAGAAGTGGGAAGAAGCCTCCAGCACACCCTCAGAAGTATTTTTGTTCATCTCTTTCTATGGAGTCCTAACAAATGGAGCTTAAAATGCACGTAAGGCGAACCAATACATGCGTGTTGTTAGCGAAGTTGTCCTTGCGTCACAAAACGTCCTTTCACCCGTGTCCGCTTCAGGAAAACACTCCTTCCTGTGTTTGCCTCGGCAAGACCATCCGACACAACTGATTTGCCAAAGAACCCTTAAGTTCCCACTTCACACTTGTTTGATGGTTTTGCCCTCTGTCCGAGAACGCTGAGTGTAATGTGTCATGAATAATTCCAAAAAATTCAAACTTGCTAAAATTTCACACATCCTGCTAAAAGTCTTATAATCTTAGTCTTGGATTCAATTTAGCTACATCACAATTAGGTTTGACATTCTAAGCAGACCAGCCCACAGACAGACCAAGGAAACAATCTTCCTAGACTTCTTTCTTTTTTTTTTTTTTAAAAAAAAAAAAAAAAAACACTTCATTAATACCAGGAAAGTTTTTGATTCTTTATCCCAAGCATGAAAACATTAGAGAATTTAATTTATGCTAAAAATAGCAGTAATGCAGTTTCTGAAGGCAATGCTTATTGGTCCATGATCATTAGTTTCTGTGAAGTCAATGGTCACTCTCACAGAATGGTGGCAGCATGGAAGACCCAGTGCTTAGATGCTCATGCCTGGTAAGAGGCCTCTAGACCCTGTAGTTGAGGTCAGCCTTCATGCCTGCTTCCTCAACAAGCTTCCAAGGGGGATCCCACACAGCATACTACCCTATTCGTTCTTCCACACAATTAGTCCACGACATGGGAATTATCAATGGTTACATCTCTTCTAACTGGTAATTCATGTTATGGAAATGGCAGCCCTTGCTTTGTATCAGGACCTCTGGGAGGCAATGGAGTAAGTAAAGCTTGCCTGTTTCCTTTGAGATGCTCACAACACCATGTGCATAACTAACTCTAAGGCAGTGAATGGAATAAGTGAAAGAGACAGGAGGGAAGAAGCAAGTGCATAGTATAAGCTAAAAATATAATCAGCCAACTTTGAAATCCCTACCGCACCCACAATGCAAATGCAGTCCACAAGATTCTGTTGCTTTCCTTACACATTTGCTGAAAAGGAAGAAGCTCTCCTTGGGTGAGGGTGGGGCCGGGGGAGCTAAATCTAGAGCCTTGGTCTGCAGATATGAAAATGACAGGCACAGCAATAAAACATATATCCACTCATACAGAGATTATGAGGTCAGTTCTTTTAAAGCCAAATGCCCACATCTTCTAATTTCACCGGTGTCTGATGTATAGCTGTGAAAGCTCAGCACTAATACAGTATCCCAACTGTAGTGATGAACTCAGCAAGCATCAGTGGCACCACGCCATGCATGTGCCAATATCCTTACCTAAGTCTAATAGCTTCGATTGCAAATGCCATTCTGACATAGAAGGTTTTTATAAACTTACATAAAGTTTCAGGGATATTTCTTCCTCCCTGAGAACGTGTTTGAGAACATTCATTTAGGAGAGTCTTCCATTTTAATCTAAACATATGAGGCCACTTAAACAAAGAAGGAATAATACTTGCAACAGCACTGTTGATATATCTTTATCTAAAAGCCAAAAGGTTCAAAGATAAGAAGAAAATAACTCCCCATAAATTCTCCAATAAGTTATATACATCTCCTAAAAAAAAGATTCTGAACTCTTTTTGTCTCACTAAATGTAAATCAAAGAGAAATCACATAGCTCTATATATCATTAACAGAAGGAAAGTTGTCATCCCTTCACCTCAATCATGCAAAACGGGAGAAGGAGACAACTGCCCTGAAGAATAACATTTCTAACTGTTTAACCAGCACTGAATGTTCAAGAATAATAGTTGTGCTTAGAATGAAACTTAATTCATAATAGTCAAAAAGTGGAGACAACCTAAGTATCTATCTACCAATGAATGGACAAAGATGAGAGTAAGCCATTCAAAAGAGTGAAGTCTGGATGCGAGGAGTGGACTCAGTTGGAATCTGCTCACTGCACAAGCCTAAAACACTAATTCAGATGTCCAGCTTCCATGTATACCTCCAGCACTGGGAGGCAGAGACAAGAGGATCTCTGGGGTTTGCTGTCCGGCCAGGATGAATCAATGATCTCCAGGTTCGATGAGAGATTGTCTCAAAAAAGTAAGGTGAAGAGTAATCGACACACAGTACAATCCTCTGGCCTCCAAGTGTTCACTCAGAGACAGGCACTTGCATAAACACATACAAAAAGATGTGCACAGAGAGAGAGAGAGAGAGAGAGAGAGAGAGAGAGAGAGAGAGAGAAATCCTATCACTTGTGACAACATGGATAAACAGGAGTTATCATTAAATGAAGTAGCCAGGAACAGAATGACAAGAAAGAACCACATATTTCATGTTGTTCTTTCAATAGCTGATGGTAGAACACAGCTTGGGAGAGTAGGAGTGAATGGGGAAAGGTAGATCAGTAAAACTATGTTCAAAAGGAGCAAGAAGCTCTGTTCCCCATTTTTTTGATAGGGTTATTTGGATCTCAAGAGTCTAGTTTCTTAAGTTCTTTGTATATATTGGATATTAGCCCTCTATCGGACGTAGGATTGGTGAAGATCTTTTACGGATTGGTTGGTTGTTGTTTTGTCCTATTTACAGTGTCCTTTGCCTTACAGAAACTTTGTAATTTCATGAGGCTCCATTTGTCAATTCTTGATCTTAGAGCATAAGCCATTGGTGTTCTGTTCAGGAACTTTTCCCCTGAGCCCATGTGTTCAAGACTTTTCCCCATTTTCTCTTCTATTAGATTCAGTGTATCTGGTTTTATGTGGAGGTCCTTGATCCACTTGGACTTGAGCTTTGTACAGGGAGATAGGAATGGATCAATTTGCATTCTTCTACATGTAGACTGCCAGTTGAACCAGCATCATTTGTTGAAAATGCTATCTTTTTTCCACTGGATGGTTTTAGCTCCTTTGTCGAAGATCAAGTGACCATAAGTGTGTGGGTTCATTTCTGGGTCTTCAATTCTATTCCATGGATCTACCTGCCTGTCACTGCACCAATACCCATGCAGTTTTTATCACTACTGCTCTGTAGTACAGCTTGAGATCAGTGATGCTGATTCCCCCAGAAATTCTTTTGTTGTTGAGAATAGTTTTTGCTATGCTGGGTTTTTTGTTATTCCATATGAATTTGAGAATTGCTCTTTCTAAGTCTATGAAAAATTGAATTGGATTTTGATGGGGATTGCATTGAATCTGTAGATTGCTTTTGGCAGGATGGCCATTTTTACCATATTAATCCTGCCAATCCATGAGCATGGGAGATCTTTCCATCTTCTGAGGATTTCTTCAATTTCTTTCTTCAGAGACTTGAAGTTCTTGTCATACAGATCTTTCACTTGTTTGGTTAGAGTCACACCAAGATACTTTATATTGTTTGTAACTATCGTGAAGGGTGTCATTTCCCTAATTTCTTTGTCAGCCTGTTTATCCTTCGAGTGTAGGAAGGCTACTGCTTTGCTTGAGTTGATTTTGTATCCTGCCACTTTGCTGAAGGTGTTTATCAGCTGTAGCAGATCTTTGGTGTTTTTCAGGTCACTTAAGTATACCATCATATCATCTGCAAATAGTGATATTTTGATTTCTC
>JADRCH010000005.1:18185294-18215284 GCA_019843965.1 Rhynchomys soricoides | reverse complement strand
TCAGCCTGTTTATCCTTCGAGTGTAGGAAGGCTACTGCTTTGCTTGAGTTGATTTTGTATCCTGCCACTTTGCTGAAGGTGTTTATCAGCTGTAGCAGATCTTTGGTGTTTTTCAGGTCACTTAAGTATACCATCATATCATCTGCAAATAGTGATATTTTGATTTCTTCCTTTCCAATTTGTATCCCTTTGACCTCCTTTTGTTGTCTAATTGCTCTAGCTAGAACTTCAAGTACTACATTGAATAGATAGGGAGAGAGAGGGCAGCCTTGTCTAGTCCCTGATTTTAGTGAGATTGCTTCAAGTTTCTCTCCATTTAGTTTGATGATGGCCACTGGTTTGCTGTATATTGCTTTTACTATATTTAGGTATGCTCCTTGAATTCCTGATCTTTCCAAGACTTTTATCATGAAGGGATATTGAATTTTGTCAAATGATTTTTCAGCATCTAATGAAATGACCATGGGTTTTTTTTCCTTTGAGTTTGTTTATGTAGTGGATTATATTGATGGATTTCCAGATATTGAACCATCCCTGCAACTCTGGGATGAAGCCTACTTTATCATGGTGAGTGATAATTTTGATGTGTTCTTGGATTTGGTTTGGGAGAATTTTATTGAGTATTTTTGCATCGATATTCATAAGGGAAATTGGTCTGAAGTTTTCTTTTATTGTTGGGTCTTTGTGAGGTTTTGGTATCAGTGTAACTCTGGCCTCATAGGATGAATTAGGTAGTGTTCCTTCTGTTTCTATTTTGTGGAATAGATTGAAGAGTATTGGTATTAGGTCTTGATAAGTGGTTATTAGCCCAAAAGTTCAGAATACCCAAGAGTCACTTCACAGCAACCATTGGGCTGAGTGTGAGGTCCCAGATAGATGAGTTGGAGAAGGGACTGAAGGAGCTGAGGGAGTTGGCAGTCCCATGGAGGGAGCAACAGTGTCCACTGGCCTGACCTCCCGCTGCTCCCAGAGACTGGGACTGGTTGGATCACCAACCAAAGAATACACATGGAGGGACTCATGGTGCTGACCACATATGTTGCAGAGGAGTGTCTTGTTAGCCATCAGGGGGAGGAGAGGCCCTTGGGCCTGAGGGTGTTAGATGCCCCAATATAGGAGAATGCCAAGAAGGGAAGCCGAGAGGGGGGGGGAGAAAATCCCCATAGAGGCAGGAGGAGGGTGGAGCAAATAGGGAGGTTCCAAAGGGGAGATCTGGAAAGGGGGAAACATTTGAAATGTAAATAAAGTATCAAAAAAAGAAAAAGAAAAAAAAAGGAGCAAGAAGTTCTAGGGTGCTTCTGTACAGTGGTAATTATAAGTAAGTAATACAAACTTTATACTTCAGAAAGCATAAGAAAAAATTTTAAATGATGTCACCATAAAGAAATGATAAACCTTTAAGGAGATGGATTCATTTAACCTACTATAACCATTACATAATGTATACATGCATCAAAACATTACAAGGTACCCTATCGGTATATACAGTTTTTAAATCTTATTTATTTAATTAAAAATAAATCTAATTTATATTTTAATAAACAATAAGTGAGTCTAAATTTTACCATAAAAATGAAACCAAAAAGTTGATTTAGCTGTTTCCCAACAGAATGGTGACTTTTTTTTTTTTTAATCATATAGTAAGTATAAAGTCAAAACATAAATTCTAGAAAATGTATTTCCTGGATGATAGGTCAGGCTGCACATGGGAAGATGAATGCAAAATGGAATTTCTACTTCAATTACACCAACCACCCGCTAATGAAAAGACTTGGGTATGATTAAGCTTTTATTTTCCTAAGCAGATGTCTATGATGCTAGACCAAATCACAAAGAAAACAATCAGAATAATTAAGCACTGGAGTAGTAAAAGGTATTACTAAAGAAGGTATGAGGAGCAAGAGGTAAGGAAATCCACACAAAGCATAAACCACAGGACTATACCATGACATGGTGCATCATCTGGCTTTTCAATCTTGAGTTTTAATGAGACTAATGTCCCCACAAAGAGGGAGAGGGGAGAACTTTATGTAATTCTCATTTCCAAACTGCTAGTGTACAATCTGTTTGTGGTAGGAAATATAAAGTCAAGTTTTCTGGTTTTTATTTTTAATAAAATTGGAATTTGTTGAGTTTCAGCTGATGTCATTCATACCTAAGTCTATCTGATGTGTGTTCAATATCACTGGACTATGTTAGTCTGAAAATAGGATCTAATATTCTAGTAGTTGAAATCAACTATACTGTTAACTCCCAACTACATTTGCAAATGCTATCAAATGAAAAAAAAAAACATATGAAACATTCACTAACATGAACACAGAATTCAACAAGTTCCCACAGTTTGTAAGCTGCTTAGCTAGGATTAGATGTTTGCCTCTCTTGTTTTCAATCCAGTAAGTGGCTCAAGCAGCATCCTGACCAGCTCCCTGAGCTTGCCCCAGATCTTTTGTTAGACTGACAATTTTTCAATTATAACTTGAAACAAATGAGCCTGTTATATTAACCTTGAGCTTAACTTTGTTACAAAGAGGTAATTGTAATTGCTCTTGTCATAACTGGTTGTGCTCTGCTTTAAATGGAAGGATGTTAGAAGGCTTTAACTATTGAAACTCCAGAAAAAGGTCTGGGAAAGGTGAATGCTTACCTTAAAACCCACAGTCAGATAGATACAAGATGGCATGTTTTAATAACCACCAAAAAAACCTTCTAATTGTTTCACACATTGGAAAAGAAGTGTATGCGTTAATCAAGTCGGAGAACAACACCTTCCCAGTGCTTCAGATACAGAGCTCAATATAAACTTCTTCCACATTCGGTTGTCACCAAAGGCTCAAATGCAAGACAACAATCACTCGACAGAAACCATAAATTTTGAAGAAGAAAATAATATCTCAAGCCCTTGAAGACATATAAGACAACGAGCTTGTGAGCTAGGAAGAACAGCTGACACATGAGAGAAAGAAGCAGGGTAGGGCCACAGTTTCTATGTTGCAGGCATGAGGGCAGGATCTCAACATGTGGGCAGGGAGAATTGCGCAAATAAACTCTTTGCAACTCTGGAGAGGAGGATCTCTGACCACCTATCTATGGGAAGATTCCAAGATCTCTGCTAACAATGAAAGAACCAAGAAGCTGGAGCTACTGGGGATGGCAAATGTAGTTTTTCCCCTGTTAAGTTCATTTCCTGGCCTAACAAAAGAAATCAACTCCGTTCAAGAAAATATGTAATACCCAAAGTTTCAAAGAGCTCAGCATACAGAAAATATAACGCAATCAAAAGCTACAATAGCAAAACCCCTATGAGGTCAACCACAAGGTGATTCAGATGTCAGAAAATGAGAAAGGGACTTGAAACCTGTGCTTGTAACTCTGTTTAGCGACATAAGTGAAAGTGTGTATTTTTGGAAATGGGAAAATAGGAAAAAGATAGAGACCCTTGCTATGCAGCCTGGTAACCTGAGTTCTATCCATGGATCCCACAACAGAAGGAGAAAATCGCTTCCTGAAAGTAGTCCTCTGTCCTATACATTCACGAGATGACATGTGTGGTCTGTACTCACAAATACACCATACACACACACACACACACACACACACATCATCATCATCATCATCATCATCATCATTATCATAAATAAAGCTTCTGGAAGTTACAAACCAAGAGTTCTGTGGGGTCCATAAAAGACACAAATGTACAAGTTCAAAAAGTCTGATGTATACTTGTAAAGATATTCACAATTAGGGGGAAATCTCAGATTTTAGGATTCAGCTTAGTCTTTTTGCAGTAAGCATGTGTTAGATGTGTGTTATTGAACAGAGCACACTATGTACCAGGCCTTCTGCATTTAAAAGATGCCATTTTAATTTCCAAACTAAGTTGACGAAAATTATCAGTAGACCAAAACTTCTAGAGACTTTAGAAACAAAAATTACCCCAAACCATTAAATAATCTCGTTTGTACCTCCATTCTAAAAGACACTTCCAAAACTTTCAGTTTTAGAGAATGAATCCATGTATGTTTTGCCTGCTTTAAGTTTTTATCGAGTTTGTCCTTGCAAAATAGTGTAAACCTTTGTGCCAGCTTGATTTCTCTTCAGACATGTGTCTGTGTAGCCTACATTATGAGGGTAGTAATGTAAAGAAATTATAGTGATTTATTTATGGCACCTGGGAATGTGCTTTGGCTATAGATCTTGATGGTTACCAAACAATCTATCTCTATGACATAACAAACCAAACCGAGTGTTTGAGTATTTAAGTGTAGCACTTCTGAACCTGTGGGTCCTGACCCCTTTGGGGATTGAACGACCCTTTCATAAGGGTCACATATCAGATATAGCGTGGGTTAGATATTTGCACTACAATTACAGTAGTGAAATTACAGTTAAGACGTAGCAACAAAAATAATTTTATGGTTGGGGTCACCAGACCATGAGGAACTAACTGTATTAAGAGTCGCAGCGTTAGGAGGGTTGAGAACCACTGGTACAAGAACAGACAAAGGCACCAAGTTCTCCATAGCTCTGAAAATGTTGATGCTGGAGGAAATGTCAACCTCAGCTACAGGAGTAGGTCTAACATCTTTAACTTTCCCTGTCTTTCTCTCCCTTCCATGTCAAAGTCAAACTATCTCTACCCTTGCTTGGCTCCATACCCTGACAGATTGAGGTCAGGACTTACCAGTGTTCCATACAGACGTTTCTTTACCATATATGACTGAAATGTCAGCTAAGTTCAAATCATGAATATTAAGTGGAAAAGTTTTATCCTAAATCCGTCCTTTACTCATTTTTGTTCTGATGTCTACTCTGTCTCTACATCTTCCACCAAGCTATTTTCTGAGATGGAAATGATTTTAGACCTCATATTTGTGAAATGCTTTCCCATCCTGGCTACAAGGAGAATGTAGGACCAAGTCAGCACTTGCTGTAATTAGTTTCACCGGCTACTTACTACCTCTTGCCTTGACTCAGTGCCATTTAGAATCAGACATTATTTGCATTTGGAGTTGGTAGTTCACGTGTTATAAGAGGAAGCAAAAGAAGTCAGTGTAAACACAGGTGCCTGTCACATCCAGATTGTTGATCTAGCTTGTTCATATCTTTGGCAAGCAGCAAAGGGATATTTATGGGTCATGTGGTCTTTGAATGTACTAATTTTGCAAAATAGTGACTAGACCCATTCAAGACAGGCCAAATTATCTATCTTGGGATTTTATTTGGCCCGCAAGTCCAGTGAAGATGTGACCCCACCCAAATCTTTTGTATGTTTTATATAAAGGTGTTTTTAGACAGTATTTAATCTGTCAATGCCCTTTCCTAAAAAGCCCCTTTGAATTTAAGTTTGGGAAATTAAATATTTCTGTAATATTTCCCCTTCATGTTTTGAAGAGCCAGCAAAGCTGATTGATCATCGTCCAAGAGAAACAGACATAGGCAGCCCACTTTGCTTGCTGGTACACTCTGCTAGAAGTATATTAGTGCTGGTAATTGCCCAACCGGCTGGGACTGAGTGGATGGATTGCAGTGGGAAGCCTGCTTAACAAACATTGCAATTAGCACCACCTAAGTGTCTGAGGGTTAGAAAGGTAATAAACAAAAGAGTAAATTAATATGCATGGTAAGTCCCCAAAGATAGCCAGATGGCTGGCTGCAACATCAGATGTTTCCTCTCTGTCTTTGCAGGACCACGCCTTTGTGCAGGGAGCTGTACTGTTGACATTTTCTGGGCATCTGATGGAGAGCTATAGGACCCACGATGCAACTTAGCTAGGATGCAATGAAAACGTTGAACTCAAAGCCACATCAGTGTCCCCAGAGACAAGAGGGGCACACAGAACAGCAGTCAGAAATTGAATAAGGAGCAGATTTCACAAGCATGATGCTAAACACATTACCAGAACTCCCATTTCCTTAGAAGGGAGAATATGGACAAACCATGCAGCCAGGAAAGTTTATTTTCTCTTTAATTCTAGAACTCAGGGTAGACAATGCATCCCATGCTATATTGCAGGACTGTGACCTGAGCCATATGTGTGAAGACCATTTGTTCCCACATCACTACTAGAAAATAAATGTGCCCTTATTCCCAGTAAGCAGCCACACCCACAGATTTTGTCATAGTCCAAAACCAAAAGCTGGTCATTTAGACTAAGCCCCAGTCACTGGACAAAAACATCAATGCAGACGTCTGGGCATTCACAACGTACTTACCATTAAAAAGCCCTTTCTGGTAGCTCATGGCTCAGTGTTCTGTTTGTGTTCTTCTAAAATCTCTCCAACTAATACCACATAAGTAACTCCAAACAAAAAAAGATGAAGGTGAAGTCTCTAATGCCCACAAAGACCTGGAAGACAAATAATGAACGCATTATATACTGACCAAAACACTATCCAGACTTCTGATGTACCCCTTGCACTTAACGCCCTTTTGTGACTTGGGAGGAATGCTCTCTATCAGTAAGTCCCATAAGCCATGGAAGGCAAGCACAGCATGGCGAGAAGATCTGAAATACATGATCGATGTCCTCAGCTTACTCAGTCTGTAAAGTCCCTTCCAGTTTTGAACAACTTGATCTGAAATCCCTGGGAGAGCTCTCAACCTACAGCATCATGATAGCATGATGCTCGGCCAAGTGCCGTTCTTTAAAGAGGTGTTTAATTCATGTCCATAGTCCCAAAGTTTTTGTAGATAATGTTCTGAGTACATGATTTTGGACATGAAAACATCCATCATTTTCAGTAATCACTGAAAGGGTACTTTCTTCAGTGGCAACTCTATGCACAAGCCACAGTATCAGAAGTATCAATAATCTTGTCAACAATTGAGATCCCGAATATTTTCAAAGCACTTTACAGTTGTTGCAGATATCTCAAAATATCGTATAAACTCTTCAAGTTGATAAATATTATTAGACCACTGGCAAATCTTTTATTGATTATATTGCTAATGAAATCTAGCTATTTCTAAACTGTAGGTTTGTTTATTGTGCTGATTTTATTTCAGTATAACTGGCTTCTTATGTCATCCCATTATTTTGATTTATATATCTAAAATATTCTAAGGATTTCATAGGCTTCTCTAAACTATTGAACACACTTGGCACAAAAATAAAGAAGAAAATAAAAAGATTAAGAAAAGAACTGAATGGCTCTCTCAGTCTACCCACTGACAGCGTTATACATTTTGTACTTTGGCAATTTATTTTTTCTTTTTTGAAATATCTTCTTCATTTCCTTATAACTTCAAAACAAGACATTTCCTGGTCCTGCTACCACCTTAAACCATTTCCAGATCCCTTTCAACTCAGCTAAATAGCATTTTCAATCCCTCCTTCCATATCATTATATCCCAAGGGTAACCATTTGTAGACAGTGCACGCTTAATTCGACCTTCCTAGACTGAAAGCTAATGTCAGTAAGTACCAGGTGGCCAAAAGCGTTTTGGCTTATTAATTATTTTTATATTATTAATTACTATATAATTACAGCCTTTTTAATTATTTTTTCAGCGGTAGCCTTTTGATAGATCTGCTTACTACCATACTCCTTCAATCTCTACCTTGCCCCCTCACACAACATTTGTCACTCCTGTGGCACAATACCTAACAAAAGCAACAGTGGTGGGTTGAATAAGAATGGCTCTGTAGGCTCCTAGATTTGATTGCCTGGTCTCTAGTTGTGGAACTGTTTGGGGAGGATTAGGATGTTCCTTGCTGAAAGGTGTGCCACTGGGGAGTGGGCTATTATTGCTTTATCCTCATGCCTTCCTGCTGCCCCACCGTGATGGTCATGGGCTCGAACTCTCTAGAACTGTTAAGTCCAAATAAACTTTTTCTTCTATAAATTTCCTTTGTCAAGATGGCCCTTTATAGGCATAGAAAAGTAGCTAAGAGCACAACTTAAGGAAAGAAGGGTTTTGATTGGTCATGAATTAAGGGTACAGTCCACTATGGAGGGAAGGCAGCAGGAAGGAGGCAGCTGATCACACTTCATTCACATCAGAAAGCAGACAATAAGTTCTGGTGCTCAGCTCACTTTTTATTCGATCCAACATCAACTCTACAGGAAGGTGCTGCCCACACTAGCATCTTCCTTCCTCAGTTAAACTTCCAGAAACACTCTTGTAGATGCACCCATAGGTGTTTCCAGGGTGATTCTAAAAGCCACTCAAACTGACAATGAAGGTTAACTGTATTAGCCTAAGGTTTTCTACATTTTTAAACTAAAAAACACTATTGATATCACATCCCCATTTGATCTGTAAAACAAAACCAAATTCCTAGATCTGGCATTCAAGGTCCTTTCCAAATTAGACACCATCTACTGTGTAGGTCTTTGCCTCTTTGATTGCTAAGCCCTGTGTTCTAATTATTATCCAAACTTTCACACAGTTTCAAGCCAGCATGTTTTCATTCTAAACGTCCTTCTTAGAATGCTCGGTATCCTTTTTTTACATAGAAGAAAAACGATGATCCCACTTCTGAAATAGCATTGTTTTTGAGAAACCCCTGCCTGGACATGCGGGGATTAAGTAAAGCTGACTAAAGAAATGGAACACCACTACTTGTTTATTATTAAACTTTTTATTGCAAAATTCCATTCCGAAATGCCATGATTGTGACAGAATTGTGACTATTTCAGAACCATAAAACAGATTGAAGCTACTCCTCTCCCTCACTTGCTGTGAACTGATATTCAAAACAATTGTCAGAACATCACTCATCTGCTTTGGTCCTCCTATAATCCTCCAAAGGCCTAACCACTCAAGTTGATCTCCCTTTGGTTCTTGCTTCTGACTTGTATAGAACTTTCTTTCATATAAATGTCCCCATCACCGAGGATTTACATCATAAAATGATGGTGCTGGTCCCATATGGCCATCTCCAAGAGATACTGGTAGGTAGAGGGTCACTGTAAGCCTTCTTCCACCACTGGTGCCTTTGCTTTCAATCAAACCCCTCTGCCTTGGAAACACATTGCCATTTAGCTTTGCCACTTGCTACTTTTCCTTGACGCCATCTACCTTCCTGTGATCCACTGACATCAGGTGCACATGAAGGCAACTGCTTTATTGTCTCCATGAGAGCTTGTACCTTCTTCTGAGATAACTCAGGTCCCCCACGCCTTATCACACAATCTTAAACCTGCTAGATTCCATAATTCATCTGATTTGCACATTTGCAACCATTCTTGTGGTTCACAGAGGGCTCCATACCCCTTAAATCATCTGCCTGATCCCCTATTCTCTGAACATTCTCATAGATCCTACCAGTATTAACACTTTATCACTCTGACTACTTGCTTCCATTTCATGGGATCCCACTCACCCATGATATCCTTGCCTACTCTGATTCTTCATAAAAAGAAAAACCAAATTACTTCTTCAAAATTCTTGAAGAATTCTTCTTCTTCCAAATCAGAACCTGTGATCCCAGCTAACCTTCAAGTCTAACATAAGCCATAAGAAACTTTGAATCTTTGATCCACAAGAAGGACTAAGCTGGAACCCAGGAGAGGGGGACTATATCAGGAAATACAATACCTATATCTAAGTATGATGCTATCACCCTGCCTGTGAAGTCACTGAACCCTTTCCTATTTCCCCACTAGATGGTCAGATCCCTGAGGCTCAGGGGTTTCTATCCTACTTCCTAGAAAGTTAGAACTGTCGATTTCACCTGTAAGAGCTTGCTCATGACTGATGCTGAATCAATAGTTACCTAGTGAATGAAGTAACAAGGACTCTTCATAAACTTGGAACAATAAGCAATTCTAACATTTGGAGTATTTATTGTTAACTCTTACACGTGCGCTCTCATTCAATCCCGTGGTCCTTGAGGACTTTTCTTTCCTAAAAGAGCTTGAGCTCCTAACAGATTTTCTGTGTCCTATTAATATCCCACAGTGTCACAAACACAATCTGCACTCAATAAATATTTGTTGGGTACTTCTTACAAGCCACCCTCATTAACATACTGAAACTTTTATTATTCTATTATTTCAGTATTTGCATTGTGACTCATCATAGCCCAAATGGTGACAGTGACTATTAGAACAGAAAGCTTGGGGGAGAAATAATAACAGTTGTTAATAATATTTTATTCTTCATAAACTGTAGCCTAGCTATAAAGCAAAATAACTACTGCTTATAGGTATCAGGGCAAACTAATAGTTGAGCTTGGGCCAAGGAGACAGAGAAAGAAGAACATTTTTAAAAAAATAATTTATAAAATAGTATTTGAGAAATCAAACTTATAGTCATTAATTTTTAAAAATCTAACTAAAAACAAAAGAATTAATAGTAACCCTCCTGCCGTGACTTCTCACAGAGAGGCTGAGCAGAGATCTGAAGAGCCCATTAAACAGAAGCAACTCTGATGCTGGAAGGGGTCCTGCAGGAGGACATCTTTGAATGGAAATGCTTTCCTAGTGATACATGCATGAGCTTCACGAACTTGACATCCTATGCCACAGAAAGGTAAATACCTTGAGGGCATTTATACCACTGACATGGTCTTTTGAGGTTCCTTGAATTTCATTAAAATCAATAGGTCACCAGAGTGAATCCTTCATTCCAGGAGAATCAGGAGACATCTGGTAGATGATACACAAGTCTGTTCTGTCCCTGAAATTTTTTTCACAAAGTAATTTGCATACTAAACAATCAACCCATATGTAGTTATTATCCACTGGGTTAACATTCACTGGGCTATGCGACTATTTTTTAACATATTCTCATTTTTGAGCTTTGTATCCCATTCATAGTAACTCCCCAATCCTCTTGAGAGCCCTAAACACTAATATCCTTTCTGTCTCTACAGATCTGTCTGTTTTAAACCATGGGTAAGTGGAGTCATTTAGTGTATTTGATGGCCAGCTTCTATCTCTTAACATTATGTTCAAAGTTCAACTATGTTACAGCATGTGTCAGCACTGCCGTGTATGTCAGTACTACATTGCTTTTTAAGGCCAAATAACATTCCATTGTATGGATGTAACACATTAAAATCATGTTTTGAGAATAACCACTCTGTGTCTGTAGGCACTTCCACCTAAATCATTTTTATAAGATCTCTGTTTTCCAGATGTTTGGATAGACGAGGGAATAACTTCTGTCTGTGAAACTGACAGGTTATTTCTCATCACTTTCATTTCCTCACGTGGAAAGTAGATAGATTTGTACTTACTTATCGAGTTCTTTGAGTTATTGTAATTTATTTAAGAACAGCACAGTGATTTCCCATAGGAATAACTAAGTATCCATTAGGTGTCACAAGCACATAAAATCATTAACATCTTTCTTTTAAATTTGATTGGATTTTTAATTGCAAGGGCGATTGACATTTATTACAACCAATAAAAAATATGGAAGTGAATTTTTAAGTTCTCCATCTTCCTCTCGGATTTCTACCTGTCCTCAGTCCTTTACAAGCATCTCTTCAAACTATTTTGTGTTCTCACAGCAATAATTATGCAAAATAAAAAGGAATAAACAGAGAGGCTCCTTTTACATTTTCTCTGTTACAAGTTCCCTTTCTCCTTTTTTGTTTGGTTTGTCTTTTTGTTGTTTTAGGGTTTTTTGTTGGTTGGTTGGTTTTGGTTTTGGTTTTGGGAGACAGTCTTATTCTGTATATCAGGCTTACTGCCTAGAACTTATTATGGTAGCCCAGGCTGGCCTCAAACTCAGGTGAATCTTCCTGCTTCAGCCTGCTAGCTATTGAACTTTAGTTATGAGCCACAGTGCCTAAATTTACCATTTGTTTTAAACTACAATTTAAAAACCCCATGTAGGCAACTTTCCAAACAAACGCATATGTTGCTAAGTCTTTCTTCTTGGCATCCAGATAACACTGCAGCACACATCTGCTCTAGTCAATACATTCAACTCTTCAACAACTGATATGTGTTCACATGCCATTTGCTGACCAGTACAAAATCGCTTCAATAAACCTTCTTTCAATAACATAATGAGTAACTATGCCCATGGATCTGTTGTTACTATGTTCTGTTCTCCAATCTATTATATCCTCTCCCTGGGCAAACAGACGTGTTAAAGAAATATGATCTATAATAAGGAATTTCAGGAGCTGGAGAGCTACCTTAGTGGCTAAAGTGCTTGCTGCAGACCCATGAGGACGTGAGTTCACTGGCACCCACATGCGAGTCAGGGTTAGCCGTGAGTACTTGTGACTCCAGCCCTGGGGATTGGAGACAGACTGTGCCTGGGGACCTGCTTACCAGCCAGCCTAGCTGAAATGGCAAGCAGGGGTTCACCAAAAGACCCCGTCTCAAAATATACTGTGGAGAACAATAGACGCAGACGCCTAATGTCAATCTCTGGCCTCTGCACAAGTGAGCAGACACCACACCACCCCATTTCCACACATAATAAATAATAAATTCCAAACAAAAGCAACTAGAAGGAAATTAATTCAGGGAATGAACACGAGTTGACCACCCATTCTGGACAGGAAAGAGAGGACAATGAGGAAGAAGAGCCGTGACAGATGATCAGACTTGAAGAGTCAGGAACAGGGTGCTTTCTCAGAAGATTGTTCCAACCAGACAGGTGGTTGATGAACCAAGTTCCCTTTCCTTAAACGAAAGAGACAGCATTGTCCTTTCTCAAACATTTTTTAAGGTTTTTAATTAAAATTTAAATATAGGATTGTGGCTTGTTACGAGATTCTAAATTAGTGTAAACAGAAACTTAATGCTAACTAATTTAAGAGCTGGCTATGGAAGAATACGGTAAAGCCATGTGACATGCTGATGGGACTTTAGAAACATCCTGGAACCTGGCTTATGCAATGGTTCTGTCCATTTCCTGGGCAAACTGGCTGCTCAGTATATTGGTATATATTTGTGTGGTAAGGCCCCTACAAAGGATTTTAGCCATTATTGTTTTGCTCTGGTATGTCTTTGGGTCACTGGTTAACATGTGACATGCTAAGCCGGGCAATGGTGGTGCAGGCCTTTGATCCCAGCACTTGGGAGGCAGAGGCAGGCAGATTTCTGAGTTTGAGGCCAGGCTGGTCTACAGAGTGAGTTCCAGGACAGCCAGGGCTACACAGAGAAACTCTGTCTCGAAAAACCAAAAAAAAAAAAAAAAAAAGTCTCCATTTTCCTCTTCAAACTGCAATGTTCAGATTACAAGTGTGCCACCTTGCTTGCCTCTCCACTAGATTTTAAGTTCTGATTTAAGATTAGGAAATCCAATTAATTGGTAGGGATTGCTTAGCATTCCTGCACCATGGCTTTCGTGATATCTTACAGCTGGTCCCCGTGCCCATGGCTGAATTTACTAGACACCCCACATATGGCTCCTCCTTTCCACAAGTCAGATCAATCTGGAAAGAAGACCAGGAAAATGATTTCCTTTATTTTATTTTTTTTATTTTATTTTTTTTATTTTATTTTATTATTATTATTTTTTTAAATGCTGCATGGAAAAGATTTTATCCAGAGGGAAAACTTCTGGATTTTACTGGCTCACAAAAATATAAACCATTTAATGGCAAAAAAAAAAATAAAAAATAAAAAAACCTTGAGATTAAGCTTTCTTTCATCTGTTTGCACATGTCAACCAAAAATAGCAAAGCGTGTATAAGGGGGAAAAAACCACTGTGTAAAAAGGAAAAAGAAAATTTATATCCAAAAGCCATGGTCTTCTGTTGCTAGGGTTAGTTCATAGGATTTTTTTTTTCAGGCAGTTTATTCTATTTCTACAACAACATGAAAGTGACTAGTGGTTGCCTGTCAGCCCCAAGAACACTTGCAAATCTAGTGAGGGACTTACTGAGGACAAGCGAACCTCTGAGACTGCACAGAAACTCAATCAGGGAAGCAAACATGCTCGCTGAGACTTAAGATTCCGTTATAGGATAGAATTTTTTATTAATCCCGCTAATTGACTGTCTCTTAATTTGCTTTTACCAAGCTATAGATGGTACCCAAAATAACTTCAAGATGTATTCAATCTGGACAGCATACAGCTACTTCCTCTGTGGCCTCCAGGGTCCCATTGCCCTTCATTTTCTACAAGGGAGCTCATTTAAATCTTTCAAGGGGTCTTTTATAGCTGGGGCCACCCTGTTCCTCCTCCAGGGAGATCCTGAAAGCCTGTTTGTCAAGAGTGAGGAGGGGGCTATCAAGTCCTGTCACAGGCCCAGAGGAAGCCCACCTGCTCTGACCCCAGAGCAAAGGTGTTACTCCTGTTTCTCCTGCTCCTTCCAACAGTGTTGAATCAATGTGTTTCACATCCGAACTTCAAAATCTATTCCACTTTTTCTGTCAGTGCTAGGCAAGCACTCTACTACAGAGTCACGTCCCTAGCTCTCAACCATCTATTCCAGGGAGAAATGGATTGTCATTTAGCAGCAAGAGGTTGTCAATTTGACACAAATTCACATTTCATTAATGATGTCTAACAGAGCCTCTGTCGCTAGCTCAATATCATGCATTATTTATTCAAGTCAGAAGTTGGAGGCAGTGTGGCCAGCCTTTCGATCTAGCCTGTGATTTCTAAGGCTGAGTAGTTTGCACAGAAAGCATTGGCTCACCCCTCTTCCCCTGCTTCTCTAGCCCCTGACAGAAGTCACACATGCCCACACTACCCACCCTGACTTCAGTACTCTCTGTGTCCTCAGCTAAGAGTCTGGTATTCCTTTCACTGTTAGGGATCTTCTAGAATGAATCCATCTCACAGCCATCTGAGTTGGGTCATTTTCCCCAAAAACTGGATCCTTCCTTCCTTCCTTCTTTCCTTTCTTTTAATTTATTCTTTTCTCATATATTACATCCCTAGGGTTAGGGTTGGCTTAGAGTTAGGGATAAGGCCTTCCCACTCCTTCCCTTTCACCTCCCTCCCCCATTTAATTCTCCTCCTTTCCTTTCAGAAAAGGGCAGGCTTCCCAGAGATATCAACCAAACATGGCATATCAAGTTTCCATAAGATAAGTACCTCCCCTCATCTTAAGGCTGTACAAGGCAACCCAGTTAGAGGAAAGGGCTCCCAAAAGCAGGTAAAAGAATCAGACAGAGATAGCCCTTCCTCCCACTGTTAGGAGTCCCACAAGAAGACAAGCTTCACAACTATAGCATACAAGCAGAGGGCCTAGGTCAGACGTGGAGGCTCCCTGATTGTCAGTTCAGTCTCTGTGAGTCCCTGTTTGCCCAGGTTAGTTGACTCTGTGGGTTTTCTTGTGGGGTCCTTAACCAATCTGGATCTTACCCCCCTCTTCCTCAGGATTCCCTGAGCTCCACCTAATGTTTGGCTGTGGGCTTCTGCATCTGCTTCCATCAGTTGCTAGAAAAAGCCTCTCTGATCATGATTACGCTGGGCTCCTGACTACAAGTATTGCAGAATGTCATTAAGAATCATTTAACTGACTGGTTGGTTGGTTGGTTGGTTGGTTGGTTGGTTGGTGGGTGTTTTTGGTTTTGCCAGCTTGGTCTTATCCTAAGTCTCTGGGCTATCCCATTTCCTGTTCCTGGCCCTCCAGGCAGTGGTTGAGGGTGGACTACCTCTGGAAACATGAGTTTCCAAACATCTTTATTCTATAAGTTGTGAACTCTTTGATTGTGGGGACTGAATCTAATTCCTCTCTTGTTCAGCCTTGGTGCTGGCAAGTAGTGTGGATAGGAAATGCTCAAAGAAAACAAATTTAACAATAGCACAAGAGCACAATTAGTCTCACCTTAAAAACCGAGAAACTGAGGTTCACATAACTACTCAACGTCCTATACACATTAAATAGTAGAAAATGGGTTGAAATAGAACTTCATTGAACACCAGTACCCATATTTTATTATATATCTGATAAATGGGCATAATTATTCAGAGACAATATTAACCCCTTAGTGCTGCTAGCAGTAATCCTGCAGAAAATGAGATCAACAACCAAGTTCTTGGGAATTTTTTAGGCTATTGTAATTTCACCTTGTCATAGATATTTTACAGTATCAGAAGACTGTACTGCCAGCAGATAATGCTGCTTCTGAGACTAGAATTTACCTGTTTCAGTGCTTGTAGGAGGGCACAAACACTGAACTTGCAATTTCACATTTTGTTCTTGGAAGCATCAAGTTAACCCTCTGCTTAAGGGACCCAGGCAAGAAACATGTGGTTATAACGGGGTTCTAATTCTTTCAATAACCATGAGGCTTTTCACATGCTGTTTACTTGGCTCCCGTCTAACTCTCCTACACAGTCACCATCCATTTAGCTCCCAGCAGCTCTACACACTGAGCAGGTGATGAACAATTTCCAGGCACTAACTTCAACCTGTAAATGGCCCCATCATCGCCCCCCCAACACACACACACACACACACAGTCTCTGTTGTTCCCAGGTATTATGTTAAGTTCAGTTACTAAGATTTCTGGGCTGAGAGCAGCCTGCCTTCCTGGAACTGTGTAAGCAGAAAGAAAAGAAAAAAAGAAAAAGAAAGTAAGCCATTAGCTTGCCTCTAAGGCTTGAAGACTTGAAGCTTCACCAGGCTTCCTTCCTGGTAATTAAGTTTGTTCTTATTCCAGCTCCTTCCAACTCCTGCCTGGGGTAGGTTCCTTTGAGCACACCCTCTTCTTTCCCCATTTCCCAAATCCACTACAGTTTCCTTTCTGAGACTGAATCATAAATTACAAGGTGCAATCTGAAGGAAAACATTTATTTTGGAGTCTCATTAACAACTCAGAGGAGAGCTATAGTGTTTATTCCCAACATGGTGGAGTAGACGCCTACAGATGTAAAAAGGACCCTCGTCCTAATCCTTAAACACACATACTAAAGTGCACACACATAGGTGTGAACACATACACCACCACCATCACCCTTACCACCACCACCATCACCCTAACCACCACCACCATCACCCTTACCACCACCACCATCACCCTTACCACCACCACCATCACCCTTACCACCACCACCACCATCATACAGCAGTAAAAGTACCACAGAGAAACAGAATTGAGAAACACTTCACTAAAGACAGTCTGGAGCAATATTCTTCAAGCCCTAGGTTTGAAGCTCTATTTAATGATTTATTGACATGGGCAACTGTACTTAATTATTCACCCTATAAAGCAACTTTTAAGATACCGTCTCTCAGCCCTTTCTGTGGTTCAGGGGCTCAGGCTTTGCAAACCACATTCTGCCTTTGCCAAGTAGTTCCAGAGTCAGTCCATCAACAGAGGATACTGGAAGGAAACTGCAAGGTAGAAAGTAAAGGAATCCGCATCTTCTTTTCACCCTCACTCAGATCGTCCGGGCAACATGGAAGTGACTGCTGTACCAGTGTCCTTCAAAGTCTCACCCTATCCAGCCTTATCACAGCACATTCTGCTGGCTTCTTCCCTGCTGAGGCATCTGCAACCAGGCGTGGTGGCCCCTCCTGAAAGGTCCAAGTTACAGCTCTGTGCACTTGTCTCTGACTTTCTAGCCCCCCCCCACACACACACACACTGCTCTGTGTCCCCAGACTGCTGGTGGGGATGCCTTCCCAGAATCATTAACTGTGTTACCTCGTACCTCATACTCTCACTCTTCTTAGAAGGGTTTCCCTTCCAAACTGGGGCTAACCAACTCCCTGTGTTCAGTATCCCCTTTTAAAAGAGCTATTTGGGTTTCTATTATTCCCACTGATGCTGAGAGGTAGGCTCCCTGCCTTCATCATACCTTCCTGCCTCATCCTCTAACTCTGAGTGTTTTGTTCCTGCAGCACTTACTTTCTGGTCCTAACCCTTCTACTACCTGGATGGCAATTCATGGTAGTGAATAGAGATAAAGGAAGAGTCACGGCCTCAAGAATCCTGTATTCTAGAAATAAGAAGCAGAGTCAGAGCACAAACTCTTAATTGACTCACTGAGAGAATGGAGCTCAAGAAGGTCAAATGGGTGTGAACCTCCTCCACGAACTTGCTTTTAAAGTCAAAGCAAGAAGGAAGATTTTGAAGTTTGAATACTTGGGAAAGAGGCTTGGAAACTAGCGAGCCACAGTGACCCTTGAGTAACTGTAGAAAGAGGAATGATGTATGAATAAGCAGCAGATAACACCACCAAAAGGAAGCTACTGCCCACTATGACTCCTGACTCACCCCACCCACTGCCTAAGTCAAGGAGTCCCACCTCTTGAAACTTACTTTTTTGATTCATCTCAGCCATCACGAAGGTCCTACTCTAGAACTTCTGTGGGGGTATTGACTAAGTAGGAGGGTCTCAGTTGAAGTTATCTTGAGAATTATATCTCAGCAATCTTTTACTCAGACCTGATAGTTATGGAGGAGCTCTGATAAGATGGGAACGTTTCCAAAAGAAAATTAAAGTGGTATAATTCTGGAACATTCTGTAGAAAAACTATATAAACCATGTTTTGTCAGATACTCTCGATATAAATCTTAGATTTACCTCTTTCTGGCTCGCAACTGATGCAAGTAGTTTAATGCCCCCAAGCTTCAGTGTCTTTACATGTAAAATAGTGGCAATGGCCTTGCTGTCGTTTTATAAAGGTAAGATCCTTCCTTTGGGGTTGATAGTATCTGGAACAGTGACCTTGGTCTCTGCCCTCCTGCTGTTCTACCTGTGGCAAAGGAAGTATGGGATAACTAATAATGTCTCCCAGACCTCCTCTCAACCTGGACGGAAAACAACATAAATCTATCTGACCTCATGAAAAAGTGACCTCTCTAAGGCTCTGTGACAGGATGGCAGCCAATCCTTTCATCAGGAAAAGAATTCAGATGCAAAGAGAAGGTATAAGAGTGTAGCAGGCAAAAGATGTTGAGAGTGACCAACAGTCACTTAAGTTACTTCTCAGCTTCATGGGGCTACCACTGGCACAAGGACTGCTTGTCCCCTACTTCTTATCTTGAGTGACTTCTTTTTAACAAACATGCCAAGAGCACAGTACGTGCAACATTCAATGTGCTGTGGGCATATTCTAAATGCCTGCTTGCATCAATTCCCACCACAATCCAGAAGGCAGTTATTACTGCCCATCCTAAAGATGAAGGAGTTTAGATTTCAATAAGGCAAATAATTTGCCTATGATCCCATCCTAAGAAAGGGACAGAGCTGGGATTTGAACAGAGCCTTCTGACTCATAGTCTACACTCTTTTCCACTTTATTGTGTTTTTCCAATAAATCACTTTTCCCACCCAAGGAAGTCCCTTCCTAATCCTTGGCAGGATATCAGAATTTTTGCTATTTGGTGAGAAAGGGATGAGAATTCCCCCAACAAATTCCCCAGCTCTCTTCTTCTCATTCTGGCTTTAACATGGTTTTAGTGGATATGGCTACATTTTTAAATGAAGCATTTGGATGCCAGTGATGAAATATAATCCATAATCTTGGACTATAAATCAAATTGTGCTACAGAGATGTAAGCCAAGGTTGAGACAGTTGATTCATGTCCTCTCAGCTCTCTACATGATTCCTCAAAGGCTCAGACCCCTGCATGGAGCTCTCTTGCCTCTCAGCGGAAGAATTGATGGGAATATTCCCTTAGAGCAAGAAGTAACAATACAGGAAGCTTAACCTTTGTTTTGTTTTGTTTGTTTGTTTGTTTTTGTGCCTCTTGACCACATACATTTTCATTTCTGTGTTATCTTTTAGGTCTGTATACTTTAAATGAGCTAAAAATATCATTTAGTTTTAATTCTCTTCAAAATTGGCTTGAAAATGAGGAAATAGGTAGGAATTCCTTTAGATTCCTTGTCTGTCATGGCCTGGGGAAATAAAGGAGAAATGGGTATTACCTAGTATAATACCGCATCCCCTCACAAAATCCATATCAAATTACAACAAGAAGAAAGCTTAAAGAAGCTTTCCCCCATTTTAGCCTGCCTGTATGTTTTCTGCTACCTACTCTCAATCAGAGATGGACCAGAAGCTACAGGGGGGAAGGAAGCTCTTTTCTGCTCCCAACTGGTGCTTCAGTCCTAACTTCACTTTGTCTAAGGCCCTTTCTCTCCTAGCTTGAGTAGCTTACCTCTCAGCTGATGGCCCAAGTTAACTTCAATGAAAAAGAAAAAAATACCCATGAAGATTTCATCTGTTCCTTCAGTTCCTTCTCCAACTCCTCCATCAGAGACCTTGCCTCAGTCCAGTGGTTGGCTGTGAGCTTCTGCCTCTGTATTTGTCAGGCTCTGGCAGAGCCTCTCAGGAGACAGCCATATCAGGCTTCTGTCAACAAGCACTTCCCAGCATCCACAATAGTGTCCAGGTTTGGCCACTGTATATGGGATGTATCTCCAGGTGGGGCAGGCTCTGGATGGCCTTTCCTTCAGGCTCTGCTCCACACTTTGTCTCCATATTTCCTCCTGTGAGTATTTTGTTCCCCCTTCTAAGAAGCACTGAAGCATCCACACTTTGGTCTTCCTTCTTCTTGGGCTTCATATGGTCTGTGAATTGAATCTTGGGTATTCGGAACTTTTGAGCTAATATCCACTTATCAGTGAGTACATACCGTGTGTGTTCTTTTGTGACTGAGTTACCTTACTCAGAATGGTATTTTCAAGAAGGGACTGAAGGAGCTGAGGGGGTTTGAAGCCCCATGGAGGGAGCAACAGTGTCAACAGGCCAGACACCCTGGAGCTTCTGAGGACTGGACCACCAACAAAAGAATACACATGGAGGGAACCATGGTGCTGGCCACATATGTGGCAGAGGATGGCCTTGTTGGACATCAGTGGGAGGAGAGTCCCTTCAGTCTGAGGGTGTTCGATGTCCCAGTGTAGAGGAATGCCACGGAGGGAAGATGGGAGTGGGTGGGGGTGGGGGAGCACCCTCATAGAGGCAGGGGTAGGGTGGGGGGATAAGATAGGGGGTTTGCAAAGGGGAGACCTGGAAAAGGGAAAACATTTGAAATGTAAATAAAGAAAATATCCAATAAAAAATATTTTTAAAAAAGCTAAAAAAAAAAAAAAAAAATGATTTCATCTGCTTTCCCAAGCACAAAAACTGAAGGAAGTCTCAGATAAAAATTTTCCCAATAGTACTAATCTGGTGCAAAACACATGACATTATGAGTTTCTCAGGCTTTTCCTAAATCTATTTAAGTAATACTATTAATTCCTATCTGTTCAATTTCAGAAATATTTGTTGAGTACTGAGTACCAAAGAAAAAGGCACAGACTATAACAGAGAAATCAACTTTAAGTAGACAAAAGGGTACATGGTTAAAGAATCCTCACCACATAAAGCCTGCTTGTTATCAGCATCAGTCCCCAGATATAATGAAGCATTCCTATAGTAAGACATTCACTTCATCCCACTTTGTAGATCATATTTGTGTTGCAGGATATTTGATCACACTGTGAACCTGAGATTGTTATTTACTGAAAAGACCTGTTTCTAGGTACAATGTAACTCAGCCCTTAGCACACACCTTTAATCCCAAACAATGAAGGTAAAGTTAGTTTGTAGAAGGGAGCACCCATGTTTGAAACTGATGTCTAATTGAATGGCAGACAAAATGTTGAATCAGTGAAAGATTTGACAGAATAGGAAATGCCCAACTCTTATGGGAAGAGAGAAGAAAGGGAAGCAACTCAAGGAACAATACAGAAGAGTTTGGCAGTTTTTCTGTAAGAGTTTTACAGAGACAGGTTGAAGAGAGAACGAGCTAGACACTGGTGAAGACAGAGAAATGAGAAGGAGACAGAAGATTAGAATATATTGCCAAAATTAATGTGAGGCCAGGCAGAGCAATTCAGGAGAAGCCCAGAGAAGCCAGATTGAACCAGTCAGCTTAGAGAGGAGTTTGAGCCATAACAGCTGAGCTGAACCAACCAGCCAGAGATCAGAAAGAACTAGGAAGGGATGAAAGTAGTCATCAGTAAGTCTCAGAGGCTGAAAATATTCTAGGTCTAGATAAGATTGTATGGAGCCTAGAAGCTTCCAACACTAGGCACAGGTTAGCAGACTGAGACAATAGACCTTTGCAGACTACAGTTTATCAGGAGAATAAAAGTTATTTTTACATATTTGTTCACCCCTGGTCTTGCCTGTTGACATCCTCACAAATCCAGAAGCTAAACATGGCTAAGAATGATGTTTGTTAGCCAGGCAGTGGTGGTGCACACCTTTGATCTCAGCACTTGGGAGGCAGAGACAGGTGGATTTCTGAGTTCGAGGTCAGCCTGGTCTACAGAGTGAGTTCCAGGACAGCAAAAGCTACACAGAGAAACCCTGTCTCAAAAAAACAAAAAGAAAAAAAAAATTGATGTCTGTTAAGACAGTCTAGTGGAGTTCACCAACCTTCTCCCACAGAAGGTATGGATGTGGAACCCTTAGACATTTCACACAGGGGCAGGTTTTGTTTTGTTTTGTTTTTGTTTTGTTTTATCTAAAGCAGCTGTGGCCCTAACAATACTGAGGACTGTCTCAATTTCACATCAACACCAAAAGCCCTGCCTTTGTGGAGCCAGCATTGGCACTATCCCCTATGTCTCTCACTGGCACCTTCTCACATGTCCCTGTTCTGTTTGTTTACAGACATCCTCATAACAACAGAAAGAGCCTCAAGGTAAAAGTCAAATCTGAATGGCCTGGGAAGCAAACACCAGTACAAAGGCTCTCCAATCCTTGAGCTTCATTTAAGTATCTGTCCTGTAATGACTTTGGGTTAATCTTTTTTGTTGTTTTGGTTTTTTGAGACAGGGTTTCTCAGTGTAGCCCTGGCTGTCCTGGAACTCAACTCTGTAGACCAGGCTGCCCTCAAACTCAGAAATCCACCTGCTTCTGCCTCCCAAGTTCTGGGATTAAAGGCGTGCGCCACCACGCCCAGTGGCTTTGAGTTAATCTAGCCCTTCCTTTCCATACAGATAATTAATAGGCTTGGTATACCAGCTATGAGTCATGAAGGAAAAGGAAGAAGATGCCACTAAACCCACTTCTAGACCTTATAAGAAGCTCAAGTTGGTGAGTCAGGAGAAAGAATTTCTTTAACAAGAGTTGCAGTACATTATACCTTACCCACTCCTCACCAAATCCATGACAGAAGCTTGAAGAGAACTATTTGAGAACTTGATCTCTTGAGTCTTAAAGGTGTAGAAACTAGTCTATGAGTCACTATCCCATTAAGGTACAGTCCATTCATATAGTAGATGCCTAATAAGTATTTGTTAAGTGATTGAGAGATTAAAGAATATGTGCATGAATAAGTTTTGCTAGTTATGTTTCTCATTGATGTGACAATAACTGACAAGAGAAGTTGAAGAAGAGAGCACTTATTTGACTTGAAAATTACAGGTATACTATCATGACAGGAAAGGCATGGCAGCAAGACTTTTAAGGTAGCTGGTTCCATTAGGTCAATATTTAGGGAGCAGAGAGCAATGCATGCTGGTGCTCACCTTACTTTCTCCTTTTCATTCAGTCTGGAAAACCAGCTAATGGGGTGGTGCCATACATATTCAGGATGGGTCTTCTGAAAACCCAGAGGTAGGTCCATGGAGATTCTAAATCAAGTCAAGTTGACAATGAAGACTAACCATCACAATGAGCGAATGAATATCAAAAAGCATAGAAGAGTCCATGACTAAAATGAAAGAGAAAAATACATTGACTACATAGCAATGAGAGTGTACACAGAGACACAACTATGCTGACATTTAAGAAATGAATGAATGGAGTACATCAACAAGGTTTACTAGCCTTTCATCATATTGGTTATTTTGGCTGACAAATAATCTCTAAGTGCCCCAGGACATCATCCTGTCTTTCTATATATGTTTTAACCTTGCATCAACCCCAGAGAAACTACAAACAACATTCTAGAAGGAAAAAAAACCTCTTGAATTGGAATTCATAGAACTCATGTACATAAGAGAGTCTGGTCCCTGAGTGTTGAATTGCTTGTGCTTTTCCCTGTCTTCCATCCTTCATGGTTCCACCTTGATCTCAGTCCATTTCACACTTAATACATGCAGGAAAGTGATGTTGCTTCCATTAAGCAATAAGCATCCTTCATATCAGCTTCTCTAACCTTGTTAAATCCTCTGTTCTGACTCACAAGTGAGATATTTATATACTCACTTACTTTGTACTTTGATGTTCCAGACATCAAATTCAAGGTCTTGAATTACAGACCTTTTCTGTACCCATTCCCCACTACACTATAATGAACAACATGCTTCCACAAACAGACCCACAGCAGGCAAATAATGAGGTGAAAGTTCATGCAGACATGCATTTGAAATACTAAATCCAAATGAGAATAATGATGGACTCTGAGCACCCTTCACCCATAGAGATCCCTTAGGCCTCCACACACACCTGCAAAGGAGACTCAAACTCTTCATACTTCTAATATCCAAGCAACCAAATGAAGGCAGCCAGAACAAACAATCCTGGCTCTGTGAGTTTTCCTATCTATTTACTCAGTCCTATTTGGAATAGGGAGGGGTCCCAAGGCAAGGAAATTCCAGAAGGCCCCATATGAGGAGCCAAGTCTTTTATATAAAGTTTTGTTGTTTCTTGCTTCCCGTGCAAGTCTCTCATCACTCCATCCAAATAACATTTCAGAATCACAACTTCCTCTGCTCTTCTGCAGAAAACGTGTACACTCACAGTGGGATAAGCTTGTACTGAGTACCTATCCTCCTCCCCGCATCTGATGAGAAGGAGGTCTCAGTTCATCAGTGGGTAGCTCAGTTTGGTTTGCTACTGAATGAGCATACAAAGATCAAAGAGCCATAAATATCAATTTATGATGGTGAAATTAAAAGAATTAAATATATAGAGCTTAGCCAAATGATGCCTCAAGGGAATACAAATATTCATGTGTCTTTGAAGAGTGTAGCTAAATACCACAAAGTGGACTTTTTTTTTTCCTCAAAATTCTTCACATGGCTGTAACTGTTGGAAACTGAAAGAAAGAAAAGTCTGACCTGAATGCTATGTGAACTGTGCTTTCATCAAGAGCTGCTATGTAGAGGGAACTGTTCCCAATATCTCTAGAAGCTCAAGCATCTACATTCCAACTTATGTGTGGTGGTTTGGATGAGAATGGCCTCCATATTGGGAAAGATTAGGCCTTGTGGCTTTGATGGAGGGGATGTGTCTTTGGAAAGTAGGCTTTGATTTTCAAAAGACTCATGGCATTCCCAATGTGTCATGTTCTCTCTACCGCATGGCTGTGGACCAAGATGAGAGCTCTCAACTGTTTCTTTGCTCCACCATCATGAACTTTAACCTTCTGAACCAAATTAAACACATTCTTTTAAAAGTTGCCTTTGTTATTATATTTTGTCTCAGCAATAGAAAAGTTAACTAAGACACTGGGCAATGTTTCTATTTCCAATCAATTTCCTTTGTCTTTGCCTGGGCTTACAAATGTATGTTTGGGCAAAATCCCTTTTGCTTGCATTTTCTACATAGAAATACTTTTGCAAGTATTCTGTTGTCTCTTGGGAGTTTTCTCTATGCTTTTTGTGTGGTTATTCCCTTACAACATAATAGGGCAATCACTTACTCTTATAGAAAAAGCATGCTTCATTTGTAGGGGACAGGAAAAGCTCAGGGATGGTTACTTTAGAAATAAGACACCAGACCAAGGACCCAGCACTGTGGAATGATCTGCACCTAAAGCAGATCTCAACTTCTGCAAACAATCTCAGTGCTCCCTGCTCTCTCAAAGTCCTCTGGAGGGAAGGTGGGAGGAGTCAAAGAAACACAGTCAGAAAGTGCATTTTACAGTTTTCTCTGGAGTCACATTATATGACAAGGCCTTCTTGAATCTCTAAATGAAAATAAGTATATGTAGTGAGAACAGCATTGCTAAGAGTCTCCCAACACATTTATTCCCAGATGGTTCCAGTGCAAACATGAAAATAAATAAATAATAATAATAATAAAGATTATTATTATTACTGTTACCTTGAATAAGTCAGCTCTCTTTCCCTAAATAGATCCTTTATGTATAAAAGAGGGAATTCTATTAGATCAGTAGGTTTTATTGTTAACATTTTTTTCTTGATCTAGCAGATCCCTTTTTAAATATATTACCAAAAAATGTCTATTTATTTCTATCAGATAAAAATAATCATTCTGGGGCTAGAGAGATGGCTCAACAGTTAAGAGTGCTTGCTGCTCTTTCAGAGACCAAGGTTCAATTCCCAGGACACACATTGGGCAGTTCACAACCCCTTGTAACTCTAGCTCCAGAAGATCTGATGACTTTTTCTGACTGCCACAGGCACCCCAGCACACATGCCAGATACACAGATATATACATGTGCTTAAATAAATGTGAAATAAATTGTTTTTAAAACTTAAAACAATTGTAAGTAATGCAAACTGAGTAGCCTGGATATGCAGCCCTACTTTTTATGGTAGGCCCTTGTGGAATTACCACCATTCCCAGGCAACACAAGGAAACAAGCTGGCCAGTCATGATGCAGCCCATCCCAAAGACCCTACTACTAGCAAAGAACACAATCACACCGATTAGAAATTGGTGGTTCACCAGGCAGTGGTGGCGCATGCCTTTAATCCCAGCACTTGGGAGGAAGAGACAGGTGGATTTCTGAGTTCCAGGACAACCAGGGCTACACAGAGAAACCCCGTCTCAAAGAACCAAAAAAAAAAAAAAACAAAATCCAAAAAAACTTAAGGGCCCAAAAGATAAGTTTTATAATAGCAACAAAAATTCAGGTTCCCTGGGTGGGTATGGAAATGCATCCTTGTGAACCTAGCATTTGGGACATTGAAGCAGGAAGACCACAAGTTTGAGACTAATAAGTATATGAAAACTTATCAATGTCTCAGGCATGAAGGAAACACAAATCAAAACAGACCAAGATTCTACCTCACTCCTAAACCAGGCAGTGGTGGTGCATGCCTTTAATCCCAGCACTCGGGAGGCAGAGACAGGCGGATTTCTGAGTTCGAGGCCAGCCTGGTCTACAGAGTGAGTTCCAGGACAGCCAGGGCTATACAGAGAAACCTGTCTTGAAAAAAAAAAAAAGAAAGAAAGAAAGAAAGAAAGAAAGAAAGAAAGAGAAAGAAACCCTACCTCACTCCTGTCAGAATTACCAATCCCAAGAAACAACAACAAATGCAGGTGAGGATGTGAGGGCATGATACACAGTTGGTCAGAAGGCAAATCAGTGCAGCTAGTATGGGAATCCCTAAGCTTTTTGACCTAGCTCTACCATTCCTGTGTAGACACCCAAAGACTCGAAGTCTGCATGCAGTAGAGGTATGTGCACAGTTGTATTTAACAGATGAATAGAAAGAGAATGTAGAATGCAGTACGCATACAAAATGTAGTTTTACTCAAACATAAGGAAAATAAAATTATTGCCATTCTCAGGAAAATCAATGAAACCAGAAATCATTGTGTTATGCAAGAGAAGTGTGACTTGAAAGACAGAAACGACACCATTTTAACCAAAAGACATGAAAGACAGACTATTATGAAAAGGAAAAGACCCATGAGAGGAGGAAGGGGGGACAAGAGAAGATAATATGAATAAATATGATCAATGTATATGATATGCATCATTAATATGTCATAATGAAACCCATTATTTGAGACAATGAATACATGCTAAAAAAAGAAAGAAAGGTAATTTTTCTAAGTTAACATTCCATGCTTATATCCTTCCTCCTCTTGCTCCCTCTTTTTCTGCTTGCCCCATTTCTTCCTTCCCCTTTCTATTTGCCTCACCCTCCAGATCAAGGCTTGACAGTATGCCATAGAACATAACTGAGAAAAATATATGTTCAAAAGCTAGACTCAAATACAATCAGTGGAGTCATAGGGAGACTCTAAGACAGAGCTCAAAGCATTGGGGAGATCCTGTACTTTCTGGAGTTTTGGTGCCAACAGCCTCAGATATGCATATACTGGCAAGAGATGAGAGGATGTGAGATAGCCAGAGCAGAGGAGGTGGGAGCTGTCCCCTGGAAGCACCCCTCTCACCAGCTAGCTTCACAAAGAAAGGGACTGTTCACTGGTCACCCAGCTTGAAGATGATTCTCTTACATGCAGCTTTTAGTCATGCTTAACCCATCAGGGGACCATTTGGAAGTCTCAATCAACTGAAAGCACACACAGCAGTTGGCATGGTCATTCTACCACAAGCATGCAGATATTATTGTATCTATTCAATCCCCAGTATTAAAGAAAAATGCACACACACATATGCATACATACATATACACATATGGAGAGAGAGAGAGAGAGAGAGAGAGAGAGAGAGAGGGAATATATTCTGTGTACAACATGGCATGTTGTGTCTTATGTAAAAAAGGATATGTGCACATATATTTTTGTCTACTCACAGAATATTCCTAAAAGGGTAAATAATGGTTCTGGAGAAAAATCAAAGGCAGGATGGGGGAGGTGCCTCTCAGATGAGAAAAGGCTCTCTTTAAAGGAACCTTAAAATGCTGATTCAATTTATTTTTATAAGGTGCATGTATGCATTCAAGGGGAAACAAAACCAAGAATGTTCACTAGAACAAAATCTGTTAACTTGATGTGACTTTCAACAAACCACTATGCACTCTAAAAGTTCAAGTGTCAGCCAACTGTTAGAGGAATGTGGAGTAAGAAGGTGAGTCTGGCTTGGTCATTTACAGTCCCACAGAAAGCCAGTCTAACAAGAGCATACAGGGAAGAAGGTGTAGAGGAATTATCCTTCAAAGGTGTTCTCAGGAGAGACCTGGTTGCTAGTGGCACCCCCTCCCCACCGTGAGCAAGTCACAGGACAAGTCACACGGTATTCTCGATATTCTCTCTTACCTCTTTCTTCATCTGTAGTGTGCCAGCTGGGTAGTCTTTAAGCCTCCTTTCCTGCAAGACGTGCTGTGCCTGGCATGTCATGGTAGCAATCTTGAGCACTAGAGTTTTAATTCCAGCCCTGCCAACCTGCTACTCACTAGAACTGGGCAACAGACTCAATCTTCTAAACTTAAATTTCCTTATTTGGAAAACACAGATCTCCACCACCACCACCCCCAACCCATATGTTCCACAGGGTCTTGTGAGCAGAATCCTGGCCTAAATCACCTTCTCAGTGGTAACCTGACCCCATATGGCCCCAACTTCCAGAGCTCAGTCTCACACTCTCTGCCCACTGTGTACGAACTCCCCTGCTGGTTACTTTCTGTTCTATTGTCAACTTTATTCTTTCACACCACGAATCACAGCGTCTAATAAGCATGGATGTAAGTTGGCCTCTCTCACCTCATCTAGAAGACACTGAGGAGTCTGTGTTTTTCCTGCTCAATCACTGCATCTCTAGCCGCTAGCAGGGTAGTTAGCAAACAGCACTGCACTGAATGAATAAGACATGAAAGCACTAGCTGCGGCTGATCCTCACAGTAACTGAACCCTGGATAAACGATGCTATCTCTCATTGAATATCTATGAGCATGCTAATCAGAGGTACAGAGCAGTTGATTAATATGCCCGAGTTAGACAGACAGTAGCAGAGACAAATTATTTTTATTCTCTTCCAAATTGTGTTCTCTCAAACACTAGACTTTTCTAAGAATTCCCTTGACTGGAGTTACATACTTACAATTCCTGCCCAGCTCCTAATGGCGTGCCTGAAACAATGATCATGTTCAACCTTCCGATCTACGATGCCTAAATTGTCCCTAATGGGAACTCCTGTAATGAACGGGAAATCTCACTAATCTCTGCCACAGCACATTTACCCCCGCAGTCCCCTCCTGCTGACCGTCACTTTAAAAGTCTTCGCTGGAGGCAGAAAACAGAAGATATTCTCGCTCTGTGCAACATTCTGAAAGATCCCACTTGAAACCCAGAATTATTTATAATTACCAAATAGCAAAAGTGACCAATTGTCATTTAAATTTCACCAAAGTCATTAAAATAATAGTCACGAGGAAAGTCATCATGCACAGGGAGAAGGAAACAGAAGCAAATGAAAAAAGAACATTAAAATCTTCAAGGCCAATTTATGGCTCACTGTGTTGTCAAGTTTGAGGTTATGTAAAGTTTAT